>CM076581.1:556909305-557509305 GCA_034641835.2 Pinus albicaulis | reverse complement strand
TGTACAGACTCAGGTATTTCTAGTCTCTATTGGCATCTGGTTTGAAACTTGAAATATTTCAATTAAGTCTATGGTGTACACATCCAAGTGGAGATTTAATTAGTCTTCTAGAATTTATACAATCACACATAAATTAAATTTTTCAGTGAGTTCTTTGGGATAGAGTGAATACTTGTGTTTTATTTGCTAGATTATGTTCTCAAGTAATTTTGTGGGGATGTGCATTACCTCAATACATTATCAAAAATCAGGCACTTCCCTACCTCTTGGCACTGTTGACCCATAATCATAAGAAAATTATCAAGAAGGAAGCATGTTGGACCATCTCAAACATAACTGCAGAAAGCAAAGATAAAATACAGGTTCCTTAGCTATACTGATTTATAGATTAAGAATAACACTTCATTGAATGTCTTATTCCTTGTAAAATGTTGTTTAAGTCCATATATCTTGAGTTTGGATTTGTTTTCTGGTGCTTCCAAATACCTTTCTTTGGATTGATTCTTGTTTGATTCTTTAAGTCACTTGCAAGTTGCATGATAACTAATGCTTGGTTTGATTATATGGTATTTGCAAATTCTTGTTCACAGATCTTGCTGCTAAACTTTTTGAAAGTTTAGGTCCATAGCATATGACTATATATTTAATTCTTCTTGAACATTAATTTATGTTTTGAAACAGTTATTAAATTTTACAAAGTATTTGGAAACAATTACAGCATGTTTCATAGTATTGGCCCTTTCTGCTATCAACATGCATTTATTTTTTCCTACCATTACTCTCTCTATCATCAATTTCATTAACATGTTGGCCTTTGACTTACAGTCACCTCGCAAATGGTCCCATGCTTTGTTCAATTGGTTTTACGCTACTATTCCTGGGGAAGTTGTCTCACCCAAACACATCTTGGTATCAAGAAAAATATCACTACAGAATGGGAGAAGGCCCCCACCACATCATACAATGCATTTTTTATGGTTTATAATATTTTTTTGAATCATCTTTTAGTGTATTCCCTAAAAAATGTTGCAAAGGAATGGCATTCTATTTAATGGTTGAGGCCAAATCATTTCAACACATTTGACATGTTTCTATGATTTAAACATAGAACCATTTGAAATTTCACATTAAATTCATTCTTATTCCTTTAGTGATTTTAAACCATATGTTACAATACCAAAAAAATATGTTTCAAATATACAATAATTAGGGGATAAATTGGTGGAATAATACACCATTAACCTTAATCTACCCCTAATTTTATTCTAAATCTGAATTTTCTCACCAATTTTCCTCTTGATTATGTTCTTGCAAGACATGGTAGTATTGAATTTTGGTGAATATGCCTTATTATTGTCTACATCAATCTGGAATTGATGCTAGAAATTTTCCTATGGGTAATGGTTGTTTAATCATATGAATGATAATGATCCTAGAGTCATTAATCATAATGATTGAATTCATTATTATTCCTCTAGTGATTTTAAACCCTTTTCAAAGTGCATATGCCTCTATTTGTTATGATTCCAATTTTATGCTCCATCAATAAAATATAAAAGAATAAAGCTAATCCTTATTCCAATTTTAAAAATTAGGATACTTTGTTGAAGTTATCAATATGCTCTATAAACTAGTTTGAATAAATTTTCTCCTTAAATTTGAAATTTACCAAACCATTTCTCTTCATCTATATTGAAACATTGATGAGAGTTGAGTTTTTTTCCTTTGGAAATAATAATTTCATCTAAAAATTTTGGATTTATTACTACAATGGGTAGGATATCTATCTCTTAATATGAAAGTGTGAAATCCATTACTAGCGAAACTTTCTAACATAAGAATTAATTCATAGCTAAACACACCTTTATGAATAGTCTTGTATTCTTGAATGTTCCTTTGTAGGATCTATTCCATGTCGTGAACAATATTTTCCAAGCACATGGAAAATAGAAACATGTCAAATTAACAAAGAAACATTTGACATTTTACATTTGTAGTATACTTTGTTGAAGCTATCAATATGCTCTATAAACTAGTTTGAATAAATTTTCTCCTCAAATTTGAAATTTACAAAAAATTTCTCTTCATCTATATTGAAACATTGATGAGAGTTGAGTTGTTTTCCTTTGGAAATAATAATTTCATCTAAACACTTTTGGATTTATTTCTACAAGGTTTGGGATACCTATCTCTTAATATAAAAGTGTGAAATCCATTACTATCGAAAATTTTTAACATAAGAATTAATTCATTGCTAAACACACCTTTATGAATAGTTTTGTATTCTTGAATTTTCCTTTGTAGGATCTATTTCATGTTGTGAACAATATTTTCCAAGCACATGGAAAATAGAAACATGTCAAATGAACATAGAAACATTTGACATTTGACATTTGTAGGATATTTGTTGAAGCTATCAATATGCTCTATAAACTAGTTTGAATAAATTCTCTCCTTAAATTTGAAATTTACCAAACCATTTCTCTTCATCTATATTGAAACATTGATTAGAGTTGAGTTTTTTTCCTTCGGAAATAATAATTTCATCTAAACACTTTTGGATTTATTGCTACAAGGGGTGGGATACCTATCTCTTAATATAAAAGTGTGAAATCCATTACTAGCAAAAAATTCTAACATAAGAATTAATTCATAGGTAAACACACCTTTATGAATAGTTTTGTATTCTTGAATGTTCCTTTGTAGGATCTATTCCATGTTCTGAACAACATTTTCCAAGCACATGGAAAATAGAAACATGTCAATAAAAAATAAAAGTAGGAGACCTCCATCATGAGAAGAGACAATAATGAAGATATTAGCCACATCAAATATAAACTAATCTAAACTAATGAAGAGATGAAAATATGATCACATTTATTATCAAAACTAAACTAACGATACAATAATATATATATATGTAATTAAATATTCATTCATCACCATCATATCCATGCAAAAAAAGGTGTGAGTTAAGATCATCTAGGATTAAACATCATGGACACATTAAATCACCGTAAATTAGTTATCTAGAAAAGCACCTTTATCTAGTAGATCATAATATATTGTTCGTACCAACACACATCTAACCATCCACATGTCCATTTATTTGAAAGAAATCCATAATATAGTCTTAAAATATATAAAGTGCAATGCATTATAGCAATTATATTTTCTAACCCTAGAATCAAAGTTCATTGTTCATCTTGAACAATTTCTTCCACACATATGAAATGTGCTAGTGGAAAATTTTCCAGAATGGAAACATGATCATCTATTGATAACCTCCATTGTCGCTATTTTTTTCTACTCTTCACTTGCTTCAACTGCAACCGAGTTGCTTTGACCAAGTGACTATATTGGGCATAAATAACCTCTAGCTGGTAATCTTAAAAAATAATATGATCTTTACATTTCTTTACTTCTTCAAAGAAATGTCCAATTAACACCATTGAACCGATTGGGTATGTATATTTTGATGGATCATTATAACCTTGCAGCAACATGGATTTATACATAGTGCATCTTAATAAATAATAAAGCACTTTTTCTTGATTATTTTCTTGTGCAATGACAACGAAGACATCACCTTCTCTAACCATATCAAAAACATGATTATAATAATTTTAAATCACAACCACTTCATTGTCCATTTCCTTGTTAGTCACATTTCCAAATGGGGGCAATGGTGTCAATTCTTCGTGTTTCCATGGTTCAAATTTTTTCTTAATTTGGTTTCACAGTCATCGATGGACTCTATATGTTCAATACATGTAGAACAAAAGCAAGAGCACTTTCGTTTCTCAATGCAATGTATATTTGTCATTTTCTTACTCCTAATTGAGTGTAAACTTCTTGTTTGAGGGATTCCAAGGCAATTAAATGGCAACGATCTATCAACATCACCCATTGCAATATCCCAAAAGTAACTGCTTGAGAAAAACACACACATGTATGAGTCAAATTTTGAAGAATATTTAATATTTTTTTGATAAAAAAAATACACAAACATGTATACACATATATCTCTAGACATGTATAATATATTTTTAGTTAAATGTGTATGCTTACCTGTGCACATTAGCCATCCTTGGGTTCGATACATGACTTAAATTGTCTTTGCACCAATTAACAAAATCTAAAGAATTTGTAAGTTGGGAAGCTGAGTGATTCAATTGATGCCTCCTAAGTGCATGTTTTACACATGCCCCAGCACCATCGTGCTCTCATTTTCCATGCCCTGTCTCAAATAAATTCTATGTATGTCGAATTTTGGTTCTCTTACGAAGACGAGACAACCAAAATAACGATCTTGATGATTTAAATTGACCAGGACAACTATCTGACCATACCCAATGTTCTTTAAAAGTGACCCTCCGTTTCAATATTTCATTATAAATAACATTAAAAAATGTTGAACAGAACATGTATCATGTGTTCGATCATCACTGATGTAGAAATGGTACTCCTTAATCACCTCACAATTATTTTAATCACTATCAAAACCATCGATATCAAGCTTTGCATGTCTATACAAAATATGCACAAATATACATACTTGGTCTGAATGACAATACTCACTTTGTATCTCCTTTTGTGGACTAGACATGTAATTCTCATCGAAATCAACCACTTATAATTTTGTTCCTTTTGGGAACACATCACATGATTGCTTGAACTGTAAATCCTGCCATCGTGATATATGACAGTGCTTAATATATTTGTATATTTTCACCCTGAACTTCTCCATAAAACATGTCAATAAAATGGCGTCGTCAAGTAAAGTGATATTTTTTGATGTTGTGCTTGAATCTGCAACAAGAGCGTAAGTAACATTTTCATATCACTTCCAATTCAGACTGAGATTTGACATTCTGGGATCATTAGGATCAATGGGATACTTTGCATCGTTAAGTGGCAAATGAGAACATTATGGGAATTTTCTTCCACCAACACATTATTTTTTATAAAATAATTCATTATTCTCTCATGCACATAATATCTTCGATAAAAATTTATGAACACTTAAAGGAGGGGGGTCATTTGACCAATATTTTATGCCAAAATTTACAAATTTCTCATAAAATAATTGGAATTCTACATGGTATTGACAACAGCATGTGCCTCAAACTTGATAGGCCTGACATACCATGGTTTAATCTTCACAAATGTGCTAATGGAAACCTTCACATCAGTATTACTCTCCATAAAGTTCTATAATAATTCTACCTGACTGACCTGTGTTATATGTTTGGCATGAGATTCATAAACTCCCTTAGATATACGACGTTGCACAGTGTCCTTTTTATTTGGCGACACATGAGAATTAAAATCCCAAAACTCTTTTACCCTATCCCTCACACCATCAGGAATTCTATCATGGTATGGATGCCTGCAGATATTAGCCCAACATGCAAGTTCATCATTCTCATCTAATTGAATTCTAAATTTTTTATGCTTCCATAAAAATTTTCTTGATGTTTTAAAAGATTTTGAATTTGCTGACATCAGTTGACCTGATGAAGTTTGTTTCGCGAGTACACCTGTTAAAAGTGCTCTACGAGCATTCTTTTCAACTTGAGATCACTTTTTGGCTAGTGTGGAAAGCACCGAAGTCACATTTTTTGATACCATTTCATTTTCTAAAACCTCTTTCTCACTTTTAATTCCCAATAATTCCACAACATTTCTGAGAGATTTTTGCTTTAAAAATCTACATAACATTTGAGCTTGTGCTATGACAGATTTAGCTTCAAAAATATGTTTCAACCCCTAATTTATTTTATCTTGAACTGTCGTTTCAACCATTGGTGGTCCCAATTTTTCAATTTTAGTTGGATCCATATTTTCTAGAAAGTTGTAGTCATATACAATGTTCTTGGAACTTCCAATTAATTGCAGTGAAATTAGAGGCGTGGTAGTATCTTCTTGTGGTTCTGATGTTGTCCCTACATAAAAACAATATTAACTTCTAATTTGAAATTGACATATACATATGTTTTATTTTAAAACTATCTTGAACTACAACGTTTAAAAAAATCTATAAAATTCAAATTGAAGAAAGTATTGACTCACCAATGAGATCGATATCAATATTCTCTTAGACATTTGTGTTTTCAATATTCTCGTTGACAAGTTCCTCAACATTCTCTTTGACATTTGTGTTTTCAATATTCTCGTTTACAAGTTCCTCAACATTTCTCGTTTCCTCATCATTTTCATGCACCGCTACATCTCTTTCACAATGCTCTACCTCCAAATTTATTTCATGGCTTAATCTTTCCCTTTCCACTCACCTTTTTTTTTGCAATCTCTCATTCTTTTCTGCTGAATTAGTTCTTTTTTTATCGTGCCTTGATAGGAAATTCCTTTGGTTTCCCATGTTCACAAAATTGGAAACTTAAAATCCAACTCTATTTAGACCAAATACCCAAAAAAACATAAAGATTTCAGAATAATTACTTCATGCTTTCAATAAGAGAGAAAATTAAATAAATAATTAAATTCATAAAGACATTTTGCAAAAATACTTCATGCCTTTATAGAGACAGTTTGCAAAAATACTTCATGCCTTATAGAGACATTTTGCAAAAATACTTCATGCATCCATGCACCCAAAAAAGCTTCAAAAAAAAAAATCGCCAAAAAAAAAAATTCTCCCAAAAAAACTTCCAAAAAAAATTCGCCAAAAAAAATTCGCACACAAAAAAACTTAAAAAAAAAAAATATGCCAAAAAAAAATTTCACCCACAAAAAATTCGCACCTTGGCAGAAAAAGAATTCGGACCCTCGCACCTTCGTACTTTTCGGACCCTCACACCTTAACGCTTTCGCTGGTTTAGAATGGTGCGTGGAATTAATCTTTCAAACGAAAGTATTTATATAGAACTCTCGCCCAAAACATTGCGTCGGCCGAAAATAAAAATGTTTCGATTAAAGTTTAAAATCTTGTATGAGAGTTTATTAAAATATAGGACGAGAGTTATAAAAATCTCAGATGAGAGTTATAAAAATCTCGTCCGAGAGTCAGCCTTTGGTAAACTCTCCAGCGCAAACTCTCGACCGAGAGTTTGTAAAACTTTCAGACAAGAGTTTAGCTGCACAGTTAAATGTAACCTTTGGTGGTTTAAAATCTTGGACAAGAGTTTGAAATTTATCAGCTGAGAATTTAATAAATTTCTCGTCTGAGAAATTATCTCAGCTGAGAGTCTCTGGTCAACGAAAAACCCAGAAAATTCTACATTTTTTAGGAACCTGAAACTTTCGACGGGCCGAATAGCTACAAGAACAAAATTTTATCTTTTAGACATGATACCATTAGATTCATCTCTGAATCTAGTTTCTAATGATGTAAGATTTGTGGAGTTTCATTAAAAAATTCTATTTGTTATTAATTTTATACTAAAATGTGTCAGTGTGGAATTTCATTGTTCTGAAAATTGCAATGAATAAAAATTAAATAACTTTAAAATGGCAACACCAAAAAAATTAGAAAAATCATATTGCAATTCCTCTCTCTGTCTTCTTCAAAATGGTATTCTCATTTTTCTTATTGACAATCACATTGAAAAGAAAAACTAGGGCTCATAAAATGTACTGAAACATCACCATTTTTTGTCTTCATCCATTTCAAAAAATAATAAAAAATAGTGATTTAATCTCAAAATTACCCAAAAATAGTCATTTCACTAGTGCAATCTATGTAGATTATGATGATATGGTTTATTTCCAAAAAATGAATAACCTTCTCTAAAAACATTTAGGGTTCGAAAAGTTACTATTCATGTTGCCTTAAAATTTCAAGTATATGCAGTTAGTAAACAACATATTTACCCCTGCATATGTCAATATATATATATATATATATATATATATATATATATATATATATGGAGGTAAGATTCTCTACAAATCTTGTTTTTTTGTAAAAGCGTAATTTGCATTGAAAATATGAGTTTAGTGGAGTTGAAGTTGAAAAAACACAGAAAAATACAATTTTCAACGTCAAAAAAGGGCAAAAAATGTTTCCCAACTTCATGTTTTCAATTCAAATTTATTTCTCCATGATATATTTCTCTTTCTCAACTGGTTTGCTAGATGATGAAACCTCTGCACTATTTTGTTTTTGGATGATTTGTGCACTGGAAGTTGATGGCATATGTGTTTCTTCTAAAATTTTTCGAGGTGTATCATCTCTGACAACAATATATGTTTCAATCTTTTCAACTATTTCAACTGTCTGTTCCTGTTCTATCACTGGATTTAGTTTTGTCTTCTTCATGTACATAAGCTTGAACTTAGTATCAGAAGTAGTTTCTATAGAATAAGAGCCTTCCTCTCTTGCCCTCTTTGAATTTATGTCCTGTGGGGCTGGAGTAAGCAGGATGGAACTAGTATCAACCTGATTTTCCACCTCCTGTTAAGTATTTTACAACCACACTGACTGGTTGGAATACTTTTCAATTTCAGGCTTTTACTCATGAATGAAAGGGGTGAATTTGAACTTGACTCTTAATTTAGTTATGACACCCATGGGGTCATATTTCCATTTGAAACTATTACTGAACATAAACTCTTGTAAAAAATTGTCTGCTTGGTGTCCAACATTCCTACTATTACATTTTAATGGCCCTAGCTAGTTTTTAATCTTTAATTGAGTCTTCTTTTTAGATGAAAGGAAATTGATTTCATCTGAATTCAAGATTTGTCTGAAGTATTCTAAAGAAAATATCCTCTTTGAGAGTTTTTTGGGAAGCTTGTATGGAGTTAGCTGGCTTCCATACACTCTGATTTCGGTATGATTCTACTATAAATACGAGTCTCATGTTTTACTCAGATATGACAACTGTGAAACCTTCTTAATTTCTTCACTGATACTAGGTTGAATGGTATTGCTGAGTAGATTGACTACTAGATATACAAAAGAATCAATCAAGTCCTTGAAACTGAATTCAATGGAATCCTTTCGGATCAAGGATATTCAAAAGAAAACAGATTGGGGATTACCCTCTATGTCTAGTTTTTACAGTTTAACTGCAAACCTTTCTGATTGGAAATATATAAACATAGAAAAAAAAACTGAGGAGTATTTGAATACTCCTTCTTCTGGAAGTTTGACCAGCTGATCATGGATGACATCTGCCAGGTATTGGGTAAAATTGAAGGTTGTAGCTATATGCTGACCTAGGAAAAATATGGATAGGAAACCAAGAATAGATGCATCTACATGCTCATCAGTGAAATATCCTAAAATACATGATATCATGGTAAAAATTTTCCTGGTTCTTTCTGAGAACATGTTAGTTGAGTATGGAGGATTGTTTTTAGGAGTTTATACTGATGGAGGAAGGAAAGTATGAAATATTTGGAACCTTTTGGGGAATTCTAGCTTTAATTAAAGTTCAGTAATGGTTTCAACTGAGAAAGGTACTCCCTCTAGTTGTGGTTGAATCTGTAGCATCTAATTGATGGATTGACCAGTGATTGTAAAAGGGATTTCTTGGTTTGGGGTAACTATAGCTCTTTCATTCGGTAAACAGCTTATTTGGCACAACCTGATGAGTCAAGGAATTGAATGGTTTGTGTGAATATGAATTTGGGTAGGTTTGAGTCCCATAGATGAATATCATCTGCATGATCAACAAATTTATCATGGCTCCAGCAATGGAGCTCCAAAAGGTTGCAATCAGTCAAAATATCATTGTTTTGAAGTCTTTATCATCCAAACGGGTGTGTTCGACATCAAGAAAGGGAGGTTGAAGAGGGTTTACAGTCTGGATGCTCTAGGAAGCCATTAATTCATTTTATTATTAATTTAATCATCAAATAAGATGGTTTCAGGTACTTATAATTACCTGGAAAATCGTGAATTTGGTCTACACAAGGGTTCAGGCAGTTGTGGGTTTCAACCTTGCTCGAGAATGACTTTTAGTCTTTTTCGTAATTCAAAATAAATAGTGAAATAATGGTTATGGGCGGAGTTTTAGTAATTTTGAACTTTGGGGCTTATCGCATGGCGTGAGGGTTTATCTAAAATAGTGGGGGTTTCATCGCATGACTTCGAAATGGTTTAGCGATTTATCGAATAGCAGAAGGCGATCTGGCGGTTTTAGGATGATGGGGTTCAATAAAATCTTGTGGCACTGCGTGGAAAGGGAGGGGGTGGATAAAACCACTTATTTTGCACCCCCTCTGGATTTAAACATTTGAATGTTAGGGGTTTCGAAATGGCATATTGGTCATTAGATTTGATCGACAGTGATCGGGCGATAGGATGAGTTGAGGGGTTTCAAAGAAAGGTGGGGTCAAGAAATTAGTTAGGCGGAGGTTTTAAATAATATAAAGTGGGTATATGAAATATGTAAGCGGTAGGATTTAAAAAAAAATGAAATGAGGGGTTTCGTGGAATAAATAAATAAGAAGTTTTAATATGATATGGGGGATTTAATTCAAAGTAAGGTCAGGAAAATATATTTAAACAAGATGTTTAAATGGAAATATATAAAGTGGGGGGGTTAAAAGAAAGGTGGGCCCGATTAATAATTTGCATTTAAAACTATCGAAAAAGTCGGCTTTGTTGTTTTATTTGAATAATGTGAAGTTATTAAAGGGGAAGGGGTTTTTAAAAAGGAAAAGGGTTCTTATGAGGGGAAAAGGGTTAGGTAAAGGGATTTTATCAAAGGAAAATGGATTTTTGCATGGGAAAAGAGTTAGGATAAGGGGAAATAGTTTCCAAGAGAGGAAAAAGGGATTTAGCAAGGGGAAATGGTTTCCAAAGGGGAAAAGGGTTTTTAGGATAAGGGGAAATGTTAGAAAGACATTAGTGATAAGAGATAAACCAAATGATGCTTTCCATAATTTTTGAAAGTATCCTACCTACCCTTTATTTATCGTAAAATTTTTATTTCCTTTATTGGGTGCATTTGAGTTTGTTGACTTTATTGGGTGCACTTGAGCTTGTTGACCCTTATATTTTCTTTTGATGAGAAAACTAACTTATTTCTAACCCATATATCTTCCAATGACTCAGATTAAACTTATGAGCTCATTTTATTCTCTACCTAACTACTGATCTGCCAAGATTAAATGGTTTGGTCAGATGTTTATTCACAAACTTAACATGACATGAAATGTAAAGGCATGAATAATCAATATTTTTTTTTTTTTCTGAATAAGACTAATTCTATTAAGAAAAGACATATGGTACAATCAGAGCTTGCAAAGAAGCGAAGCTATAGAGCAAGGCAGCCGGAAATGATATAGAATCAACCTCGGTCCCATAGAGCATCCATGGCATAAGAAAAAGGGTAACAAAGAGAGCAGAAAATAATGAGCTAGACTAAGGAGTCTACCCAGCATGGGCAGAGTCTCCCAATCGACATTTTGTCCCTTATGAATAATCAATATTAAACTGTATGGTCATCATGAATTTTTTCATTTTGGACAAGTTGGACACAATTTTATTGTAAAAGTAAAGAAAACTAAGTGTAGTGGCATTTGACTGTGCAACACTTTCAGAATTTATTTTTGTTTCTTTTTGTGGGGTTCATACTTTATATGATTTTTTTAACTTCTTTTATTTTGGTCCTTTGATTATTTTTTTAGGACATACCTTCTTTTCATTTTTTAATATGGAAAACACTTGCAGAAAGTAAAGGTATGTACAATATTACAATATTTAACATAGTCAATTCAAAATTATGATCCCTGATATTATAGGACCTTAACAATAGGCATTTGAAAATGGTGTAATATGTCGACTCACCACTTCATTTACAAAATCTGCAATAAAGGTATATTCCTTTCCATTCTTGTTTTCCCAAATGGCGATCTCCTTGTCTATGGTGGGATTTGTCTCCTTCTCCTTCAAAAATTTCTCTCCACAACTCATTAAAAAATAGGGTGTGCTTGATTTTCTGATACCACTCAGGATAGTTCTCCTTTCCAGAGAGAACTAGTCCCACAATAGATATGAGAGAATGCATTGTAAATATGTAATGTATAAAAAATGCAGTTTGCTAGAAAGATACTCAATTCTGGTTAAAAATATATATATTGTAATATATATATATATATATATATATATATATATATTCTTGAAGAGGTTTTAATGCCAAAGGTTGTACTTGGGGAGGGTCAAACCTAGGGGATGTGGGACCTGGGGAGGTAAAATTTGGGGATGTTGTATAGGGGGAGATGACGTAAGAGGGAGGAGGGTAGAGGGAGGGTGGAGGAGGGAGCATGGGGAGGGAAGAGGAGGGAACAGGGGAAGGGCGGAGGAAGACGACTTGTAGGTGGAGGAGGGAGCAGGGGAAGGAGAGGATCGAGAGTAGGGAGAAGGGAAAATGCCTGTGGGTAGAGGAGGGAGTGGGGGAAGGACATAAAAATGAGTAGGGAGAATGGAATAAGGTTTAGGGAGAAGGGGAGAAGTGGGAGCGGGAGTGCCACAGGGGCTGTGGGAGCAGCGTCAGGTAGGAGCGGTGCGGGAGGTGGGAGAAGCAACGGGAGAGATAATTGTTGTGAGCTTGTAGGCGATGCAGAGCTACTGTAGGTAGCAGCAACGGGAGCATCGAAGAGCGTTGTGGAGCTACGGGAGGTAGAAGTGATAGGAGCAGTGACTGGCACTAGGGAGATGTGGGAGGTAGGTGCAACAAGCAGCGAGAGCCAAAACCAGTGAGACCCGAAAAAATTTTGAATGTAGGGGAGTGTTGGTGGAATGCAAGCTAGGAGGGCTGAACAGAAACTTTGAACGACTAAATTTTAAATTTATTGTTCTTTAAAGATAAAACTATTTTCTTTCACTCACTATTCACTACACAATTACCAAAATCGATTTTATTTAAAAACAACACAAACACTATAATGATAGTTACCATTTGATTTAAACACCTGCTGCAAAATAACTATGAATAATAAATATTTTTCCCTTTCAAATGATACCTCTCATGGCAAGTACCTACACTTTCATTATTTCAATACATTGTTATGATGCCTATACCATGAAATGTTGTTGTTACATGAGTTGAGAGTTTGGCGCTCTGACATTGAGATGATAGAAAGGTTTAGAGTCGATAGAAGATCTAAATAAGCAAGAGAGAATGAATATTGAGTTATGTTTTAATTGACCTTCGCAAATTCTTGGTGATTGATAAATATATTTTTGAGATGGATAAATATTGGTTTGAGAGAGTGAATACTGAGTAATGTTCTAATTGACCGTTGCAATGCTTTGTGATTGATAAATATAGTTTTGAGTTGGATAAATATTTGGTTTTTTTTTTTTTATTGAATGGAGGTTATGGGTTAGGTAATTAATTTTCTGAAAATATGGTAGTTTAGTCTTTGTTATTAAAGTTATAAATTATTTTTTAAGAAAAATTGGCAAAGTTTTCATAAAAATTATAATTAATATTGTTAAATGTTTAATTAATCGTATAGTCTTTCTTTCACACAAATTAATAAATTGAGATGTGACGTTAACTACTTTTTAAGGTATAAGGATTTGCATAAATTTGATGGGTAGTAACCACTAGTAAGTCTACACATCTATATTTTTACAAGTATAAGAATTTTCATAAATTTGATGGGTAGTAACCACTAGTAAGTCTACACATCTATAGTTTTACTTGTACTCATTTGCATAAATTTGATGGGTAGTAACCACTAGAAAGGCTACACATCTATAGTTTTACTTGTACTTAAGTGTGGAGAAAAATATAAATAATAGTGGGAAGTAATGTGGATAAGTATATCTATTTTATGAAAATATTTTCATAAATTATGGTGGGAAATAACGATGCTAAATATATTGTTTACCTGAGTATTAGCTATTTTCAAGGAATTATTGCAATTCTTTCCATAAATTACGGCATATACATATATATATATATATATATATATATATATATATATATATATATATATATATATATATATATATATATATATATATATATATATATATATAGTTTACGTGAGTATTAGCTATTTTAAAGGAATTATTGCAATTGTATCCATAAAATATGGCATCTTTATATGAGGTAGTTGGAATTATTGCAATTGTATCCATAAACTATGGCATATTTATATGAGGTAGTTATCGACATGGCATTGTATTATGCAAAGGCTACAATAATACCTTCAAGTTATGTTTTAGAGAATAAGACCTTCAAGTTATGACCCTATCACATATTCGAAAAATATATATTTTTAATAATAATAATAATAAAATATTTATTTTTCAAAAATAGACATTATAATTTGTGTTGGTCAATACAACTAATAGTGGTCAACAACAGAAATTGATTGCTAGAATATTGCGCTAAGAGGACTAATAATATCAATGTAATATTATTGGTACAACCATGTAAATTAAATGGTAGATGAATATATTATTTTTCATTTGTAACCTTGAGAATTTGTAATTTTAGGACAGGAGTGGACTGAAAAAAAAAATTGGAAACCCTTGATTTCATCTATTGGATGGTGTATACGACCAAGAATATTCTCACATTATTAAATTTAAATTATTAAAGAGTTTTTATTTTTTATAAGTAGAGAATTCTAGAAGCCCTAGATGTTTTAGTATAATAAAGTACAAATTCTAGAAGCCCTAGTGTTTGGGTTTTATTCATTATAAAAAATGAGAATTCTTGAAGTTATGTTGTAGTATAATAAAATGTCATTTTTTTGTGATTAAAGGAATTGATAACAAGGCTAGTGGAATATCCACTATAATCTTTGGGTGTCACTCTTTAGTAAAACTAAATTAATTGTGAATTTGACCTTCAAATCTAGTGGGTATTTTTTTTTAAATGGAGGAAAGAACAAATTCATATTTTTTTTGTTTTTTAGAGAATGGAAATTAAGAAAGCCTAGATGTTCTAGTATAATAAGATTTTTTAATTTTTGTGATTAGAGTATTCAACCTAGAATTTCATGGTTTTTTTAATATGACTAGAGAAATCAACAACTACATAATTTTTTATTTTGTAAAACATGAAAATTATAAAAAAATAGATATTAGGGTATAATAAAATACTCTTTTTGTGACTAGAAAAATTAATTCCGAGCTACTTTCTTATTAACATGATAGAGGTCCACTATCCAATTAATCTCATAATACATTCCCCAAATAGTCATTAGTCATTTTAATTGATGACAAAATATAGTATAATAAAATATATGTATATATATTCAATAAATTGAATTTTATATATATATATATATATATATATATATATATATATATATATATATATATATATGTATATATTTTTGCTATTCAAATTAGGAAAAATAGAATTACATTTTTTTTTCAATATTTTTATCAATAGGTACAATTATAATATTGGCATGAAATACTTAATATATTTAATAATTTTATAAATATACCTAACATATTAATTTCTAATATATATTTGGTAAAACTAATTCCATCTATTTTAAATATAAAAATTTTATTTTGCATGAAATACTTAATATATTTGATAATTTTATAAATTATTTTATTTTTATTTATCACAATAATTTCAAAAATGCATATATAGTCTTTATTTTATTATTTCTTATTCTTTCAACTATTTTTTTTTAGTAAGTTTTATTCTGATCCATTATATATCAAATTCTATTAATAAAACTAACAATGTAATTTTAGGGCCATGCACTTTACACAATAATTTATAAAATACTCAAATTATATATATATATATATATATATATATATATATATATATATATATAGAGAGAGAGAGAGAGAGAGAGAGAGAGAGAGAGAGAGAGAGAGAGAGAGAGAGATATATATATATAAAATAAAATTTTCAAAATAATTTTTTTTTAAAGTTGCTTCACAAAATCTTTATTAATCACATAAAGTAACATCATGTTTATAACCAAATTCATCGGCCACAGCTAAAACAGTCACCAACTGAACACTATGAGTTCTGACCAATGTGCTTAACATCCCAAAGGCCATGAATACCACAATATATCAAAATCAAACTAAAGTTTGCAACGTGAACCATATGAAAAATGTTGTTTGAAGCTTAAACACCAACTTTCCATTCATCTATGGGCCGAAATGCTAGCCACACCATTTCATAAACAAGAAGATTACCCACCAAACACAATAAATTTAGCAACCAGACAATAAAGTGACCATGCCCAAATTCTCCAGTAGCTGGACCTAAAAGGAAGCCTAAGAAATTTCAATACATGTTTTCTATTACATCTAAATGAGGAAGTCCATCTCATAGAAAATAATAAACAACATAGTCATTCTTCGCAATAATAAAACGAGTTCTCATAATGAGAAGAGAGACCATTATATCCCCATAAAGTACCAAACTCGGAGGAAAAAATTCCATCAACATCGGTGCAGCAAAAGAGTAACAGAAAATTTGGCCAGGAGTTAATCCTCATCTAATGAAATGATGTTAAGGTCCTAAATGTTATTAATATGAGGGGAAATGGAATCCACAGGATCTCCAGGAGGGTTAGTGAGATCCCTAGAGGTGGAATCCAACACAATAAAATATTTCACCAAAGTTAGTCTATATTCGACACAAGAAAGACATAACCATTGAATCTACAACATACGTTTAATATCCTCTAGTACAAAAAATGAATTAGAACTTTAAACCTGTCCTTAAAGTTTAAATTTTGCAACGTGTCCATTTTTTATGCAAAGAGAGTGAACACAAGAAATTAAAATTCTTCCTACGAAATCTGGTCAGGACTAGAACCCTTCACAAATCCAAACCCATTGTCTGGAGCTAGGAATCTGTTTGATAGGGTTGTACCTCAGTTTAATTTTCCTAAAGGAAAATTTCTCTCTTCACTTCTATAGATATACATCAAAGAAATAACCCATAGAATCATATGCAAAGGTTGTGTTCGATTAAAACCAATAGTCCCAAAACTACCCCTCCTACTCATCATTCTTTGATGATGAGACATGATGACTAAAGTTGGGAAGAAGACCAAAAAAGTACATGAACCACATCCAACAAAATAATAGGACAGACACACGAAAAACCCTTCTTCTCGTGACTATAGAACCAACATATCACCCCCTGAATTCCATGAGAGAGGGCCAAATTGAAGCCAATAGCCCAATTCAGGACAACTAAATGACATAGAACCCCAAATCCCCTCGAAGTAGACCACATTATGAAGGAAACTAGAACCCAAGCCTTCAACAACAAAAAATTAAACCCCCACATCACAAGACATTCTGCTCAAAATTGAACTTCAACAACATAAGAGGAGAATCCTTGAATGAAACATAAAAGAATTAAGAAATAGGTCACAGAGGAGAAACCTCTTAAAACCCATCGAAGCCAACACCCACCAATTTGACAAGAAAGAAAACTCCCTTATGAGAATAAAAGATGCAATTAACTAGAACCCAATACACCACGATGAAGCATGAACTACAACCCCAAAGATTTCAATAACTTGTTTTGCGTGGCCATATTAGATGCAAACTTATCAAAAATCCCCTTCGCACACCCATGAAACACATACACTAATAACAGAAACTCTAATTGATGTGAATTAAAGGATGGCGAAGATGCAACCTCACAACCCTTAACACAAGATACATACTTCCACAGTCCTAAAGGCATGAATGAGCATTTATAACCATTTAAGCTATTGTACACATCCCAACACCCTTCACCAAACTCTTACGAGGAGGCTCCAATGTCACTGTTGTTGAGCCTCAAGACTGTCTCAATTTTGACATACATTTCACTACCTTTTCCTCCTTCTTATCAAACTCCATAAGCTCAAACAATATTGATTTGAACATTTTCAGCCTAGTAAGGTACCATAATGATCTCTTTTTCATGTTTTAAATGTTTTTTATTATTTGAATATAATTTGTATTTAGCTATAGAATTCATGCAATTATGCAACTAATCTTTGTTTCTGCAGCCACCACCATGGTTTAACAGGTTCTGAAGAATGATGAAGGAGCGAAGTACATGGGTAGTTGGGAAATGATCCATTCATGGATTATATCCTATCTACCTGTTCAAAATCGAGAAGGATAGAAACTATGATTTTGTTCAAAGGGCCAGTCAATGAAAAGAACCAAAACAGGCTAGCGAGGATATTAAGCTTCACAATTTTCTCTCCACGTAGCAAATTGTGAAAGAAACAAAAATCATATTCTTGTTTAGATTTTTATTCCTAGTTTGATTAGTCTCCAAAGGTATAATTTCCTGACACATTTAATTTGACTATGTTATAATTACCGAGTTGTGTAAACCAAAAACAAGGTTGATTTTATTGTAATATTGTTATACATTAAAAATATGTTTTTATCAATCAAAGGAGAATGCATTTCTTGAATCATTTATGCATAGTTAGTTACGAATAAGTTCAGAACCGTTCTGCAATGGACGACCCCTACACAAAAGCGGTTTAATAGTTTATTTTTATGTCGTTTCGTAGTTTAATTTATTATCCTTTTTGTTGTGTTTTCTGATTAGATAGACACTCTGTTTACCTTGTTTTCTTATCATAATTGATATCATAATTTTTTTTAAAATTTCATTCCATAAATTAGACATGTATTTCATTTTTGCACTGTAGACATATACTCTATTTACATTTCATAGATTAAACATGCAATTTATTTTTGTATAGTAGAGATATGCTCTGTTTTCTTTCTCATTGCAAATAGTTTTCGAATTTCCTTAGTATAGATGTTGAGATTTGATATTGTTTGTTTGTGATTTCCATTTGTAGAATTTCGTTATGATTAGAATAGATGCTTTTTCTTTATAGTTCAATAGGCTTAGAGTTAATTCAAATAGGCACTCTACTTTATAGAGATAATTTAGATAGATGTTTTGCTTTGTAATTGAATAGATTTAGAGATAGTTTTGATATATGCTTTGTTAGACTTAGAAACAGATTAGTTTGATGCTTTGTTTGTAATTGAATAGACTTATAGATGGTTTAAATAGATGTTTCATTATTTTATTAAATATATTTATAATTAATTTAGATAGATGTTTTGT
The DNA here is from genome assembly GCA_034641835.2 of Pinus albicaulis. Taxonomy (NCBI): domain Eukaryota; kingdom Viridiplantae; phylum Streptophyta; class Pinopsida; order Pinales; family Pinaceae; genus Pinus; species Pinus albicaulis. The sequence goes on along the minus strand of CM076581.1, from coordinate 557,490,274 downwards.
TAATTTATTGAATAGATTTGGAAGTGATTTAGATAACTGTTTTTTTTTAAGATAATTTATCATAGTAGCCATCATAAATTGATTTAATATAGCTTAATATTTATCACTTAGATCAAATTATTTTAGTGCAAATTAATTTTATCAGAGATTAAGTTTCTTTCTTAGATGAACATTTCCTTTTCCTCCTTTTTACAAGTTTTATCTTTTCGTCATTAGAATAATTTATTTAAGGGTGATTCATAGATTAATTTTCTTTCTTAGATAAACATTAAATATTTCCTTTTATTCCTTATTAGTTTTATTTTTTTAATAATTAAAAAAAAAATCTTTAAATTGTGATTACTTTTTAGTGATTTCTTGCTTTGAATTTCATTTCCATAAAAACTCTAAAACATACAAAAAGATTCAAGTTTTTTCTTGTTTCTAGTTTCCTTGAAGTCAACTGTTTATTTTTAGATAAGCCAATGTAAAATACTCATCATAAGCTTTGATATTTAATTTAGATTTCATTTCACAAGTCAGTTCTTAGTTTTTCAATTTCATTTAACCATTCCAAATAAACACAAAATCCTAAAAGAAACATATAAAACTAGCACAATGGATTAAGTAAGAAAAGGCTTCTAGCATATATAGTGTGCCTGCACTTCATAAGATTACTAACTCCAGTCGATAATTTATGATATAAATTTAAGACATTAAATTGATTAAACATTTTGGCGTCGTTATAGGGGATCAAACCCTGGTCACCCAAAATCGTATTCCATTCTTAGCAGCAAGACATAGACTTATTGAAGTCTTAAGATCAGAAATTAAACCTAGAGACTCTCCAACTCCATCAACTGAAGCAGTTTCAGAAGAAGAGTACCTCAGATCCCCAATAGAAGGAGTAATATTTTTAACCTCTACTAGAGAACAACTCTAAGCCCAAGAGCTATAAATCCCTAGTGGAGAAGAGGAAGAAGTCTTCTTTAATATAGCATTGGTAGAAGAACCAAATGAATTAGAAGAGGAAAAAATAATTCCAAATATATAAACCTATATTAGTTCTTAGGAATCTATAATCGTTGGAGAAGGAAAAGGAGAAGGAGAAGTACACAACCTGAATGATGAACAATTAAGACTAGGAGGAGGTGGACTTGTGATTCGAGGAGGAGGACAAGGTGGAGGATGAGGTAAAGGAAGAGGAAGGGGAGAAGAAAGAGAAGAAAGAAGAGAAGGAGGAGGAAATAGAAAAGAATAAGATCTTGATAGATTTCCTATATTATATTAAGATACAACTTCCAAAATGAAGAACATCTGACCCTCCATCCTCCCCAATTTTCATGGATTAAGGAGTGAATATCCTAAAAAATTTATGTTTGAATTCAAATTTTTATGTAGAGCATATGACTACTTACTTGATTCTCAAAAGTTGAAATTGTTTCCTGCAACTCTTAAGGATGCAACATTAAAATGCTTCATGTGCTTAATAACGCATTCTATTAGGACAGATGAAGAAATGAAAAATGCATTCTTACAAAAATACAAGGATTATTGCACACCTCATAATCGGAAATATGAAGTTCTTAAGATGATGCAACGAGAAGATGAAAACTTGGATAACCTAATTGAAAGATTCACTTACAATCTAAAAAGGGCTAGGATGGAAAATTTTGGTGAAGATACTTTAAAATATCTCGTGTTGAAGGTCATTAGAGATTAATAGATAGATATTCTTAATATTATGGGAAAGGGAGACATCTCTCAACTATCATTACCTTATATCTCTGAATTATGCATACATCCTTCAAGAGGAAATTCAAGAATTGGGAGAAGTCCAAGAGATCCTAGTCTCTCTAAAATGAATAAATTTGCAGCTGGAACAGTAAGTAGGGATGAAAAAGTAAATTTTCTTGATGAATTCAAAAATGATATTTTAGGGAGTCTTAGTGAATAAATAGACACCCTAAAATTACAAAAAAAGAAAAGAGCTCAAAGTGATGCCTTATCTATCTTCTGTCCTAAATGCAAAAAAGAAACATGCCTTAAGAGAATTTCCTCTTGATTTAAAAATCATAGAGACCTTTTTCATAAGTATGGAAAATCATGAAACAAAGAAATTTCCTTCTATTCCACGTTTTAAGGTTGTTTTCCAAGAGTAAATAACCCCACACCAAGTATATCCTCTTTGTTTTGTTTCTAGAAGAGCATGGCAACGACCACAAACTAGAGGTTTTAAAAATCATATGTATACTCAGCCCCAACAGAATAACTGGAATTCATCAATACCATGGCAGCAACCCTGGTCTCAACCTAAACCTTGGACATAAGTAATGCAAAATCCTTCTTATATATATTCTCAATATCACCAATATCCACAATCTTATCTGAACTATCCACCACAATATTTTCCTCAAACTGGTCAACAACCTCAATTTCGAAATCATAATCCACAACTTTCATTACCATTTCCACAAATGCCAAACCAAATACCTCCTCAGCCACTTCCAAACCCAAACTATAAAAATGCACAACCTATTTACAACATAGACGGAAAAAAATTTCAGACTTATATGATAACTCCACTAGATCTTAACAACATTCAACTTAGATATGGTAGGATATTACATAAGAAAAATCATTCTCTTGTTATTAATGAAAAATATGATCACTCTATTCAGGAGATTCTTTTTCATCAAGATAAAAATCTTCAAAATAAAAATAATCATTTTGGAGAAGGGACATCTCTTCATCAGAATAAAAATTTTCAAAATAAAACACAAGAAAATCCAATAAACTCAACTCCTATCATAGAGAAACCTTCAGTATCTATACCAAAACCTCTTTTCCTTGCAAGGTTACAAATTGACAAAGGGGTAGAAAAAAATTCATGTTGCCTAACTATGATATATTAGATGAATTGAAGAATATTTGTATCAAAAATACTTTTTTACAAGCCATTAAAGAAATTCAAATCCTTGCAAACACAGTAAGAGAGTTAAGTATAAGGAAAGTTGTAAGAAAAACAAAGGAAGTAACAAGAATATAGCTAGTAGGAAAAAATGCAGATATCATAATGGGAAAAACAACCATACATAAATATATTGATCCAGGAAGTCCCATTGTGAAAGCACACATCAATGGTATTGAGATCCCAAATACATTGATCGACTTAGGAGCATTCATAAGCATCATGAGTAAACAAACTATGGAACAACTAAAACATCCAAATATTCAATATACACCAACATTCCTAGAACTAGCAGATAGACCAGTAGTCAAACCTTATGGTGCATTAGAAGAAATTTATGTATCCTTAAATTCTTGCGAATATTCAGTTGAATTTATGATTTTAACTCCCAAGAATAACTTAGGAGGACATCCATTGATATTAGGAAGGCCTTGGTTAGCTATAGCTAATGCTTTCATCAATTTTAGATCTGGGGATATGTTTATCTCTGATGAAAGTTCAACAAAGAAATTCACTTTATATCCTCTAGCTCACACAATGATAGAAGTAGAAAATGAATAAGTGATGGATGATGACAATGGAATACAATCTATTTTTACTATCTCACACATCAGTGAAGAAAATCAAATTCTAAATTCAATAGAAAATCATGAATCAACTTCACAATGTCAGAATAGTCAAAAAAATTAGGAACATTGTAATATTGAATACTTATCATCTAGAAAAATGTCTTTATATTCTAAGGAAGAATTTGGTAATTCTTCAATTTAAATCTTTCCAGGTAAAAATTTAAACATAAACAAAAAACTAGAAGAAATTAAAAAAAAGGAGTTAATAAAAACATTGCAAAAATATTATTCTGCATATGTATGGGAATACACTGAGATGAAAGGAATCAACCCTGAAAATTGCATCAATAATATCTATGTTGAGGATAACTATAGACCAATCAGGAAACCTCAAAGAAGAATGAATCCAAATCTTAGGGAAATTGTAAAGGAAGAACTACAAAAACTGTTGAATGTAAACTTTATTTATCCAATATCATATAGTCATTGGGTTTCACCTTTAGTAATTGTCCCTAAAAATAATGTAAAAAGGAGGGTGTGTATTGATTATACGGAGTTGAATAAAGTTACTTTAAAATATCACTTTCCATTACCTTTGATAGATAATTTTTTAGATACACTAGCAGGGAAGAAATGTTTTTCATTATTGGATGGTTTTAGTAGGTATAATCAAATTCACGTAGCACTCAAAGATCAAGACAAAACCACCTTTACCTGTCCATGGGAAACTTATGCTTACCAAGTACTTGTTTTTGGATTATGCAATGCACCTCCAACATTCGAAAGTGCAATATTAGGTATTTTCTCTAACTTAATTCATGACTATGTTAAAGTGTATATGGATGATTTTACAGTCAATGGAAATTATTTTGAATAAGTCCTTGAAGATTTGGAAAAAAAACTCATAAGATGTAAGGAAGAAAATATCTCATTAATTCATGAATAATGTTTTATGATGTTTATGGAAGGAATTGTTTAAAGAAACCATATTTTAGGAAATGGAATTAAGGTAGACTCATCTAAAGTTCAAGTTATTTCCAAATTAGCAATCCCAAATTGTCAAAAATATGTTAGGAGATTTCTTGGTTTTACAGGATACTACATAATATTTATAGAAAACTTCACAAAAATTTCATCTCCTCTCTTCAAGTTCCTCACAAAGGATTGTGAATTTAGTTGGAATCCTCAATGCTAAAAGGCATTTGAACTTTGAAAGAAAATATTTCTGAATCACCCATCTTAAGAGGACCAAATTGGAATATACATTTTCATATCTTAATTGATGCTTCATATACAACTTTGGGAGATGTATTAGGATAGAAAGACTTGAACCCTTATGCCATCTACTATACAAGTAAGAATTTGACTCCAGCTGAGTTAAATTATTTTATATCTAAGACTTTTGTGATCCATAATGTAGATAAAATAACTTTAAGATTAATCACATCATTAAGATTAGGTTGACGTTTCGAACCAGCTATTGTGGTTCATCCTTAGGATATGATGGAGAGACTAATCGATCTCAATAAATAAAGAGTGGAGATGAATGATTGCCCGAAAGTAGCCGTTGAGAACTAGTTGTTAGGAACTAGTCATTAAGACTAGCTGTTAAGAATTATATTGTTACTGAAAAATGGTTTTTAGTTGTTGTCCATGCTATTAACAATTTCATACATTACATCACTCTCTATGAAAATTTCATTCACATATATCATTCTACAATTGTATATTTAATGAATAAATCTATCACTAATGGAAGAATCATGGTATAGTTACTATTATTGCAAGAATTTAATATCACCATTTTAGATCGACCTGGAAAACAAAACACAATTGCTGACCTTTTTTCTAGAATTTGAAATGATAATAACGATACATCAGTAGAAGTTAGTTTTCCTGATGAATATATTTTTTCAATATCTACTAAATATCCATGGTTTGCAGACATTTCCAATTACTTAGCCACAGGAAAACTACCATCATATTTGTTTCTGATCCAGGAACATCCGTATTTAGCCAACAATGTGATTGTGTGTTCACATGTTGTGGCTAACAAGAGGTCGAAAAAAATTAACTATTAATATTTTATTTAGCTTTAATTGTGAGAATTTAGTTTTTTGTTATTTCCTAACTTAAATAGGAATAAAATAGTAAATTGGTTCTCCCTGCGAGGAGATTAAGCCAAATAGATTAGATCATGAGGATAGGGTAGAATTTATTTGTTAGAGTGGTTCAATAGAAAGCTAATAAAAGTGTTAGGTCCATATATTACTAGTATAGTCCCTTATTATTGTAACTCCCTTATTGTTATTATTGTACCCTTGTAACCCCCATATTGTTATTATTGTGCCCTTAAATTATTATTGTTAGGTCGGCTAAGATTGCATTGTGGCCCCACTAGGATTACATTCTGGCCCCATGGACTCCTATATATAGAAAGGAGGTTTTGTAATTTGAATCATCCAAGAATTGTTCATTCATGTAATATATTGGAGGTTGCCCCCTCAAAGTGGCTTATTTCTAAGGCGTTGATATCTCTTTTCTTCTATTTTTGGAGCTGGTTTCACAACATTTGGTATTAGAGATTTGAGATTCTAGGGTTTCGCTGCTCCAAATAGGTCATCCTGGAATTTTCGCTATAACATTTTTTCTACGAAGTTTCAAAAGCTGGAATTTTTAGGGTCCGAAGCTGAAATCCCGAGGAACATCATCAAAAAATTTTAGATCTTGGTTCCCAATATTTTCGAAGATATTATCTGTGGAAGTTAGGTATTTTTGTAGGCTCCTCAATTTAATCTAAACAAATCATCGTGGAATTTGCGCTGTAAAATGTTTTCTACGAAGATGCAGAATCTAGTGCAGAATCTAAAAATTTTAGGGTGTGAATCTGAAATCCTGAGGAAACTCGTCAAACAATTTCAGAGCTTGGTTCACAATATTTTCGGAGATATGATCTTTGGAAGGTAGCGCTTTTTCAGGCTCCTGAATTTCATCTCAAAGAGGTGATTGTGGGAAAATATTCATAAACCTCTATCTGAGAATCAGATTGGAGTGCCGTAAAAAGTAGCCATAAGTATAGAGACTGTAGTTTTTTATCTATCAATTTCAGATCCAAAGGAGGAAACAGTGACACGTGGCAAGTCGTAAAATTTCTCTCTACTGAACGAGTCCAAAATCTGGTCATTGTGGGAGATTGGACATAACTTTGTCTTGAAGAATCTAAATTAGATCAGACCTATGGAATTTGAAAGAAGATTCGGAGGGCTACTATAGGGCTGAATTTTAGATATTGGAGATTTGTAATTCTAGAGATAATTCAATTTCAATATCGAGCTCCTCAAAAGCAAGTAAAAGGTGTGTATTTTTTTTCCCGAATTGCATTAGTCTTGTTTGAAGAATCAAGTTGAATTGATTCTAAGGGCATATTGTAGAGTAGATATCAGTATTGGATAGTAAAAAGGCCCCAAAAAGAAAATCAACACCCATTAAGCCTTTAGAAGGCTCTATTATGACTCATGAAGATGAAGAATGGCAACATGACATATCAAAATTACAAGAGCAAGTGCAACAAATTTCTCTCTCGCAAAGAAAAACAAAAAATGAAATGGAAGTTTTGAAGAAAGGCATGGAAACTAAGATGGATGGTTTGAAGAAAGGCATGGAAGCTAAGATGAATGGTTTGGAAGCTAATATGGATGGCATGGAATTGGGCATGGAAGCTAAGATGGATGACATGGAAGCTAATATTGATGAAAAAATGAAAGACAACATGGAAAACATGAAGAAGGATCTAAAAGTAGACATCAAAGGTTTGGCAAGGTTGATACAAGAAATGTTTCCTAATGGTGAAAAGATAGTAGAGGAAACTCATGATGAGAACAAAATAAATGTTAATCGTGATTTCATAAACTCTACTGTTGGAGGGAAGAACCGCCATATTCCAAAAATGGATATGAGGAAGTTTGATGGAAAGGATCCTGTAACATGGATACTACATATGGAGCAATATTTTTATCTCCATAATGTGCAAAATACACAAAAGGTACACATTGCAACTTTACATTTAGAACAAAATACATTTGTATGGTATCGATGGCTTTGCTCCCGTAAAAAAATTGTCACTTGGTCAATTTTTATGGAGGAAATGATAGCACATTATGAGGATACAAAGAGAAACACCTTCTTTAGCCAATTGATAAATCTCAAACAAAAGGGTTTAATGAGGGAGCACATTGAGGACTTCCAAAAATTGAATATAAGGGTAATTGATATTCCATAGGAACACAGGATTGATCTCTTCATAGGCACTTTAAAGGATAACATCCAGCATGAAGTTCATGTTTTGGAACCTGATTCATTGGAGAAGGCATTCAGGTTGGCAAGTAAAATTGAATGTAAAATTATGGCTACAAGGAAGCCTACCACTCACTTCTATAAAGATGGAAGTGTTGCTACTCCTAGATTTCGACAACCTACAAGGTTGACACCACAAAAATTGGAAGAAAAAATAGAAAAAGGGCTTTGCTACAGTTGTGATAGCAAATACACTAAAGGTCATAAGTGTGCTAAGAAGAAATTATTTTACATAGATTCTGAAGAGGAAGAAGAAAATGAAAAGGAAGAGGATATACACCAGGAACTAACCCAAGAAATGGAAGAAATGAGTCCGACCATATCGTGTAATGCATTGGTAGGAATTACCACTCCTCAAACTCTCAAGATATAAGGACATATCAAGAAGATAAAGGTAATAGTGTTGATTGATTTAGGTAGTACCCATAATTTTATTCATTGTAAGGTAGCCAAGGAATTGAATTGTTTCCTATACCTAGCACCAGAATGTCAAGTGATGGTTGCAAATGGAGGAATTATAAATTGCTCTAGAAAATTCCATAATATCAAGCTAACCATGGGGGAATATGTATTGAATAGTCCAATTCTTTCCATTCCTATGGGAGGTGTTGATGTTGTACTAGGAGTACAATGGTTACAATCTTTGGGGACAGTAGCTTTTAATTTTCAAGAACTTTTCTTGAAATTTTTTTCAGAAGGAAAGGAAGTCCAATTACGGGGTATTGTAGGGAAGCCGGGAAATATAATAAGCTCTAATGTCATGAAAAAGCTTCTAAAGAAAGAACAACGAGGCATAATTTCACAATTATGCTCACTAGAAGCTCCAACATCAAAATCATCTATTTCTGCAGATCTCCAAAAATTCTTGGACAATCATTCCAAGGTTTTTGAAACTCCAAAAGGACTCCCACCTATTCGTGATCATGATCATGCTATTCATTTGATTCTAGGAAGTGTTCCTCCAAACATCAGGCCTTATAGATATTCTTATGTCCAAAAGAGTGAAATTGAATGTATGATTGCATAAATGTTAGAGGCGAGTATAATTCAACCTAGTCAAAGTTCTTTCTCTGCTTCTGTAGTATTGGTACCCAAGAAGGATGGATCATGGCACATGTGTCCGGATTATAGGGAGCTCAATAAGCTCACCATTAAAGATAAATTTCCCATTCCTGTGATTGATGAATTATTGGATGAATTACATGGAGCAATTTACTTTACCAAATTGGATCTTCTTTCAGGGTATCATCAAATTAGAATGAAAACTGAAGATATTCCGAAAACAACATTTCGAACTCATGAGGGTCATTATGAATTTTTGGTCATGCCTTTTGGCCTTACCAATGCACCTTCTACATTTCAAGGGTTGATGAATTCCATTTTCAAACCCTTCCTTAGAAAATTTATGCTAGTATTTTTTGATGATATACTAATCTACAGCAGTTCTTGGAAGGATCATGTTCAACATGTTGACACGGTGCTCAAAATATTATAGGAGAAACAATTATATGCAAAAACATCCAAATGTTTCTTTGGAGTACAAGAGGTGGAATATATGGGTCATACTGTATCTCACGAGGGTGTTAAGGTAAACCCTAACAAAATTAAAGCCATTAAGGAATGGAAAGTCCCCACAACCATAAAGCAGTTGCCAGGATTTCTCGGGTTAACAGGGTATTATCGAAAGTTTGTTAAGAATTATGGGAGAATAGCAGCACCTCTAACAACATTATTGAAGAAAGATGCATTTTCATGGACTCCTAAAGCAACCAAGGCCTTTGAACATCTTAATGAGGCAATGTGCCTAGCACCAATCTTAGCTACGCCAGACTTCACAAAAACCTTTATTGTGGAATGTGATGCCTCAAGAAATGGAATTGGTGTTGTTTTAATGCAAGAAGGAAGACCCATTTCTCTTGAAAGTCATCCAATCAAAGGAAAGTATTTACAGAAACCTATTTATGAGAAGGAAATGTTATCAATACTGCATGCACTAAAGAAATGGAGAACTTACCTAATGGGAAGACACTTCAAGGTAAAAACTGATCATGATAGTCTTAAACACATTTTGGAACAAAGACTATCTTCAGAAGAGTAGCAAAAATGGGTCACAAAGATGTTGGGTTATGACTTTGAAATAATATACAAAAAAGGGAAGCTAAATGTTGTTGCAGATGCACTCTCAAGAAAGAATGAAGAGTTGGAAGCATTTCTTTGTGCCATTTCTATTATCCAACCAGATTGGATAACCGAAGCAAGAGATGAATGGAAGAAGGACAAAGATGTATGGACACTCATTCAAAAGTTGCAGCAAGATCCTAGTACATCTGATACATTTAGTTGGAAAAATGATTCCTTATGGTACAAAGATCGCTTATATCTTTGTAAGAATTCCCAATTAAAACAAAATATTCTTTTGGAATTGCACACTTCTCCTTTAGGAGGACACTCAGGATTTTTAAAAACTTACCACAGGGTGAAGAAAGAATTTTTTTGGATGGCCTTAAATCTGATATTCAAAATTTTGTGGCAGAATGTTTGGTTTTCCAGCAGAATAAATTTGAGACAATTAAGACCCCGGGTCTTCTACAACCTTTATCCATTCCAAGTCAACGTTGGGAGGAGATTTCAATGGATTTTATCACAAGTTTACCTAAGTCTGAAGGAAAGAGTATCATCATGGTGGTAGTTGATAGACTTACCAAGTATGCACACTTTTGTGCATTATCTCATCCATTTAAAGCAAGTACAGTTGCTACTACATTTATGGACACAATTCAAAAGCTACATGGAAACCCAAGGGTTGTTGTGAGCGACAGAGATCCCATTTTTACTGGAAATTTTTGGACGGAGTTATTTTCTTGTTTGGGTACTCAATTAGCTCATAGCTCATCTTATCATCCTCAATCCGATGGTCAAACTGAGATAGTAAATAAATGTTTTGAAGGATATCTTCGTTGTTTTGTATCTGATAAACAAACACAATGGGTCAAGTGGTTACCTCTAGCTGAATGGTGGTATAACACTTCCTTCCATACTACAGCAAAAATGACCCCATTTATGGCACTTTATGGATATCATCCACCATCCATCACATCATATTTAAGAGAAAATTCGAAGGTTCAAGAAATGGAAGATCACATCGAGCATCAACAAGAATTTTTCCAACTCTTAAAGGACAACCTGAATTTGGCACAAAATCGAATGAAACAACAGGCAGATCAACATCACAATGAGATAAATTTGATGTAGGAGACTGGGTATTTTTACGGCTACAACCATACAAACAAATGTCCCTCAATCAAGCTAAGAAGGATAATAAATTATCACCAAAGTACTATGGTCCTTACAAGGTGTTGCAAAATATTGGTACTATGGAATACAGATTGGAGCTTCTTGCTTCTTCACGAGTGCATCCAATTTTCCATGTTTCATGCTTAAATAAGGTTATACGTGAAAATCTTACAGTTCAAACAATATTTCCAGAACTTGATGAGGAAGGAAAAATCATATTGAAACCTGAAGCAGTCACGGAAACAAGAATTCGAAAGCTACGGAATCGATCAATTTCAGAGTATCTCATCAAGCGGAGGAACTTACCCACTGAAGATTCTACATGGGAGGATGACAATTTTATATAGAAGCAACCAGAGCTACTCAAGCGTTGAGGAAAACACTTTTTTGAAGGAGAGGGGCATGTTAGGTCCCTATATTACTAGTATAGTCCCTTATTATTGTAACCCCCTTATTGTTATTATTGTACCCTTGTAACCCCCATATTTTTATTATTGTGCCCTTAAATTATTATTGTTAGGTCGGCTAGGATTACATTGTGGCCCCACTAGGATTACATTTTGGCTCCATGGACTCCTATATATAGAAAAGAGGTTTTGTAATTTGAATCATCCAAGAATTTTTCATTCATGTAATGTATTGGAGGTTGCCCCCTCAAAGTGGCTTATTTCTGAGGCGTTGATATCTCTTTTCTTCTATTTTTTGAACTGGTTTCACAAAAAAAAGATAGAGAACTTCTTTCAGGTAGATATATAAGCATGAATATGTGTGATATGATCGCATATCGTATAGGATAAGGAACATGATTATTCCTAAACGTTAAAATTTGAGACGGGGATTCGGCTATGAGTTGCAAAATCATAAAATCACAATATTGTGAAAATTATTAAGTTGTGATAAGTTGAAATTGGTCACCACTTGTGTGGGGCATAAACCCACAAGTCCATGCACATATCCTGAAAATTTTACAGCCACACTACACCATTTGGTATCAGATCAGAAACTGAGTTATGTTCTCAAGGATTGTACCAAATATGCCACCCATGATAGGATCTGGCATAGGTTGGGGAAGACATGTAGCCAATTCAGTTTTTCTACGAGAGATTCGACACCTTCGTACAAGGATGGAGAAAATGGGGACTTCTCAGAGGAGAGCACCTGATGAAGTAAATGTTAGTGCTGCAGAAGAATCTTCCGAGGAAGAAGAAGAGGTAGAATGTGACAGAAATAAATTTTTAAAGATATTAGAAAAGGTTAGTGGAAAACCAAGAATGGAGATTCCTTCATATGAGAGGAACCTTAATGTGGATAAACTGATGGATTGGATCATTTCAGTGGATAAGTATTTCGACTTAGAAGAGGTCGAAGATAAAAAGAAGGTAAAGTTTGCAGCTACCAAGTTGAAGGGTCATGCATCTATCTGGTGGGATGAACTATAGACATCCAGGGAGATGAAGGGAAATCCTAAGATCAAGAAATGGGATAAAATAGTAAGTAAATTGAAGAATAAATTTATGCCAAAAGAGTAGCAGTTGAATCTTTTCAAACAGGTGCGAAATTTGAGCCAGAAAGGAATAACTGTCAAGGAGTATACAGAGGAGTTTTAAAAACTAAGCATTAGAGCAAGACATGTTGAAGATGATATGGAGAAAGTAGCTAGATACATCAATGGTCTAAGGTATGACATACAAGATGACATAAGTTTGTTTACTTTGAAGACAATTGAGGATGCCTACCAAGAATCCTTGAAGGAAGAGGAGAAAATGTTGAGGAAACAAAGACAGAAGAATAGAGGTAAAAGTCTAGCACAAGGAAGAGGAACTTTCAGATCAAGATTTTAGCACTCTCAGAATGAAGCAGGAGGTTCGAGTAGTAGACCACCGTAGAGACAATACTTTGGTAGAGGGAGATTTCCACCCAAAGGTAGAGGTCTAGGAAGATAAATTCAACATTACACGTGGAGAATGGGGACATGGATCAGGGGACCGTCCTCATAAAAAACCAAAAAATTAGCATAATTTGAATCTAGCTGAGGCAAAGGAATAAAATTCAAGTCACAGGAAAATAAGAGCCACCTGAAGTAGGAGAGTCTTTATTGCTAAAAAGAGTATTGCCTAAGGTAGAGAAGGAATCAAATGAGCCAGCGCAAAGAAAGAGCTTATTCAGGACTGTATTCAAGTCTAAAGAAAAGTGTTGCAATGTTGTGAGTGAAAGTGGAAGCACTGATAATATTGTTTCCACAGAGATGGTCGAGAAATTGGGGTTGATTAAGATGGTACACCCTGCTCCCTATAGAGTGTCATGGCTATATAAGGGATGTCATATTTTGGTTAGAGAACAATTCAAAGTAGAGATACAGATTGGTACATATAAGGATGTCATATTGTGTAATGTAATGCCAATGGACGTGTGACATGTATTACTGGGAAGGCCTTGGAAATTTGACATAAAATTCATTCATGATGGCAAAAGGAATAACTATACCATAGAGAAGGATGGAAAGAAACACACATTTCTACATTTCGAGGATGAAGAAGAAAAAGGAGCAGCTGGGAATAATGTTATGTTGATTAGTGAAAAGGAATTGCTGCAAGAAGTCAAGAAGGAGAAAGAAATGCATTTTTTTGTTGTGGGTAAAACCAAGGTAATTCTAACTTCTACAAATTTAGACAATCTGCCTGTGGAAATTAAAAATATGTTAGATGATTTTTCTAATATAGTTGTTGATGAATTACCAAGTAAATTTCCACCAATCAGAAGTATCAGTCATCACATAGATTTAATACCTGGTGCAAGTTTACCAAAAAAAAGTAGCATATAGAATGACCCCCCGGGAGAATGAAGATAGTTGGAATACATGTACACAAGTTCTTAGATAAAGCACTGATAAAATAAATCCTTATCCCATGTACCAGTCGTGCTTAGTCCAAAGAAAGGAGGTGAGTAGCACATGTGTACTGATTCCAGACCCATAAACAAGATCACTATCAAGTATAGACTTCCATTTTCACACATAGATGATTCGATGGATTGTTTCAGTGGGTCAAATTATTTTACTAGAATAGATATGAAGAGTGGATACCATCAAATAAGGATTAAAGAAGGAGATTAATGGAAGACTGCGTTTAAGATCAATAGTAGGTTGTATGAGTGGTTAGTGATGCCTTTTGGGCTCACTAATGCACCAAGTACATTTATGAGGCTAATGAACAAGGTCTTGAAAGAGTATGCAGAAAATTTATGATATTTTATCTCGATGACATTCTAATTTTTAGTCAGAGTAAGGAAGGGAATTTGGAGTATATCAAGCTGGTGTGAAATACTTTGCAAAAGGAGAATTTTCTTATAAATTTGAAGAAGTGTAGTTTTATGAATAAATAGCTCATTTACATGGGATTTATATTCTCATAAGAAGGCTTGAAGATGGACCTAGAAAGGATCCATGTAATACTGGATTGGCCAACTCCGAGAAGTGTATTTGAGGTAAGGAGATTTCATGGTCTTGCAAGTTTTTACAAAAAGTTTATAAGAGGTTTTAGTCAGATCTTTGCACCAATAATTGAAACAATAAAGGAGAGAAACCTACCATTTAAGTGGATAGAAGCAGCAGATCAAAATTTCAAGCTGTTGAAAAAGAAAATCACTGAAAGACCTGTTTTGGCATTGCCAAATTCTGATAAAATATTCCAAGTTGAAATTGATGCTAGTGGGATAGCAATTGGAGTTGTCTTGATTCAATAGCAGAGACTGGTAGCTTATTTTAGAGAAAATTTAAATGAGGCCAAGAGGAAGTATTCATCCTATGATAAGGAGTTCTATGCTATTGTGCAGACTTTGAAGAAATGGAGGCATTATTTGTTGCCCAAAGAATTTGTGTTATATTCAGATAGACATGCAATGCAGTTCATAAATAATTAGCCTAAGTTGAGCCAAAATAATTCTAAGTGGGTGTATTTTTTGCAGAGTTTTACCTTTGTAATCAAACACACAAGTGGTAAGTCAAATAAAGTTTCTAATTCTTTGAGCAGAGTTAATTTGATCATGTGGGAATTGAAAGAAATATATGCAGATGTTAAAAATCTTGTAATTCATAATAAAAGCCAGTGGTTGGACTACCTGATCCAAGGAGGATTTTTGTTCAAGAATAATAAACTGTGTATACCTAAGTGCTCCATGAGAGAAAATATGAGTAAATAAAAACATAGTGGAGGATTCTCTGTACACTTTGGATAGGATACAACATTTTCTCAAGTAAGTGCTTTTTATTATTGGCCAAAAATGAAAGTTCATATCAAACATTTTGTTGAGAAGTGTAGGATTTGTCAACATGCCAAAGGAAGAAGCCAAAACACTGGGTTATGTCAGCCATTACCAATATTAAATAGACCTTGGGATGATGTCAGCATGGATTTTGTTTTAGGTTTTCCAAAGACTCAAAGAGGACATGATTCCATCTATGTTATCGTATATAGGTTTTCTAAAATGGCTCATTTTATTTCTTGTAATAAAACTAGTGATGCAACTCACGTTACTAATTTGTTTTTCTATGAAGTTATAAGATTACATGGACTACCTATGAGTATTATTTCAGAAATGGATAAAAATTTCATAGGACACTTCTGGAGGACTCTATGGAAGAAGCTAGGTACACACCCCAGTTTCAGTTTAGCGTATCATCCTTAGACGAATGGACAAACTGAAGTGATTAACAAGAGCTTGGGAAACATATTAAGGAGTTTGGTTTACAAAAATTCAAAGCAATGGGACTTAGCACTTGCTCAAGCTGAATTTGCCTATAATGATACTCCTAACCAGAGTAAAAGGATGATTCCATTTCATATTGGTTTTGGAATTCATCCAAGAGGTGGGTATGAACTTAAATATTTGAGCAAACAAGAGACAAGGAGTGCAAAGGCTGAAGAATTTACAGAACCAATACAGAAGTTGGAGGAAGATGTCAAGCATATATTACAGAAAAAAAGGGTTGATAGGAAGAGGACTGAAAGGGGGTTTCAGGTAGATGATTTAATCATGGTTTACCTAAGGAAGGAAAGGTTTCCATTCAGGACCTATAATAAAGTGAAAATGAAAAATATAGGGCCATGTAGGATTTTGAGGAATTTTTCCTCCAATGCATATGGTATTGAGCTAGCAGAAGGAATTGGGATATCACCCATACTTAATGTTGTAGATTTGTACCCATACAAAGGAACAGAGGAATAAATACAAGAATAACCTACAGAAGAGGAGGACCAGATTTTGAATTGGAAGGAACATATCCCAAAGAAAACAAAGAAAGAAATTGAAGCCATTCTCGAGAAAAGAGAAACAAATAAGACCAGGGGACAACCTATTATCAGTATCTAGTAAAATGGAAAGGACAACCAGTGGAAAATTCTAGTTGGATGGCAACAACAGAGTTATAGAAGTTTAATGTAGATCCTGAAACATTGATGGATCAATCTTTTAATCCCTGGGAGATTGATGCATAAGCATATGGATTTAGCCAGCAATGTGATTGTGTGTTCACATGTTGTGGCTAACAAGAGGTTGAAAAAAATGATTATCAATATTTTATTTACCTTTAACTGTGATAAGTTAGTTTTTTTTATTTCCTAACTTAAATAGAAATAAAATAGTAAATTGGTTCTCCCTACGAGGAGATTAAGCCAAATAGATTAGATCTTGAGGATAGGGTATAATTTGTTTGTTATAGTGGCTCAACATAAAGCTAATAAAATACAAAGAAATGCTTTCAGGTAGATATATAAGCGTGAATAGGTTTGATGCGGTCGCATATCGCATAGGATAAGGAACACAATTATTGCTAAACGTTAAAAGTTGCGACAGGGATTTGGCTGTGAGTTGAGAAATCGCAAAATCAAAATATTGCAAAAATTATTAAGTTGTGATTGGTCACCGCTTGTGTGGGGCATAAAACCACAGGTCCGTGCGCATATTATGAAAATTCTGCATGCAAAATCATTCTCTTAGGATATTATTGGCCTTCAATTTTTAAGGATGCCAAGGAATATGTTAAAGTATGTGACAGTTGTTAGAGAATGGGGAAACACTTTCCTACACATGAAATGCCCGTACAACCACATGTACTCATAAAACCCTTTGAAAATTGGGCTCTAGATTTTTTTGGACCAATCAATCCACCATTAGGACAAAAGAGGTATATTCTTGTGTGCACTGATTATGCCACTAAATGGGTAGAGGATAAAGCACTTTCCTTTGATAATGAAAATGTTGTAGTTTCATTTATTTTTGAGGATATTTTTACTCGTTTTGGTGTCCCAAGGTAGATTGTGACAAATCAAGGAACTCAACTTATATCTAGAATGGTGCAAAAGATCATGGAAGAGTACAAAACATAGCATATGAAGTCCACTACATACCATCCACAGGAAAATGGACAACTGAAGCTTTATGGGCCTATCGTACTACATGGACAAAAAAAACAGGGCATACTCCCTATGAACTTGTTTATGGGAAGAAAGTCTTGTTTCCAATAGAGTTACAAATAAAAACCTTCAAAACAACAGTCAAATTGGGACTTGACTTGTCATATGCACAACGACATAGAATGTAACAACTCAATCAACTTGATGAAATAAGAAAAGATGCAGTTCAAAAGAATAGCCTAGTAGTTCAGCAACAGAGATCCAGATGGCATGAAAAATACATTAAAGAGAAAGAATTCCAATCAGGAGATTGAGCACTTCTTTTTTACTCAAATTTCAAATATTTCCAAGGGGGATTTCAAACTCATTGGCTTGGGCCTGATGATATCGAAAGAGTCTTTAATAATGGAATAGTCGGGATTAGAACTATTGATGAATAAAATGTTCCTCTCCTTGTAAATGAACATCGACTAAAGGTTTATCATGAGCCATTGAAAAAAAAGAAGTTTGTCAAGATATTTCAAGATAATGTTGATATGAAGTTGGTTAAGAAGAATATTTCTTCTTCCCCAACTTAGTCTTCTTTTTATTTTCATATCTAAAAAAATATGAAAATGAAATTATATATATATATATATATATATATGTTTATGTATATATATGTATATGCATATGTGTGTGTGTATATATATATATATATATATATATATATATATATATATATTTATATATATAATAATTTGTATAAGTATGAAAACAAATCATTGCTTGGCATCCTTATACAGAAAATATAAGGTGAAAATGAGAATTTGTTTGACACCTTACATTTTCTTTATTACAAATTCTAAAAATCCCAAATTCTTTGCATTTCCCTTTCTTTTTCATAGAATAAAGTATAGCTACAGAATTGTTGAATTTCTGCAACTCTTATACATTTCTGCATCACATACACAACAAGAAATTTTGACAAAAGGAGCTAAATACGATATTAAAGATCATACTGAAGAATGTACTGAGAATACCTGAAGAACCAAGACAAAGAAGAAACAATTAAGCTTAGCTATATCTAATGTATGTAATTACAAAATTTTATTTAAATAATAAGGTTGCAAACATTGATATATATGAATTAGATGATCATATACCACCACCTCAAAATCACATCATTAAAAAGACCGATTATGCCAAATCATAATATAATCTCATGACTCGCCAATAAAACCTCATCATGATTTCCCCAACGATCAAATATGATTTCATTAATTCATGATATAAATGATCATTTATCATTCTGAAACCCCACTGATGCTCTTAATAACCCTAAAAACCTTTCTCATTCACTCATTTACCTGCATGTCTCTACCATTCTGTAGCATAAATCATCCATATTTCTAGATTGACACAGAAACCCTCAATTCACCCAGTCAAAAGAGGCAGTGTTGAAGGTGAAAATATCAGCAGACTATGGGTCTGATTGTGAGAACAAAGCCCGTGGGAAAGAATTTCATGGAAGGATATCTGCAAATTATGGAAATGTTGCAGAAAGAGCAGTGGCTTAACTTCCTAGATAAATTCGACAGGTTTCATAAAGAAGTTACTACATCTTTTGCTAGGACCTTTGATGGTGTAGAAGTTTAAATCAGTGACATCAACTTTACAGTCATACAATCCTTCATGGCAGAGGCTATTGGACTACCAAAGACAAGAGAAACATGGTTTAATAATATATGGATCAATGAGAAGAATGGAAAAAATTCTTAAATAACCAACGTATGGACACTAGCATTTTCAAAAAGGGAATTCCTAGCACATCTCTAAAAGGAAAATGGAGAAATATGTTGTTGATAATTCAGAAATTTTTTATCTCTGAAGGAAGGTTTGGATGTACTTTCTTCTATCATTCTAGGTTATTAATAAATTTTCTTGTAGATAAAGAGATAAATCTTCCATACATTTTACTGAATAGCTTAAAGAAGATGGTAGGAACTGTTCAAAAGAGGATTCAATTCATAGATAATACAATTTATCATCATGGATTGATAAAAATTCTTATTGAATTTCATTTAAAAAGCCTAGGAGATACTTGGGAAAATTTCTTAATCCGAAGTCATTTCCAAGAAAAAGAATAGGAACAACCTAGTGATAACAATGGAAAAGTAAGTGGAAAGAGAAAAGTTGAAAGCTTTGTTGAGGATGAATAGCCATCCCAAGGACAGTCAGAACATGAAATTCCTATTGCAAAGCTATTTGGAAAAGTCAAGAAACAGATTGATAAAAAGAAAGAAGGCACCATCAAAGGAAAATAAAAATTCATAAGCAAAGAGAAGTCAAAAACTGAAAATCCTTTGTATCCAGTAAGAAGAAGCTCCAGACTTAGCAAAGCAGCCAAAAAGCCACCTCTAGAACTAACAAAACTTGTTGATTTAGAAGAACATACTTAGGTGCAATCACCTACTATTGCTTCAACCATACAAGATCTGAGCCGAAGAACTCCAAAAATTGATCCAATTCATCAAGAAATTTATCATTAAATTGAGTCTTTAAAAATAATAAATGCAAGAAAGACATCAAGTTTTTAAGAAAAACATTGTAGTCCACAAGAATCTCTAGTAAATATTCTAAAAAAAGAAATTTTTGAAATAGAGACACTAAGTAGGCATATCAAACAGGAACATGAAGCTCTAAAGAGGCATAATCAAATTGAGAATACCATCAATGATAATACTCTCCTACATTTGGGATTGTGGTTAAATAAAAACAAGAAGTTGAAAAAGAAAAATAGATATCTGAGAAAACAGGTCAGCAACTTGAAGTATAAATTTCTCATGAGGAAGCCAAGGGTATCAGTAATCGAGGTGGATATTTTTGGACACCCACCTTTTCCACTTGGGGCCATACCATTGTTTCTTTCAGTTTTTTATTTTCCTTAATTGTAGCACAATTTACTATTTTTAGTAGTTTTTCGGATCCTAAACTTCTGGAGCTATTTTGAGGCCCTAAATGATGTTTTTTGGGAAACCCAAAAGCAACATGTGTCCATAAACTAATATTTCTCTCTTAAAAGTTGTATTCCTCGGATATATATGTTTAATGAGGTATTGAGTGTGTCAAATGGAGATCGTATGCGAAAGTTACGCCCTCGGGAAGTTTATGTATGGATTTACCCAAACAGGGGCCCAGAGTTTTGGTGCTTCATCTCCTAGGGTTAGGTTTTTGGATGTTTAGGGTTTTTCATTGTTTCTCAATAATTAATAGTCACTCGAGCCTCATTTTAACACAATTCAGAGGTTGTAGGCACCACATCTCTTCTTAGAGATAAGCTACAAGTTCCCTACCAAGTTTATTTCCATATTGTTTATAAAAAAATTTGAGTTCTTTGACATTAATGAAATGAAGTATTATTTCCGCTGCATATTTGTATTTATGGTTATATGTGTATTCTATTGTGTTCCCACATAAATATAGATCAATGGTATCAGAGTGGTCTACTCTTTCTTGATCCTTCTTTGCATGTCCCGAACGAAGTGAGAGTATAAGGAGTTAGGGCTCGATCTGGTTAAACCTTTGCAAGATCAGCCTTACAAACCACAACAGTTTCCCATGTGGCACGAAAATAAATATGAGGGAATAGGATATCCTATCAAAATATTGCTCTAGGAGGCCCTCTAAAAACAAAGGAACACGATGATGGATTACTTTACCCAGATCCTTCAACGACTGCCCACTGGTAGCGCATATGCATCCAACAGCCACAGTGGAGGCACAACACCCTTTAAGGTACAAGTAAACTTTGAAATTCTCTTATTTGAGGGCCAAATAGATGTATATGTCCTAGATAGATGGTTGAATCTATTAGAAGTATATTTCTCTGTTCATGACTTTCTGACCAGGAGAATATTTTTTTTGCACTCCTTAAAGCTACCCCCCATGTCATGGACTGGTGGGAAACCTACTGTGATGAAAAGGATGAGACAAAACCCTCTTTATTATCTGTCATTCCAACTTGGAATTATTTCCTAGACACCATCAAGGAACAATACTATCCTGTGGGGAGATATGAGGACAAGTACATATAATGGAATATGTTATGGCAACAAAGGGATCAAGATGTTCATGGGTTGACAAATTTGTTCCATACCCTGTGCACAAATTTGGGTATCAAAGATTCAGAGAAAATTTTGGTGTTGAAGTACCATAGTTTCCTGCACAGATACATTCAGGAGGAAATGGAGTTCTTCAACATCTCCTCACTTGGTATGGAATACCCGTATGCTACCAAGATTGAGAAAAAATTTAAAAAGAAAAAGTGAGACTTTGGATTGACGAATCAAAATCAATGGAAAGTTGCCCACAATCCATAGAAAAAAGGATAAACACAAGGCATGGAAGCCCAAGACAACCTGTCAAAGCTGCAAGAAAATAAAAACACCGCGAGGCCAAATAACGATAAGGAAAAGTGGTGTGAGTTCCATAAGAGCTCCACTCACAATACAAGTGAGTTTCGGGCCAAGCAGTACTTGATGGCCGAGATGAGGGCTTCTGAATCAGATGCATGCTCCAACTCTAAATCATAACTTGACAATGGGAACGACAAAGGGAGGCATATTATTGAAGGGGAGCCCAACGCCACCATTGCCACTACAGAGATCCAGAAGGAGGAACCAGAAGATCCAGAGGAGGAGGAGAATCTCTTCCACTCCTAGATGTGGGTAAAGGGTTCCCTGCTACAGTTCATTTTCAATAGTGGGAGCCAAAATATCCTCATTTCAGTAAAGGTCACGAAGATTTTTGGCTTTCTAATCACAACACACCCACATCCATACACCATCAGGTGGCTTCACTAAGGACGAGATCTTCTCGTTAGCCAGTAATGTTGCCTTCCATACAACATCAAGCCCTTCACGGATGCAGTATTATGTGACATTTCTCCTCTTGATGTTTGTGATTTATTATTAGGCCAACCAAACTTGTAGAAGCAACATGCTTTGTATGAGTCCCGACCTCGCGCTCTTATTGTTACTTTGGGAAATAAGTTGTACATGAGATCAGAGTTGCCACTACTTTCTGCTATCTCTTTGGCTACTGCAAACCAATGCAATAAGCTCATTTCCAAGACTAGGAAAAAAATTTCCCTGATGATTTGCCCCCAAGACAAGAAGAATATTGTGGCCACGTCCTCCAGATAGGGCTCCTCCACATGACAAAAACAAATGTACAAGCCCATGGAGGAGTACGGGGACATATTCACCTCACCCACAGGGGTGCCTCTACACTATCAGGTCAAGCACCCCATTGATCTGACCCCAAGTGCGTCGTTTCCCAATGGACCAATCTATCGGCATTCTATTCTCGAGATCGATGAAATCAAGAGGCATATTCAGGAGCTTTTGTAGAAAGGTCACATCCGACCAAGTTCATCGCCCTACGAGAACCTGATCATGTTGGAACAGAAGAAGGATGGGTCTTGGAGACTCTATATTTACTACCAGGCGCTAAACAAGATCATTGTCTGGAATAGTTACCCAATCCCAAAGATTGATGACCTTCTAGACCAACTCAAGGGAAAAAATATTTCAGCAAGATCGACTTGAAGTCTGGGTATCACCAAGTACCAATTGAACCCTCTAATGTGTGGAAGACTACCTTCAAAGAGAAGGAGGGCCTTTTCGAATGGTTGGTTATGCCTTTTGAGTTCATGAATGCTCCTGCAACCTTCATAAGGTTGATGGATGACATATTACAACCATTCACCAGCTCATTTGTTGTAGTGTACTTGGATGGCATTATGATATTCATCCAAACTTGGGAAGAGCACCTCCACCACATTCGACATGTCCTCCAAACACTGCGGCAACACAAGTTTTGTGGAAATTTGGAGAAGTGCAGTTTTGGCATGACCCAGGTTCATTATCTGGGATAAATTATTAATTAATGGGCGGTGCATGTGGATCCAACCAAGATCCAAGTCATTTGATATTAGCCATCCCCAACCACTCTAACAGAACTTCGAAGATTTCTACGTCTTCCTAATTTCTACCACAGGTTTGAGTTGGGATTATTTCATATCACTTGAATCGGAATCTCAATAGAAGGCATTCGTAGAATTGAAACATCACCTTACGCTTCCCCAGTGCTCACATTACCAGACTTGCAACAACTATTTCAGATCGAGACAGATGGCTCTGACTATGCTATTGGAGAAGTTCATACTCAACAGGGGCATCCAATGGCATGTCACAATCAGAAATTGTCCGACATAGTCTGTAAGTATCCCACTTATGAAAAAGAAATGTATTCCATTGTGCAGGCTTGTCAACAATGGAGGCAATACATTTTGGGGAAGGAAATGGTCATCCACACACACCACTGACCCCTAAAGTTCATACAGACACAAGGTCAATTGCAAAACGATCACCATTAGAAGTGGTCCACATATCTTCAACGGTTTCATTTGAACATCAAGTACAAGAAGGGTAGTACCAATAATGTTGGAGATTGCCTCAGTCGAGCACCGATTATGGTGCTAACCACCATTCTCAACTCTTGTGGGCCTGATATATCAGATTGGATGCTTCTCTACAAGAGCGATCTAGAATTTAGCCACACATACAAGACACTCTTGGAGGGTACACAAGTTCCAAATTTTCACCTCCGAGATCTACTGCAATGTCACCTTGGACACCTTTGTGTTCCTTTAAGAAAGCATGCCAATATTATTTGGGAATCACACTATAGTCGAGTCGTAGGGTATTTCGTGGTTGAGAAAATAATCGAAGTATTGCAGAAGTATTTCTATTGGTCGAAACTTCGAAAGGATGTCAGGAAGTACATCATATATTGCATTTCTTACGCCATTGCCAAACCGACCATCAAGGAGCAAGGCCTCTATACTCTGCTACTTACACCTAGTTGACCTTGGGAATCCATATCCATGGATTACATGTCGGGACTTCCTTATAATATGCATGGAAATGACTCTATTTTCGTGGTTGTAGACAAATTCTCGAAGATGGTCATTATGGAAACCTGCAAGAAGAATATCATAGCAAAAGCCACTGCTAAACTCTTCTTTGAACGAGTGTGGGTGCACTTTGGAATCCCATAATATATCATCTCAGATTTGGAAAACATGTTCCTCAACACATTTTGGTCCAGCCTTTGTTCAATGCGGACACCAAGCTCACCAAGTCCAAATCTTTCCATCCCCAAACTAATTCCCAGACAGAAGTCGTCAACATGATGATTGTACGCATTTTGCTTATGCACAATTAAAAGCATCCACACAAATGGGATGAGAGCCTTCCCTATGTAGAACACAATTATAACTCGGCTCTCCACATCTCGACTGGCCAAAACCCTTTCAGGTGGGCTTGGGATTTTAGCCACTATGTCCCATTGACGTAGCCATGCCATTTTTGGCTACTCAGGCTAATTTGGCTCATGTCGAGTCTGGAGCTGACAAAGAGAAAAAATTCATCCAGCACATTCAACACATCTGCCAACAGGTTCATGACACATTGGACAGAGCCAATTCTAAGTACAAGCAACAACATGATCAACATCAAGTTCCACACAACTTCCGGGTGGGCGACAAAGTGTGGCTACATTTGCAGAAGGAGCGCCTCACTGGACCTCACTGCAAACTTTGCCGGCTCCGATATGGGCCATAAACCATCACCAATGCTATAGGGACAAAATCCTTCGAGCTTATTATTCCACAATTCCTTTTTCTGCACCTAGTATTCAATGTGGATCTCCTTCGGCCCAAATTCCCACCTCTATTGGGCACCTCCAACATTAAAAAACAACTTACACCAACAGATTTAAACCTAGAATACATCAAACAGACCACCAAATATTTGATCATGGACACGTAAATCAAGAACACTCGTTAGTAGAAGATCCAACTGTATCAGGTTGTCAAAGTTGGCCAACTACTACACCAAGGCAAGTGATTCACTAGGGACCACGTTCAATAAAAGTTTCCTCATCTCATGGAGGAACTCAACATAATGGGGACCACTGATTCCTAACGGGGGAGGAATGATCCACATGGATATCGGTGGCCACCAGCCTATTCCACTTGGGGCCCGACCATTGCTTCTTTCATTTTTTCTATTTCCTTAATTATAGCACAATTTACTATTTTTCGAATTTTTTCAGGTCCTGAACTTCTAGAGCTATTTTGAGACCCTAAACGATGTTTTTTGGGAAAACTTAGAGCAACTAGTGTCTCACTTAAAATTTGTATTCCTCGGATGGATATTTATAATGAGGCATTTACCACGTCAAACGGAGATCATATGCCAAAGTTATGTCCTGGGGAAGTTGATGTACCAATTTAACCAAATGGGGCCCATTGTTTTGGCGCTTCATCTCCTATGGTTAGGTTTTTGAATGTTTAGGGTTTTCATTGTTTCTCAATAATAAATAGGCCCTAGAGCCTCATTTTAAGACATTTTAGAGGTTGTAGCCATGACATCTCTTCTCAGAGATAAGCTACGAGTGCCCTGCCTAGTTTATTTCCATTATGTCTGTAAACAAAGTTTATTTTTTTGATATTAATGAAATGAAGTGTTATTTCCATTGCATATTTTTATTTGTGATTATTTGTGAATTTTGTTGTGTTCCTGCATAAATACGGATCAAGAAGTGACCTCAAAGAAGGGAAATAAGATGAAGTAGATGTCTTGGAAGAAGTATGAGAGCAGATCCAGTGATAAGATGAAGACCTACAATTTTGTATTCGCATGAGGACATGTAATTGTATCTTATTGGGGGTATGTAAAGCCTCAATTCTGTCTCATTTTTTACATCCATTTCACTACCTTTTCCTCCTTTCTGTCAAAATCCATCTCAAACAATATTGATTTGCACATTGTCAGCCTGGTAAGGTACCATAATGATCTGTTTTTCATATTTTAAATGTTTATTATTATTTGAATTAAATTTTTACTTCACTACACAATTCATGCAATTATGCAGCTAATCTTCATTTCTGCAACCACTCCCATGGTTTAATAGGTTTTGAATAATGAATGAAGGAATGAAGTACATGGGTGATACGAGGGAATGCTTCCTTCATGCATTACACTAGAGGAAGCATTCCCTGATTCTCCTTTCACAATGTAGCATGTGGTGATGCCAAGCCAAGAGGCAAGAAAATGGAGGTGGGAAAACAATATTTCAACAATCACTCCAGAAAATATTAATGCTCCCCATGGATAATCTCAATTTTCCCACACATCTTCAAATTTTCTATCTCCTAGGCGCACTAGAATTTTCCATAGGACCAACGCTATGACCAAGGGCCCAAAGCCAATGTTCCTAAACCTGTTAAACTCCCTACATCTACTGACAGTATTATTTATTTAACTTGAGGCGATGAACAGGCTAGCAGTGATGATGTAAATAACAAACTTCAATTTTGATGAAATATCTCGTTTGTTTCGCATGTTTATTGATGGAATCACCCAAATTATTACTTTCACTTCTAGCTTTCAACACTTCCATGTTAGGCTGGTAGAAGTGCCAGAAGTACAATTATCATGAAGGGTTATGTTCGTAGGTCCGTTAATTGATGATTCTGCTTCGGTGATTCTTGGCACTTCACAACCTTTAGTGCTTTCATGGTGGGTGGTGGTAGTATGACAGGGATGCAATTTTCAT
Source organism: Pinus albicaulis (assembly GCA_034641835.2). Taxonomy (NCBI): domain Eukaryota; kingdom Viridiplantae; phylum Streptophyta; class Pinopsida; order Pinales; family Pinaceae; genus Pinus; species Pinus albicaulis. The sequence continues at coordinate 557,463,029 of CM076581.1, read as the reverse complement.
GGAATATCCCATTTGTCGAGATATTCAGTTGACGAAACTACCCAGTGTTCGTCGAAAATATGCACAAAGTGCTTACTTTTAACTCTTACTAAACTTCAATTTCCAATGGTCAATGGATGGTCGATGAGAACCATAGATGGGAAAATTTCTATTAGTTGACATCATCACCTGATGGTTGTCATATTAGCACTCAAAAGTTTGATATACAAGTGTTTAAGTGATCTCTAATAGCTTAGTGGATGATAAACAAAAAATACTAACGGGAATGACGTCTATCACGGTTAATTCATAGAAGGTTGAAAAAAGGAAAAAATTAATTTAGTTTTGGATTTTGAGCCTTTACCGTTGTTACTCAAACCTCATGACTCTTCTCCACCTGGATAACCTACAAATGAAATCAAATCTAGTTTTTTAATACAAACTCAACGCACAGTTAGTAGGATTACAAACTCGATGAATTTGATCCGGATTTATACAGGAATGCAATAGAATACAAAAATAACCATAAACATATAAATACAACGGAAATAAGGCTTCATTTCATTAATATCAAATCACAAGAATATGCTTACAAACATGATGGAAATAAAATAGCTAGGGTGCTGGTAGCGAATCTCTAAGAAGAGATTTGGTGACTACAGACCTCTGAATTGTGTTACAATGAGGCTCAAGGGCCTTTTTATTATGGAGAAACAATGGAGGACTCTAAACGTCCAAAAACCTAACCCTAGGAAATGAAGTGCCAAAAATACGGGCCCCGTTTGAGTAAATTGGTGTTTCAACTTCCTGGGGTCGTAAATTCGACATACTTTCTCTGTTTGGGGCTTCAAAATAGCTCCGGAAGTTCAAGACCCGAAAAGCTGCTAAAAATAGTAAGTTTTGAAAAAAAATGAAAGAGACAATGGTGGAGCCCCAAGTGGAATAGGCGGGTGGCCACCAGTATCCACCTGGATCATTCCTCCCCCCTTGGGAAGAAATGGTCCCTATTGTGTTGAGTTCCTCTATGAGATGAGGAAACTTCTGTTGAACTTGGTCCCTGGTGAAGCACTTTCCTTGGTGCAGGAGTTGGCCAGCTTTGACAACCCGATACATTTGGATCTTCTGTCAATGAGTGTTCTTGATTTACATGTCCATCATACAGTATGTGGTGGCCTGTTCCATCCAGTCTGGGTTTAACTCTTTTGGTGTGAGTTCTTCTGCAATGTTAGAGGTGCCCAATAGAGGTGGGAAGTAGGGACAAAGGCAGTCTACATTGAATAATGGGTGCAAACCAAGGAATGGTGGAATACTGAGCTCAAATGAGTTGTTCCCTACAGCCTTGGTCATGGTGTATGGCCCATATCGGAGTAGGATAATCTTGCGGTGGGGTCCAGTGAGGCGCTCCTTCTACAAATGTAACCACACTTTTTCGCCCACCTGGAATTTGTGTGGCACCCGATGTTGATCATGTCGTTGCTTGTACTTAGCATTGGATCTGTCCAATATGTCATGAAATTGTTGGAAGATGTGCTGAATGCGCTCGATGAAGTTTTTTTCTTTGTCAGCTTCAGACTGGACATGAGCCGAATCGGCCTGAGTAGCTGCAAATGGCATGGCTATGTCAATGGGACTTAGTGGCTAGAATCTCAAGCTCACCTGAAAGGGGCTGTGGCCGGTTGAGCTGTGGAGAGCCCGGTTATAACTGTGTTGTACATAGGGAAGGCTCTCATCCCATGTGCGTGGATGATTTGAATTGTACATGTGCATAATGTGTACAATCATCTTGTTGATGACCTCTGTATGGTCATCAGTTTGGGGATGGAACGATGTGGACTTGGTGAGCTTGGTGTCCAACATTGACTAGAGGCTGGACCAAAATGTGCTGAGGAACCTACTGTCATGATCTGATATGATAGACTATGGGATCCCAAAGTGCACCCACACTTGTTCAAAGAAGAGTTTAGCAGTGTCTTTTGCTGTGATATTCTTCTTGCAGGCCACCATACGGGCCATATTTGAGAATCTGTCGATGACAATGAAAACACGGTCATTTCCATGCTTAGTAGAAGGAAGGCCTGACATGTAATCCATGGAGATAGATTCCCAAGGTCGACTAGGGGTAGGTAGCGGAGTATAGAGCCTTTTCTTCTTGATGGTCGGTTTAGAAATGTCACAAGCAGTGCAGGATCTGATGTACTTCCCAACATCCTATCGAAGGTTCGGCCAATAGAAATACTTTTGTAGTACTGCCACTGTTTTCTCGACCCCAAAATTCCCAGTGACTCGACTATAGTGCGCTTCCCATATCATCTTGGCACGCTCACTTGAAGGAATACAAAGGTGTCCCAAGAGACATAATAGTGCATCTTGGAGGTGAACATTTGGAACTTGCATACCCCCCAAGAGTTCCTTGTATGTGTAGCTTAATTTTTGGATCGCTCTTGTAGAGAAGCAGCCAATCATAAGTCTCGTGCCCACAAGAGTTCAGAACGGTGGTTATGGCCACGATCGGTGGTCAGCTGAGGCAGTCTGCAACATTATTGGTGCTACCATTCTCGTACTTGATTTTCAAATGAAATTGTTGTAGATATGTGGACCACTTCTGATGGCGATCATTCTGCAACTTCCCTTGTGTTTATATGAACTTCAAGGGTCGGTGTTCTGTGTAGATGATTGTCTCCTTCCCAAAAATGTAATGCTTCCATTGTCGACAAGCTTGCACAATGGTATACATTTCTTTGTCATAATTGAGATACTTTCGAACTGTGTCGGACAATTTCTCAATGTAATATGCCACTGGATGCCCCTGTTGAGTAAGAATTGTCCCAATAGCATAGGCAGAGGCATCTGTCTTGATCTAAAATGGTTGTTGCAAGTTTGGTAATGTGAGCACTAGGGCAGAAAAGAGGAGATGTTTCAATTCTGTGAATGCCTTCTGTCGAGATTCCGACCAACCAAATTTTTCTTTCACTCCTCCCTTGGTGACTTGACTCAAGGGCCAAGTGATATGAGAGAATCCAAACATGAACCTGCGATAGAAATTAGCAAGACCCAGAAAGCTGTGAAGCTCTGTTAGGGTGGTTGGGACTAGCCAATCCTTAATGACTTGGATCTTGGCTGGATCCACATGTACCCCCCTTTCATCAATAATGTATCCCAGATATTGAACCTGGGTCATTCCAAAAGTGCACTTCTCCAAATTGGCACACAAATTTTGTTTCCGCAGTGTTTGGAGGACTTCTCGGATGTGGTGGAGGTGCTCTTCCTAAGTCTGGCTGAAGATCAGAATGTCATCCAAGTATACCACTACAAATAAGTTGGTGAATGGACGCAAGATGTCATCCATCAACCTCATGAATGTTGCGGGAGAATTTGTCAATATGAAAGGCATGAAGAGCCATTTGAAAAGGCCCTCCTTGGCTTTGAAGGAAGTCTTCCACACATCATAGGGTTCAATTGGTACCTGGTGATGCCCAAACTTCAAGTCGATCTTGCTGAAATATTTTTCCCCTTTGAGTTGGTCCAGCAGGTCATCAATCCATGGGATCGGGTACCTATTCCAAACAGTGATCTTGTTCAGCGCCCGATAATCAATACAGAGTCTCCAATTCCCATCCTTCTTTTGTACCAAGACGATCGGGCTCCCACAGGGCGATGAACTTGGCTGGATGTGACCTTTCTGTAGCAGCTCCTGAATCTTCCTCTTGATTTCATCATTCTCCATAATAGAGTGGCTATAGATCGGTCCATTGGGTAGTGGCGCACCTGGGGTCAGGTCAATGGGGTGCTTGACCTGATAGTGTAGAGGCACCCTTGTGGGTGAGGTGAAGATGTCTCCATACTCCTCCACAACCTTGTCCATTTGTTGTTTTCATGCAAAGGAGCCATGTCTGGAGGCCGTGGCTAGAGTCTTCTTCTTGTCCTCGGGGCGGATCATCAAGAAAACAAATTTCTTCATTTGGGAAATGAGCTTACTGCATTGTTTTGCAGTAACCAAAGAGATAATGGGAGGCGGTGGTACCTCTGGTATCCTGTGCAATTTATTTTCCAAAGTAACAATAACAACGCGAGCCCAGGAATCATGTACAGCATGTCACTTCAACAAGTATGTTTGGCCTAATAATACATCAGAAACATCAATAGGATCAATGTCACACAATAACTGATCCGTGAAGGGCTTGATGCTATAAGGAAGCCGACACTTCTCGCTGATGCAGAGATCCCATCCTTGGTGAAGCCACATGATGGTGTATGGTTGTGGGTGCGCTGTGTTCGAGAAGCCCAACTGCTTCACAAAATCTACTGAGATGAGGTTCTTTTGGCTCCCATTGTCGAAAATGAACTGTAGCGGCGAACCCTTTACCCACATCTAGGAGTGGAAGAGATGCTCTTCCTCCTTTGGATCTTCTGGTTCTTCCTTCTAGATCTTCGTAGTGGAAATAGTGGCATTGGGCTCCGCATCAATAATTTGCTTCCCTTTGTCATTCACCTTGTCGGGTTATGATTCAAAGTCGGAGCATGCATCTGATTCAGAAGCCCTCATCTCGGCCACCAGCAACTGCTTGGCCTGACACTCACTTGTGTTGTGAGTGGAGCTCTTATAGAACTCATACCACTTTCTCGTGTCCTTATTTGGCTTCGCGGTGTTGTTATTTTCTTGTGTCTTTGGCAGGCTTTCTTGGGCTACCATGCCTTGTATTTGTCCTTTGTTCTGCGGTTTAGGGGCACATTTCCCTTACTTTGATTCACAGATCCAAAGTCTCGCTTCTTCTGTTTGAATTTCTGCTCAATCTTGGCATCATACCAGTATGTCATACCAAGCGAGGAGATGTCGAGGAACTCCATTTCCTCATGAATGTATCTATGTAGAAAACAGTGATACTTTAGCACCAAATGTTTCTCAAAATATTTGATACCCAAATTTGTGCGCAGGGTATGGAACAGATTCGTTAGCTCATGCACATCTTGATCCCTTTGTTGCCGTAGCATGGTCCATTCTATGTACTTGTCCTCATAGCTCCCCACGGGATAGTATTGTTCCTTGATGGCATCTCGGAAATAATTCCAAGTGGGTAAAATTGAGAACAAAGAGGGTTCTGTCTCGTCCTTTTTCTCACAGTAGGTTTCCCACTAGTCCTTAGCATGGGGGGTAGCTTTGAGGAGTGCAAAAATAATCTTCTCCCGGTTGGAAAAGTCATGAACCGAGAAATATCCTTATAATATATTCAACCATATATATATGACATCTGCATCTATTTGACCCTCAAATATGGGAGTGTCCAAGTTTTCTTGTACCTTAAACGGAGTCGCACCTCTATAGTGGCTGCTGGATGCGGATGCACTATTGGTGGGCAGCTGTTGAAGGATCTGGGCAAATTTTTCCATCATCGCATTCCTTTTTTTTGAGGGCCTCCTCGAGCAATATTTTGATAGGATATCCTACTCCCTCATCTTTGTTTTCATCCCCCATGGGAATCCGTCGGGGTTTGCGAGGCTGATCTTGCAAAGGTTCCACAAGATCGAGCCCTAACTCCTTATACCCCGACCTTATTGGGGACATGCAAATAAGGATCGAGAAAAAGCAGACTGCTTTAATACCACTAATCCCGATTTATGCAGGAACGTAATAGAATACAACAATAACCATAAACATAGAAATACAACGGAAATAAGGCTTCATTTCATTAATATCAAATCATAGAAATATGCTTAAAAACATGATGGAAATAAAATAGCTAGGGTGCTAGTAGCGAATCTCTGAGAAGATATGTCGCAACTACAGACCTCTGAACTGTGTTACAATGAGGCTCAAGGGCATATTTATTATGGAGAAACAATGGAGAGTTGTAAACATCCAAAAACCTAACCCTAGGAGATGAAGCGCCAAAACTATGCGCCTTGTTTGGGTAAATTGGTGTTTCAACTTCCCAGGGACGTAACTTTGGCATACTATCTCCATTTGGGGCTTCAAAACGGTTCCAGAAGTTCAGGACCCGAAAAAATGCTAAAAATAGTAAGTTGTGGAAAAAATTGAAAGAGACAATGGCAGGGCCCCAAGTGGAATATGCGGGTGGCCACCAATATCCACCTGGATCAGAATTCATATATTAATTCTGAATGGAAGAAAATAAAATAAAATTTTACTATTATGCATAGTTTCCTTCAAAAAATCAAAATCTCGTGCCCATGTCTCAAAAACCTTTCTCTAATGAGATGTCTCAATTACATATGAAAATTGTTAAAAATTTCTTTTCTATTAACTACATGGCTCTCCAAGTGAGATACGTGGAGAGTGCACAAACACTCCACACAATGAACTGACTATTGATTCAGATGAGCCTCAAACATATAGGATTTCACACTGATGGGGTCATTCCAACCACTCCCTAGATATTAGGATTTGAGGCCTAATATTAGAGTCTCAATCCTATCCAAACAACTAGCTTTCTCCATTATCTTTTAACACTCCCTCTTAATGGAGAAAGGGTACTAAAGAATAGCATATGGCTGTTCATCTCACTCTCAGCTAGGCTTACATAAAAACATATAAAACTTGGTAACATAGGTTTTCATTTTGGTCTTTTTGCTTGCGAGTCGATGCTTGTTCATACCTAGGCGAGGCTTCATCTTTACTTTTCTCTTCATGAGGTAGTGATATATCTTCGCCTCATTTCTTCCCCAATGAAGAAAATCTTGAACTCTTATCCTCACCCCTCTCAAAATTATGACAGGCTGGATAGGAGAATTTTTTCTTTCACTATTTCCAGTGTCAACCATCTGAACATCAACGATATTGTCTTCATCATTAATTTATGCAACTTGTGTGTTGACTTCATAAAGACATGGTGTTCCAAACCATGCTTCAAGAAACTTCAATTCCTCTTCAAACTTTGTTGCTTCTTCCTTGTTGATGTTGCTAACATCTGCACACATAGAAATATTCTTGAGGTCATCATAATTTGAATTCTCTCCAGCCTTTTCTTCTTCTGCCACGTCTTTGTAATCAGCTTCATGTGGCTCGTCCATTTGATCTTCAATAATATGTTCCTCTTTATATCCTTCCTGAAGAAAAACTTGTGAGTCTTCAATTTCATGATCTTGCACGAAAGATTGTGCCTTTTGATTCTCGTGGTCATCAAAAGAACCACATTATTTTTTTGAAATTTCTTCTGAGTCGAACATACTACCCATGCTAATAATGCCTCCAAATGGCCACATGAAAAAAATATCATCATCATAATCAAACATGTCTAAAAATATAGACATATTGAGAAAAGTCCAGTAATCTAGCATATCTCTCTTTATCTGGCTTCCAGATTTATTTCTGACTCCACTCGTCCTCTAACAAGCTCCAACAACCTCATTACCACACAGGCAGGAAACTTATTCCTTTGGCAGCTCTTCAACAATATAACCTTGTAGTCTGAACCTTTGGCTTCACAAAAAACCTAGGTCTAAAGTGGCTCCTTTTCTTAATGGATTTTATAATCGTGATGAAATTTTCAATAACATTCTTGATCTCTACCCTATTGAAGTAGGTTGAAGACTGGATACCGAGTCTACTTCAATCCCGTGCACAGATCTACTTGAATATGGCCAAAATTTTAGATATGTTTTCATCTTTTCATGTGGCAACAATCGGACGAATGAAGGTCATCACGATGAACATGCACCATCGCCCTCACAAAACCAAGTCTTGAATTTCTACAATTAAATCGGACTAGGACGCATTTTCATGATAAGCCCTCTCACAATAGCCTCCTCTAACACGACGCTCCAATATGGCAACAAGCTAACATGGGATTTCAGAAGCAATGAATGTTTAAATCCATGGACCCTTCTTTATGCCCCTTCGATAGCCTCATCAAACAGTTCTCCAGGCTCAGCCTTCAGGGCCTCCATGCAGGCTCAACCACCCTTATGCTACACTGAGCCAAGTTTTGAAAAACTATATATGGCTCTAACTGGATGAATGATTTTCTCCTTCAGGAAATGATTTCTTAGTCCACCCGAACTCTGCAAACCTTTGAACATGGTCGAGGTCTACTGATCGCTTACTGTGTACAAGAATAGGCATCAAACCTAAGAAAATGCGGACCCTTCGCAAAAAATGAAACCATGAAAAATGCGCTCCACCACAGACTCATCGACGACCATGAACTCCAAAGCTCCATCAAACTCTCTCACCCTACCACCGAGTGTAAAAATTCTAAGTGGGTTAAGATATACCCAATTTCTACTCAAACCATCGAATTGTATATTTGAAAAAAAAAATCACTAAAACAAAAATAAAGCCATATACATGCTAATCATTTCAGGGACATGTTCACAATTCTACCATATGAACAAAATTTCGCTCAATGCATGGACCGATTCAAGCCATTAACGGCCAAATCAGCAGCTAATTCGAAAAAAATAAACATATGAACAACACAACATCATGGCGTTGGGCCTCTAGAAAGAAAATTTTTGGTACGTTGTTAACGAGTGCAAAAATCCGTAGCGAAATCTACAACTGTTAGATCACTTCATGCATTCACACAACAACATCAATCCTCCACGGATCCTCACGTCCTCAGAACCTACACACAACACACGTCCACAAAGCTTCAACGAGAAACTTCGATACCATGTTAAAAACTATTTTTCAATTAACTAAATGGCTCTCCAAGTGAGATACTGGAGGGTGCACAAACACTCCACACAATGCACTGACTATTGAGTTAGATGAGCCTCAAACATATAGGCTTTCAGACTAACGGGGTGGTTCCAACCACTCCCTAGATATTAAGATTTGAGACCTAATCTCAGAGTCTCAATCCTATCCAAACAATGAGCTTTATCCATAATCTTTTAACAAAAAGTCTCTTATTATAGATTTCTAGTACAATCCAACAAACTCAATTTGTTTCTTCTTTTTAAACAAATTCTGGAATTAGCTAATTTCTTACCATTTAAACATTTTTTCTAATATAATTAGGAAATATTACAAATTAAATAGCTTAGGGAAGCCAACTTCCCTCACTTTATAAATTAGGGCACTCAGTCTCTTAGCAAATAAGTTTTGACCCAAGAGGTTAAAAATGATTTTGGTTTATAGATGTTATTACATGTAACTCTCGTGGAAGAAAATTAACGTTAATGAACTTCTCAACTTTGATAATATATGGTATTCTCATCCATGTAGCATATTCTACTAGTTGTTGTTTCCATTTAAGACACTCTTCACCTTGGGTCTATGTCGCAAGGTTAGTCAAACTTCAACCTTGAGGTTCGAATTTTGGTTAGCCTTAAAAATAATTTGAATTTTAGTGAACCTCATCGAACCTCATGGCCATTAACCAAGTCCATAGATCAAAATTCATAACCTCATGTCACAACTCAAGTTTGTAATCTATACATGCGATTTCCATGTTCGTGTTATAATTTTTTTTATTAATGTTGATTTCTTACAATTTTATCCTATATTTCATTTTCAAGTTAATACATCTATACATAAAGAAAATTTATATAGATGAACCTGATGGAAAACTTTATGCGAACGCCATCAAAAAATTTGAACTCAAACCAAACCTAATCATTGCGAAACTCGAATTCGAACCCTAACCATGTAACATTGCCTCAGAATTTCTTTACTATTTCCTAACCCAATATTGCTTCAATTTATTTCTGAGTTTCTTTGGGTAATTTTGTTTTTCCATTTCGGAATTACTCACTTTGAAATTTTTGCTCAACATTTTGAGCCATCAAGTGTGGTTCATCCTGAAGACAGAGATATGAATTGTCATTAAACAATACAAGATAAATAGATGATTGATGGCTCATCCTCAAGACAGAGATATGAATTCTCATTAAAAAATACAAGATAAATAGATGAGACATGTGAGATAGATGATTGATGGCTCATCCTCAAAACAGAGATATGAATTCTCATTAAACAATACAAGATAAATAGATGAGACATGTGAGATAGATGATTGATGGCCCATCCTCAAGACAGAGATATGAATTGTCATTAAACAATACAAGATAAATAGATGAGACATGTGAGGAACTAGATGTATAGATGAGAGATGTGAAGCACAAGAGCGGAGGTTAGTTGAATTTTAGCAGTTCAGATATATAAAAACAAAATTACGCCTTTCACAATAAATCAAAATATCATAAATATTAAAAAATAAAATAAAATATATAATTATTAAATAATAATAAAAGAAATATATATCAAATATCAAATAAACTAAGAGCAATTAATTTTATTTAAATAAATTAAAATATGATATAATATAATAAATATTAATACAAAGGAAAAAGGAAAACATATGGTTATTAATGTGTCTCATAAATAAAATAATTATTATAAAAATATAATAATATTGTTATTCAATAATGTAAAGAATAAAAATAAAATAAATATTGATCAAATAATTTTAATAAATTGAAAATAAACATCTATGAGAAGTAATAAATTTCGATAGAAATATAAATTATTATTTATATATATATAAATGGAATATAAAAGGAAAAAAAATCAAAGAAATTATTATTTTTTAAGTAATTGTTTTTTTCATTTTTTGGTATGATCTTTATCACGTATAATATTGATTGAAATATTGTTTGATTTATAAAATTCTGCTACATTGAAAATTGATGATATTATAATGTCCTTACATAATTCCAATTCCTATGCATTTGAAAAAATATTACTTCATAGACCAATTTTCTTAAGCTTAAATTTGTTGTAAACCAAACAAGCAGACCTCACCATTTCCTAGCAAAACAAATAAGTCCACCATTAAATGGTCTCCTATGGTAAGAATAGTGATTGCCTATATAGATATGGTAAAAAACATGTTTAATTTTTTAAATGTTTTTTAAAAATATTTTGTTATTCGGCTCAACAATTAATGTTGTATAACAACCAAATAGTAATCAACAAATATTATATCTTATAATGGTATTTGGACTGATCATTTTTTTATTTGTATTAAACGACCAAACAGTATGACTGCGAGACCTCTCCTTTTATTTAATACAATAATAATTGTTTTTTATCTCACTCAATTGACTCTATTGCTATATGCGATTAAAGACAAAGACAAGGATCTTAAGATGCTTCAGTGTAGTGTGATTCCAGGGCCTGAGAGTAGGTTAACTGATTAACATCTCGCACGGCTTGGCAAAAACCACCGGGGCATTTGCAGTATCATCCTCACATGCTCGTCTGAATTCTTTATTTTCTTGATTCTTGCCAGAGGGAGGCTGTGATTTCTGCAATCGAATCCCTGCATCTGGTTGGCCCAGCAAATCTCAACTTCCTCCTGCTGCTTTTGGTGGTGGTAGCCCAATTGATTATGATGGGCAGATAAAGATAAAATAGGTACATGAACATATGAAGAAATGGGAATTCCGTTCCCATGAGCAATGGGGAACAGAATCTGCTCAGCTTGATAAGGCGCCGTAGTACTGTATCGGCGTGTGTTGCGTTGGGATTGTTGGTCCATATTTTACCTTCAAACACTTGAGTTAAAGCGCATAATGGAAAATCCCATCATTCCAAAATCTTTACCGACGGTGAACAAGTGCTTAAAGTGGCTGCTGCAAACCCAAAAAGCCCTCGTACTATAGAAACAAGAAAAAAGCAATTCACAGACAACAAAGAACAGAAATGGCTATTGGACTTACTCCCGGGCAGCCTTCATCGTTGACACGCAGCATTGCGCTGCCCGAGGTCGGCGGGGGATGAGAGACCGGTGAGGAAACGTGTATTTATGGTATTAAGTATCGTCGGCACACAAACATCCTTTCTAAATGAACACGTGTAGGAGTCTCAAGGATGAGAAGATAGAGTACAGCAGGGCAAATTCAAGAAAATCAGAATTTTGACACGTGTATTTCAATCATGATAACCTCCCATATCTGTTCAAGCTCGTGGTGTCATCCCAATAGGAATGGTTGATAAACTTCGACATCGTCAAAGATTCAATGACGCCTTTTCCACTACAGGTTTACGCTAACCTGTGGTGAATTACTCATTCCAAGGTTGCAAATTTGATAAATTTGGGTAAAATTAAAATTATATCAAATTTATCTTTTCCTTGAACAAATAATTAACAAAATTTCAATAATTATAGTACATAACATTAAATTTAAATATAAGCTAAATGATTTAATATTATCACTTTAATAATGATACAATAATGTATCATTTTTATTATTATTTAAATTTAAATCATATTTATAGTTTTAAATAAGAGTTAAAATTATTTTTAATGATTAAAAGTTTTTTAATATATTTTTTTTTTGAAAATTTATGTCACATCCTCTCCTAATATATATATTTATATATATAAATTATTACAGTTAAACATTTTATATTGAATGTCAATATAATATATAACATATATTTATGTTATCATAGCATGTAACTATGTGAACATGTTAAACGTTTTATACATAATATTATTTATATACATATAACATATATTTAACACCACAACATGTGCAATCATATAAATGTGAACTTAATACTTGGTTCTTGACATTAATCCCAAAATCTCATTGATTATTGAACTTTGCAATGTCATAGATTATTAATGAACCAGGCGTGTATAGTACTGAAACTAGATTTGGTTTAATTATTTGTAATCTGCTCACACTTTACATCAGGTCAGTTCGATTACTCGCCCACTCATCTTCTGGTAATCCTTTCTCGTTTTCTGTGAGCGTGTGGCAGCTGTCAAATGTGTTTGGCTAATGGGTTCAATAATGACTGCTGATCTGCAAGACCTAGATCGAATGACAGATAGATTTTTGTAGTGGGTTTAGGGTAACCACCCGACCCAAGCACCGCGCTCACACTTCATTTGTCACTGGGTTTCTATGCTTTACTACTCTGCAATTTACCTTTGTTTCCTATATTGTTAATCTTCGACAATAATGGGGATTCTACCTCCTTCTCCACGCATGAAATGCATACAACATTACTGTCAATGTGCCTGAGGTTTGCGTTCCTTGTTTCTTTTTTTAAGCCCTTATTCTTTTACAACGATTTTCAGTCAAGCGGCCATGCAAATGGGGTCGAATTCTACACCCTCTTCAACAGGGTTCCACTCGTATTCACAAGTATCTATATACAGTTGCTATTTGCTCAATATAATTTCTCAGACCCTAGAGAATATTGTTTTTTTCCATTTTATCGCAAGTTATTTTAGGATTTAATCATTTCTATGTTTAATTCATGTCCAAGAGATAACTCTGCGGTGCTCAAGGGCTTCCCTTCGGTGTTTGGGTTTTGTTTTCACTTGTCTGCAAGGCCACAAAGCATCACCTTTTGTGCACGCCGAGGGCTGGAAACCAGGTCGGTGTATGCCTATCTCTTCTTTCCATTCATTCTAGTTTACCCAAACTCTCCCTAAATTATGTTATCATGCTTCTTGTACTTGTTTTTTCTCTACATGCAAGGGCTGGAAGCACACAATAATGGAGGAAAAATCGGTATCCTTGCGCTCCGGCTCAGTGGCCTCCATTGATAAGCTAAAAACCCTTAGCCGTAAATTCGTAATTATCAAATTTATCTTTAGAGTTGTTTCTGAGGGTTAAACCCTCGTTGTACAGGTTTCGAGATTCCTTTCATTGCATGAGTAAATCTTTAATTTTTCTTCCTGAGAAATGGTTCTGGAACCATATTGGAGGAAATTCCTCGGGACTGGTATTTTCCAGAGTTAAATATTATTTTATTTTCATGAAGCTCGTAGTCGTTACGCCATACATAATAATTTTTAGCTGTATAATATTGTTTGTGTTCTGTGAAGTTCTCTAGGGTTTGTCCCTAAGTTATAATGTACTTCTCTGGTTTAATTCCAATGCTTTTATTCAAACTCTAGAACAGTTTCCGGTTTGGATGGAGGAAATAAAGATTATATTCTGATTATGTATTTGAAAAGAGCTCTATAATGGACATAATATAATTTTTTTATTTAAGTAAATGGTTTTTTGAGTTCAATATATTGTGTTACTGCTTTCTTCTTTCTAGTTTTATCTCGCATTTTGTGTTTTCATAACCTCCCTTCTGTTATCTAACAAAGTTTATTCATTATGTAATTTAAGAAATTTGATGGCTAGAGGACAATGAACCCTCCTCTATTATATACAGAGCTCAGGTTATAAACCTTGAGGTCTAAGCTTCCTTTTTCAAGTTACTGGAATTTTTTATAAGAATTTTTCAATTACTTTCACATCTTGCACTTACAGCAGATCTCTTCCTTTCGTAATGTATTTTCCCATGAAGTTTTTAATCTGTATTTCTCAATACAAATTACTATTTTTGTATATTATTATCTTATCAGAGTTCAGGAACAATTATTCGGTTGGTCAGATTTTTACTATAGAATTTCTCTTCTATTTTAGTATGTATAATTATAACTATTTTTAGATTCCTGAGAAACAATTCTTTACACAAATTTACAATGTTTACAATAAGATCATCTATATATCTTTTCTATAGATTGCATTATGCCAACGATTGTCTTCGCTCTCTACTATTTTAGATTAACTCAGTCTTTACTAAAATGACATAACTAGTTTATCTGATAGTCTTTTCTCAAAGTAAAATAAAAATAGAAACATATACAGTTCTCTTTTTCATTATCTTTCCTAAAGCTTAACCAGAAATCTCAAGTACTTACCTCAGTTTTTTTTCCAACTAATTAGTGGCACTCTACCATAAGTGAGGCGACTACATCATCTGCTCCCCCCGTTCTCTGCACCAGAGACTAAGGAAACAATTTTCTCCAGAAGCTAGGCCTTAGGACCTCTCTCTAGCCTACACTTCTATCGGGTTACAGAGCTCCAATGGTTCTAAGCCAGCTCTGGACAACTCTTCCCTACAACCATTTGTTGTAAACCCTATTTATTTTCTCTTTGAACAAAAATTCTCAGGATTTCCTTTTATCCTCTTGGGGAAGTTAACTGTCAAAACTACCTCTACCCTTTTTACTCTGGAATCTTGGAAATTTTATATATCAGTTACCAACCACTAAATTAAATTTATTCATAAACAAAAGATAGGATTCAAGTCCACTAATGAACAATCATATTCGTTAATATGTTTTACTAACAACTAATCAAATGTATCTTTATGACAATATTTTAAACATAACATTTAAAAATTAAACTGGGTGTTACATTTTCCCCTACTAGAGGTAAGCATTGTCCTCGGCGTTTTACTTCGTTGCAACAAAAATTTCAGGATATGTTTCTCATATAGAGTTTTTTTTTTCCTAAGTAGCCTCCTCCGGGAAAAAGTGCTTCCACTGCACTTTAACTTGCAGGATGACTTGCATTCGTAGCATTATTTCGCTATGATTGAGAATAAACTGAGGTTCTGCCCGAAATTCGTCGTCTGGTTCTACCAGTAGGCAACAAAATTTAGTAATTAATTTAATTAAGGATTCTTCTTTTCTACAAATCATATCATAATCATAACTTACATGTATTCTCTGTGAGTGCATAACATGCTGGGGGTTGTGTACGTATCATTTCAGTAGTGATACATGAAACACATTGTGCAAAAATATGCGGCTAGGAAATTCCAGCAAATAAGCCACCCATCCTACTCATTCCGAAATTTGGAAAGGTCCACAGTATTTCGAAGCTAATTTGGCACATGTATTCCACCTTAAGGTGACCTTCTTAGGCTTTATTATCACATAAATATGGTCACCCACTTCGAATTCTTGAAAGGTTCTTTTTTGGTCGGCATATATCTTCTACCTGTCCTAGGCCACCTTTAAATTCTGTCTAATTTTTCTCACCTCGCATTAAATTTCCTCCAGCATGTCTGGTCCAAGCATCAATTTGGTGTCCACACTTCTCCAGTTTATGGGTGTTCAACATTTTCTTCCCTATAATGCCTCAAAAGGACTCATCTTGAGGGATTCCTAGTATCCAATGTTGTAGGCGAATTTTACTAGATGTT
Source organism: Pinus albicaulis (assembly GCA_034641835.2). Lineage (NCBI taxonomy): Eukaryota > Viridiplantae > Streptophyta > Pinopsida > Pinales > Pinaceae > Pinus > Pinus albicaulis. The sequence goes on along the minus strand of CM076581.1, from coordinate 557,447,071 downwards.
AATACTCTTTCCACTTTGTGGGTTGTTACATCACATACATGCATAGCATGTCTTCTAGTATTTGATTCAGCATCTCGGTCTGTCCATATGTTTGAGGATGATAGGTTTTACTAAACTGGATATGTGTCCCCAAACCAGTGAATAGTGCTTTCGAGAAACCTGAGGTGAACTTTACATCTCAATATGAGATGAAAATTCTTAGAATCTCGTGTATTCTAAATATCTCCCTCATGAAGATTTCAGCAATATGTACACTCTTGTAAGTCGACTGAACTGGTATGAAATGAGCTACCTTGCCGAGTCTTTCCACCACATAATTGAATCATTGTGTCTTTTGGTTCTCGGTAGACCTGTGATGAAATCAAGGGATATGACTTCCCACTTCCATTTTGGTATAGTAATGGGCTCAAAAAATATTTTTGGATGTTGGTGCTCCACCTTAGCTTTCCGAAACTCCAAACATTTAGTCAAGTATTCAATAATGTTTTTATGGATTCCAAGACAGAAATAGTCCTTTACAATTGTTGTTAGTGTTGGGGTTCCCATGTTTTGGCCAGATTGGCAAGACCAAAAAATGAGACAACATCAGAACCACTTTCAGACCTCAGGATCTAGCCCTCCTAAGTCCAGAGAGGGATCTCTCTATGATATGTCAAAGGTATATGAATTTGAAGCTCAGTGTTAAGATATTAGGCTAGTTATAGGCACAGGGTTTGTTTGTTCGGTAGTTTGTTTGGTTGTTGGTCATCAGGGAAGAAGGGTTCAATATAAGACAAGGATGAGCAAAGAGGATTTAGTCAGAGGTGAAGTATTCCAGGGAGCATTCAAGACCATTGGGCAATGGAGTCAGGAAAAGGGTTTACTTGCTATTCAATGTGCAGGCTTTTAGTTGGGATATTCATCTAAAACATTGGATCTTAAAGATGATAGTGTCGTATGGAGTGGTAAGGGAAGAGGGAACAACAAAGATTTATAACACAAAGTTAAATACCTGAGATCAGAGAGAGAGTTTGAACTCTCAATGCTTCGGCCTCCAGCTTGAGGGATCTTAGAAAAGGTTCAATTAACTGAAAAGGATCCTAGTAAGATAGAGACATAGTTCTAGACCTCCCAGTGTTCCCAATTCATTCAATCAAATCTTAACAAGAACATCTAAGAACAGATTCATTAATTCATACATCAGCTAGCAGGAAATAACATCCACTACACTGGTTAAATTAACTGAAATCGACCCTTAGATAACACTTTTAGTAGAAAACATTAAAGGCAAGGAGAGCAGAAACATAGGGTACCTAAACAGGGTAAATCCTATGCCAAATTTCTAATGCGAGCCAGTAGAAATGGAATGAAACAGAATGCAAGTTAAACACAAATACAGAGATAGAAAAACATCACCACTTCTTTAGATCAGGATCCAAAGAAATGTGCTTTTCATATTAAAAGGCAACACCAGTCAAGTACAACATTGCCAATAGCTGGATACTCAGTCAGAAAAAAATTTCCTCGGCCTATCTTACAACTTTCACAAAGACTATGTCTCAGAATAAACAGCTTGCAATTCTCTGATAACTGATCAACAACCTTTACAATGAGTTTCTTCATGAATTTATAGCTCTAGTGGAGCAGAGAAGGTAGGTGAAACAATAAATGAAGCATTAAACTTAGAAAAGAAAGAGGGCAGAAGGCCATTCTGTTTAAACCCTGTGCATCTATCTCTGGCACTCTTTTGGATGCAAGAGTGGTCTTCTTCAAGCTTCCATTTACTCCGGGCATGTATCTGATGTACTCTGCTACAGCATTCTGTAGTACTTCTGGTGAATAAACAAAAAGGTAAATAAATGATGCTAGGGTCTGCCATACTGTGAATAAAATGTTCTGATAGCATAGGACTGTTGTCAGGGGGGGGGAATTTTCTTGGACACAATGTAGACTGAAACAATAATGTGTACCGTGTCCTTGCTCAGGATAAAACATTCTGTTGATTTGAACATCCTGATGATATGGTCTTCTGTGCATTGGACCTTCCAAGAGATCCACGGGGTCTTTGATTCTGGTACCCTGCCTTTAAATACATGGATTAAGGCTTAATATCTTCCCTGATGTGCATAAGAACTCCCTAACTCTGTATTGATATTCTTTTCCGCTTCAGGCTGTCTCTGTCAGTGAAAAACCGAGCTTTAATGGCGCCGGAGAGCTTTCGCAGAGTTTGAACTCTGTCCTTTGATGAAATTTATGTTGAAAACACATTTCCGGACATCTTCCTGTAATACCAGGCTCTGGAATTTAGCTTCTTCTGTGCACTGTTCCATTACAACAGTGCATATTAGTCATGGCGTTTTCTGCTTGCCTATAACCCTGCAAAACACGAAAAATCGTTAGGAAAACCATGCGAGGGGAGGACGGATGCAGTGGGGGCGATGATAATGACCGTGTAGACCGGTGAGGTGGCAGAATAGTGCATGGTGATGGTGGAAAATACAACATAATAGTGGAAGAATGGCCATGGTGAAAGCTGGCGGACTGCGGCGAAAAATTTAAATGCAAACCTTTGAAAAATGATCTCTGAATGAAATATGAATGAAATATAAAGAGGGCGGAGGTCATCATGATAAAAACACGTGGAGAGGTGACGTGGCAGTGGGCCATGGGTACGACTGCATTGGGTTAACTTCCGCGCAACTTCGTAGTGCGATCGTCGTTGGATGGGGAGCCCCAGATCGGACGGTTGACATGCATATCACGTCGGGTTTTCTGCCGAATGATAACGTGCGATGGGGGGGAAGTTTATAAATAGTGATGGAGCCACATGTTGGGTGGTGAGTGGAATCGCTCCGAAAATAAAAATACCTCCCACCTCCCAACGACGGTGCGATAAATACAAGCGGTTTTTGGACAGGCGCGGCTGCAGGGACCACCAAGCGAGATGTACCGCAGACCGTTGATCTGTGGGTAAACGAACGGTTGTGATGAGATGAACCAGTGGTGAAAGGGTCGGGTGATGGACGCTATGGAGCTCATGATGACCGTCTGATCGGTGTAGATCGACGGCTCATGATGCTCCCGATACTTGTTTGAGATAAGCGCCTTTCGGGCTGGCGGGTGGTTCAAGTGCCAGGCCACATGGGGGGGAATATGGTTCTGTGGCTAGCCGAAGGGGGCTAAGACCTCATAAGGTGGAAAATGGATTTTGGCCCATTTTAATGAAATTTGAGGGTAGAAATAGGTAACGATAGAGGGAAAAAGGGGAAAATAGGCCAAACAAGGGGTGTGTGCAAGATGTAAAGGGGATTTTGGGAGGATTTAGGGGATCATAGGGGAATTTTACAAGGGGAAAACAAAGGTTAAAATGGGGCATTCTGTAGGGGTACAAGGGGCAAAATTAGGCCTTTTGGAGCACAATTTTTTGCAATCAGTGAGACCTTATAATGGGAGTCAACAGAGGGAATTTATCAAAGGGAAGGGCACAGGAGACTTCAAGGATGATGTGTTTTCAGAGGGAATGCATTCCTTGAAGGCTCAGAAACATTTTAGCCCCCTGTTTTCTTGTCAAAAATTTATAGAGGGGCTAACAGTGGCTCCACATGGGGATGGCTTCTTCTTGAAGGAGTCAAGAATTCAAAGAATAGATCTTTGGAGTAGGCCAGATGCATGGTACCTTGAGCCATATTTCTTCCTTGATTTTCAGCTACCACAAATATGATAGATCAGCAGAAAAATTCTCAAACAATCTACCTACCCATCCTACAATCCTAGCATTTTTTCTTCCAGGGTGCATTTGGACTAGCAGACCCTTTACATCATTTATCTTTTACAAACAAGAAAATAAACCTATTCTATTTCTACGCTTATTACTCCATGAGACCAGATTAAATTGTTGGCCTCATGACTTCTCTACCTAATATAATATCTGCTAGGATTAAACTGTCTAGTAGATTTCTTCTCTATATTCTAAGACAGAAATTGAAAAACAAACAAGCCAGGATTAGACTGTCTGGCTTGCTGGACTTTGCAGAAATTAAAAGCAACTAACTACATACTCACACACTGAGCTTTATTGATATTTCCTACCTACCCTACTCTACTTGGAAATATTTGATGTTCTAGGTGATACAATAATGCCAATGAAGCCAGTCAAGAAGTAGAAAAAAAGGATATGAGCATTGACTTCCTGTCAGAGATAACCACAGGGTGCTCTGCATGTATTTCTTCAAAACTGAGGTCACCATTAGTAGTGACCACTCCTGATGAATCTGGCCTGTGTTAAAGATCAATGCTGGAGTATTTGAGTAAATTAGGGCCTCCATATATTCTGCCACAGGATCAATGAACACATGATGTACAAGTTATTCTTTTAGGCCCTCCATGATTGGTAGGCTGTCTTTATCCTAGGCAGTTTCAATCATTACATCTGCAATGCAGCCTCTGTAATCGCACTCCTCCTTCTCCTGGTTGGGATTATTTGGCAGATGAGAATAAACTAGGAATACCTCTTCTTCCTCTGGATCAAGACAAAGATGTTTGTGGGAAAGAAGATCTCGCTCATCTTCGCTGCAGCCTAAGCTAGAGGGCTCATTATATTCGACAGTGTTGTACTCTAGTAACGCAGGATGGTTCTGCTGAAATGGACTGAACTCTGTGAAAAAAATAACATACTCTTGAGCGGGGGCTTCTTTGATTATCTTAATCCTTTCGGGAGAAGGCTCAGGATATTCATTCCGCTCAAGATTTTCCTCATCTCTTTCCTCCTTGTCCTCTGCGCTGAAGAGCTGCTGGCTTCCGTCCTCTTGGCAAGTATAACTGATGTTAGGATATAAAGTAGAGAGAATATTCAATGAATCTTCATCTGCTATCATGCTTTCAATGCTTTCTCCATTAGTATCATAGATGGCCCGCATTGGCTCATCATTTTCTTGAAGTTGATGGTCGTGATCTTCCTTCCATGAATCTACTAATGATGGCCCTGCAAGCTCAGTTTCCCTTTGGAAAAAATCATCATCAAACAAATCATCATTAGATAAATCATAATTATAAGCAACGTCACCCATCAAATCTTTAGGACTCTCGGCAAGTCTTTCTTCAAAATAGTCTGCAAGTTCATTTTCTAATTCAAGCTTTGGTTCATCATACATGCTTGGCATGTGGCTTCTGTCTTGCAGTGATCCAGTTTGTTTTTCTTGAGGAAAAGGAGCAGGTATTTTCTAATCATCATTTCTGGTTTCAGCCTCATATTCTTACTCTTCTGTGTTCAACAAGGTATTGGCAGTCTCTATCAATCTTTCCAGCTTGTTTGCTAAAGAGATCTGCCTTAGTTGCTCTGCTCGGTCTTTCTTTGCGGCTTTTAACCTTTCCTCTCTACACTTTATGTTGAATTCGACAGTAATTGCTATGCTCTGCATTTCCTCTAGGCTCGAAGGCTCTCTTTCCTTATATGGAATTCCACCTTGGGGTCAAAATAACTTGGATAGTGCACTAGGGCCCATCCTAGAGGTGGTTTTATATCAGAAGGTATTGCATGATATACCTTGTTGAACCTGGTTGAAAATTCTTGTACTATCTCACTTGGCTTCCTTTTCAAATTTTGATACTCTTCTAGGATGAGGAGAGCACTCTTTGGGGCTACCCACTTATCAAGGAAAACTTGGGAAAATTGATGAAAGCTAGAAATGCTTGCCGCTGGAAGAACTTTGAACCAACTCTTAACAATTCCTTGTAATGACAAGGAAAACATTCTAATGCACACATTTTTTCCCTCTATTTCATACAAGTCAAGTAAATCCTCAAGGTTTTGCACATGTTCCTCAACAGTGGCACCTTTCCTTTCCCCATCAAAAAGAGGCAGCTAGTTTATAAGTTCTGAAGGAAGGGGTTGGAAAATAAGAGGTAAAACTAGAGGCTTATATCTTTCTATGACCTTTGTAGGTGTAGGTGGTATAAAAATGGGCTCATGGCTACTTGAAGCTTCTTCAGGAGTGGGAGATACAACATGAGCATCTTGTTCCACCAGGTTCTTCACAGGAGTATAGTTCTGCTCATGGTCTGAAGACTGAGGCTCGAGATCTTTCCCATATTCAGTGTGGGTCTCATATTTGTACATTTGATCAAGCTTATAGTAGGACAGAACATAGTGGTAGACAAAAACAATGAATTCTTTAAACCAAATCCAACCCATGTGTTCTACCATTCTATGAGGTCTGTCCATATTTCAGGTTCTTCCTCCAGTGGAGTCTTTGAGAGTTATTGAGTGTGGAGTCGCCAGGTGGATGAATTTGACTATTTGGAGTAGGCTGTTGTCCACCACCAGCAATTAAAAACCAATCTAGGCTAAGTGGTCTTTGTCCCCAGTGGAGTCACCATTATGTTGGGCTTCCCATGTTTTGGCCAGATTGGCAAGACCAAAAAATGAGACAACATCAGAACCACTTTCAGACCTCAGCATCTAGCCCTCCTGAGTCCAGAGAGGGATCTCTCTATGATATGTCAAAGGTATATGACTTTGAAGCTAGGTGTTAAGATATTAGGCTAGTTATAGGCACAGGGTTTGTTTGTTCGGTAGTTTGTTTGGTTGTTGGTCATCAGGAAAGAAGGGTTCAATATAAGACAAGGATGAGCAAAGAGGATTTAGGTAGAGGTGAAGTATTCTAGGGAGCATTCAAGACCATTGGGCAATGGAGTCAGGAAAATGGTTTACTTGCTATTCAATGTGCAGGCTTTCAGTTGGGCTATTCATCTAAAACATTGGATCTTAAAGATGATAGTGTGGTATGGAGTGGTAAGGGAAGAGGGAACAATAAAGATTTATAACACAAAGTTAAAGACCTGAGATTAGAGAGAGACTTTGAACTCTCAATGCTTCAGCCTCCAACTTGAGGGATCTTAGAAAAGGTTCAATTAACTGAAAAGGATCCTAGTGAGATAGAGACATAGTTCTAGACCTCCCAGTGTTCCCAATTCATTCAATCAAATCTTAACAAGAAAATCTAAGAACAGATTCATTAATTCATACATCATCTAGCAGGCAATAACATCCACTATAGTAGTTAAACTAACTGAAATCAACCCTTAGATAAAAAATTTAGTAGAAAACATTAAAGGCAAGGAGAGCAGAAACATAGGGTACCTAACAAGGGTAAATCCTATGCCAAATTTCTGATGCGAGCCAGTAGAAATGGAATGAAACGGAATGCAATTTAAACACAAATACAGAGATAGAAAAACATCACCACTGCTTTAGATCAGGATCCAAATAAATGTGCTTTTCATATTAAAAAGCAACACCAGTCAAGTACAACATTGCCAATAGCTGGATACTCAGTCAGAAAACATCTTCCTCAGCCTATCTTACAACTTTCACAGAGACTATGTCTCAGAAGAAACAACTTGCAATTCTCTGATAACTGATCAACAACCTTTACAATGAGTTTCTTCATGAATTTATAGCTCCAGTGGAACACAGAAGGTAGGTTAAACACTGAATGAAGCATTAAACTCAGAAAAGAAAGAGGGCAGAAGCCCATTCTGTTTAAACCCTATGCATTTATCTCTGGCACTCTTTTGGATGCAAGAGTGGTCTTCTTCAGGCTTCCATTTACTCCGGGCATGTCTCTGATGTACTCTGCTGCAGCATTCTGTAGTACTTCTGGTGAAGAAACAAAAAGGTAAATAAATGATGCTAGGGTCTGCCATACTGTGAATCAAATGTTCTGATAGCATAGGACTATTTTCAGGGGGGGGGAATTTGCTTGGACATAATGTAGACTAAAACAATAATGTGTACCGTGTCCTTGCTCAGGAGGAAACATTCTCCTGATTTGAACATCCTTATGATATGGTCTTCTGTGCATTGGACCTTCCAAGAGATCCACGGGGTCTTCGATTCTGGTACCCTGCCTTTAAATACATGGATTAAGGCTTAATATCTTCCCTGATGTGCATAATAACTCTCTAACTCTGTATTGATACTCTTTTCCGCTTCAGACAATCTCTGTCAGTGAAAAACCGAGCTTTAATGGCGCTGGAGAGCTTTCACAGAGTTTGAACTCTGTCCTTTGATGAAATTTATGTTGCAAACACCTTTTCGGACATCTTCCTGTAATTCCAGGCTCTGGAATTCATCTTCTTCTGTGCACTGTGCCATTACAACAGCACATATTAGTCATGGCATTTTTTTCTTGCCTATAACCCTGCAAAACACGAAAACTCATTAGGAAAACCATGCGTGGGGAGGACGGATGCAGTGGGGGAAATGATAATGACCGTGTAGACTGGTGAGGTGGCAGAATAGTGTAGGGTGATGGTGGAAAATACAACATAACAATGGAAGAATGGCCATGGTGAAAGCTGGCGGACTGCGGCGAAAAATTTAAATGAAAACCTTTGAAAAATGATCTCTGAATGAAATATGAATGAAATATAAAGAGGGCGAAGGTCATCATGATAAAAACACATGGAGAGGTGACGTGGCGGTGGGCCAAGGGTACGACTTCCTTGGGTTAACTTCCGCGCAACTTCGTAGCGTGATCGCCGTTGGATGGGGAGCCCCAGATCGGACGGTTGTCATGCATATCGCGTCGGGTTTTCTGCCGAACGATAACGTGCGATGGGGGGGAGGTTTTTAAATAGTGACGGAGCCATGTGTTGGGTGGTGAGTGGAATCGCTCCGAAAATAAAAATACCGCCCACCTCCCAATGGCGGTGCGATAAATACAGGCGGTTTTTGGACATGCGCGGCTGCGGGGACCACCAGGTGAGATGTACCGTGGACCGTTGATCTATGGGTAAACGAATAGTTGTGATGCGACGAACCAGTGGTAAAAGGGTCGGGTGATGGACGCTATGGAGTTCGTGATCACCATCCGATCGGTGTAGATCGACGGCTCACGACACTCCCGATACTTGTTTGAGATAAGTGCCTTTCGGGCTGGCGGGTGGTTCTAGTGCTAGGCCACATGGGGGGAAATACGGTTCTGGGGCTAGCTGAAGGGGCTAAGACCTCATCAGGTGGAAAATGGATTTTGGCCCATTTTAATGAAATTTGAGGGCAAAAATAGGTAACGATAGAGGGAAAAAGGGGAAAATAGGCCAAACAAGGGGTGTGTGCAAGATGTAAAGGGGATTTTGGGAGGATTTAGGGGATCATAGGGGAATTTTACAAGGGGAAAACAAAGGTTAAGATGGGGCATTCTGCAGGGGTACAATGGGCAAAAGTAGGCCTTTTGGAGCACATTTTTTTGCAATCAGTGAGACCTTATAATGGGAGTCAACAGAGGGAATTTATCAAAGGGAAGGGCACAGGAGACTTCAAGGATGATGTTTTTTCAGAGCGAATGCATTCCGTGAAGGCTCAGAAACATTTTAGCCGCCTGTTTTCTTGTCAAAAATTTATAGAGGGGCTAACAGTTAGTATCTTTTGGTATCCAGGATGTCCAGAATAGGAACTCCGATGATATTCATCCAAAATCAGCTCCTTCAAGATCATCTGATTTTGAATACATATCTTCCCTCGAAATATTAAAATTTGTTTATCATTAATTCCATAATCTGATTGCTTTCCTTTTTTTTCTACCTCTCTTGTTTGCTGCCATAAGAATTAATACTTGGGGTCTCTCTTTGTTGCCCCCATTATTTAATATTGGAACTTAAATTCTGCTTGATTGAAGTAAATTTCATAGATGCAATGTAGTTTCCTGATTAAAGCATCCACTACACGATTGTATTTACCTTTTACATGTTGAATACCAAAATCGAGTTCACTTAGGAACACATTCCATCTCACTTGACAACCATTCAAATCAGATTGTTTAAAGTAGTTGTTCAAGCTACTATGGTAAGTTCTTAGCACAAACCTTTTCCCCAACAAGTAATGTCTCCAAACTCGAAGAGCATGTACTACCGCAGCCAAATCTAAATCATAAGAAGAGTATCACTACTCATGGTCCTTTAGCTTCCTAGATTCATACACTAACACCTTGCCATCTTGTCTCAATACTGCTCCCACCCCTTCCTTACAAGCATCAGCACAGACTTCGAATTCTTTTTTGGGTCAGCCACTTTCAACACAGGAGTAGTATTTAATAGTTGTTTTAACCATTCAAAATTGGCTTGACATTCATTAGTCCAATTAAAAATTCACCCCTTCCACTACAAGGAAGCAATGGAAAAGGCTATCTTAGAGAAGCCTTCTGCTAGAAAATTAAATATTATAGAGCAATGAAACACATAAAATATGTGGAAAACACAAGCACACAAAACACATAAAACCAGAGAGACACAGATATACGTGGTTCACCCATTTTGGGCTACGTCCACCCCAAACAACCAATCCTTCCTTTCTGTTATCCAACAAAAATGAAGAGACACAACCTACAACAGATCCACTGTAATATCCTCTGTTCTCTCTCACAGTCTCTCTATATGTTTCTCGCTCCGAGAATACACATACCATGCACAGACGCAATACAATACCCTCATAAAAGTGAGGGGTTGCCTTCTAGGGAAAAAAAACCTAAAATAAACATAACTTCTACCGTCACATCATCCGCCTAATAAACGACCCAGATTGACTAGAAGTTATTATACTTTTACAAGGCAATTTTGCATTTGTTCTTAGCTTCGGGGGCACTGCCCCCGAAATCCCCCACCATGGGGGGGCTCCATAAAGTCGCAGCCGCCCCCCCCCCTGGACCCCCCAGGTAGCGTTTAATTACAAGCGGAATTGCCGCCCCATTAAGGTACAGGGGTCCAACGCTGTGATACAAAATAAACAAGATAATCATGATCCACACCCAACACCTTCAATGAATCGCCGATAGTAACTAGTTAAGCCCATGAAAGAACATATGTCTGCTACATTTTTGGGAACTCTCCATTCCATAATTGTTTTTATCTTTTTCGGGGTATACCGAGTTCCCTTCAGAAAATATTACATGGCCCAAATATTGGATCTATTCTTTGTAAAAATTAGATTTTCTAAATTTGACGTAGAGTTGATGTTCCTGCTATTTTCAACACCAAGTGTAAATTCTCTTTGTGTTCTTCCATATTTTTATAGTAGATCAGTATATCATCAATAAATATTAAAACAAATTTATCCAAAAATTCTTGAAATATTCCATGCATTAGAGTCATGAATGTTGTTGGTGCATTGGTTAATCCTAACAATAGTACCATAAATTCATAATGTTCGTACCTAGTACGAAAGGTTGTTTTGGATATGTCCTCATCCTTAATATGGATCTAGTGATACCCACATCTCAGGTCAATATTTCAAAATACATTTTCTCCTTTTACCTGATCAAAAGTATTATCTATACGTGGTAATGAATATTTTCTTTTGAACATCATCTTATTAAGCTATCGATAATCCATGCACATCTGCATCGCATCGTATTTATTTTTAAAGAAAAACATTGGTGCACCCCAAGGGGACACACTTGGTCAAATATACCCTTTTTCCAATAGTTCTTGTAGCTGCATTATGAATTATTTCAACTCAGGCACACTCATTATGTATGGTGATCGTGACATAGGCGTTGCTTCGGGTAGTAATTCAATAGTAAAATCTGTATCTCTTTTTAGGAATAATCCCGTAATATTTTCAAGAAATACGTCCATACATCCTAAACAACTGGAATATTTTCCAACATAAGGTATTTTTTTGGGAGTTAGTAAACCCCACTTGAATAGCATAAAGTTGACACCCTTTTCTAATGCATTTACCCAACTGAGATGTTGTGATGGGGTGCAATTGAAGTGGTTTCTTAATTCCTTGTAATTCTTGATGAGTACCTCTTCTTGCTTAAAATGGATGATTTTCTCCTTGCAATATACTAGTGACCAATGTCTTTCTAACTAGTCCATTCCCAACAAAATATTGTAGTAGCCCAAAGGTAGAATATTCAGTTCAACAGTTATACGTTGTCTTCCTATTTCCGGGATACAATCTGATATTTTAGCATTAACTCTTCCCCTTGCTCTAGTAATCAATTGTACCAACCAGGGAATTTTATATTTTTGGCTTTGCAGTTTACAATTTCAACTACTCGAGGGTTTATATAACTTAAACTGGCACCAGGATCAACTAAAATGGAAACATTTTGGGAATGTAACATACCTTCCAGTTCTATCATGGTTGGCTAGAAATCTTCTTGTTGATCTTCTAGTGTAGGGTTGATCCTCGGCATGTTTCGTGCTACATCCCCTATAGTAGATGCCTCTTGAAGATTAGTTATAACTTAATTTCTTCAATGATGAGGGAAATTCTTAAAGTAATGTTCCTCACCACAACCCCAACATTGTAGCAGTGGTTTCTAGGACTGTCCCTGATCTGGCCTACTTGATGCTTCAATAGGCCTTTCATAAACTAACCATTTGGGTTTTTGCTATTTTTTCCCAAAATTTCTATTTTTTGGTTCCTTGCAACATTTTTATAATTTCCTGGTCTGCTACTTTCAAAAATTGAAGTATCCTTCTGCCCTTTCTTTTGTGGCCAATTTGTTCCAACTTCACCTTTCACCTTAGACTGGTGGTAACACATTCATGCTTTTCAAATCACCTCATCCATAGTCTTTGGATTCATGAATTAGATCCTCTCCTTCATATGAGTTGGTAGGCTACTCAAGAATCGCTGAAATTTTTGTTTTTCATCTCTCAAATATGGTACACGCACCTTAACAAGTAGGTGAATTTAGTGATTAACTCATTCATAGACAGTTGGTGCAATCTTAAGTTGTGAAAATATCGAGATTTTTTATTATAAAATCGCTCTTTTAGGTACTTATCCTTAAAATACTACTGGAATTCGTCCCGAGTCACATTATGGTCTTCAATTCCCCGCATAGTTTTCACCTCCTCCGACCATAATATGGATTTTTCTCGCAATTGATAAATAACCAAGAGAAATTTGAGCTTGTTTTTATATTCATATACTTGAATTTTTTTTTTCATATTAATTATCCATGCTTCTGCTATTTCCTCAACCTCTCCATCGAAGGTAGGAGGTTTATTTTTTCTAAATTCAACTTGTAACTCCACTTTTTGTTTCTTAATCTCCTGTTGTTCTGAAGCATTTCTAGACTCTGGTTCATTGTAGGTTATGTTTTTGTTACTTCGTTGAGTATGACTCCCTTCCGGATTATCATTAACTTTCTGTTGTTGAAATCATTCTTCATGGGTGCCCCTTTATGGACTAGGCTATGTTGTAGAATGATTTTGCTTATCCGAGAGACTCTTGATTATCCTCTCTTTTTCCCTCATCCACCTTTCATTGTCGCTCCATACTCGAATAATTTTTGTCTCGAGCTATTGCACTGTAACTAACAATTGGGTTGTCTGACGTTGTTGTTCCTCCAGTAACCTACTGGTTTTCTGGCATTGATCCATGCTCAATTGTACCCACATTTCTAGGTTAATTTCTATATTAGGCTAGGAACGGGTTTCCACTATAGTTCTTAGTGTCTATTGGCTAGATCCTCTCCTCATTGGAAATGATCAATAATTCCTGTCACTGTGCATGGAATTAAAAAAATGAAAGACACCCAAAGTTAGTTGGTCCAATCTGGCCCAACATGTGAAGCATGCACTGATACCACTTGTGACATCCTCTCCTATATTTTCCATATATATAATAAAAAATTTATTATAGTTAAACACTTTATGTTGACCGTGAATAAAATATATAACATACATTTATGATATCACGACATGTAACTATGTGAAACTTTTAATATCTTGATATATAATGTAATTTACATACATATAACATATATTTAACACCATAGCATGCACAATCATTTAAATTCGAAGTTAATACTTTATGCTGGCATGGTTATAATACGTGGATCTTGGCATTAGTCCCGACATCTCATTGATTATCGAACTTTGCAATGTCATAGATTATTAATCAACGAGGCATGTATAATACTGAAACAAGATTTGGTTTAATTATTTGTAATCTTCTCACACATGACATCCTGCCATTCTAGTTACTTTCCCACTCATCTTCCAGTAATCCTCTCTCATTTTTTGTGAGCGCATGGAAATTATAAAATGTGTTTGGTTAATGGCTACAATACTGACCACTGATCTACAATAATTAGATCTAATGATAGATAAAGTTGTGCAATGGGTTTAGGGTAACCACCCATCCCAAGCATCACACTCACACTTCATTTGTCTCTGTGTTTCTATGGTTTACTGATCTGCAACTTACCTTTGTTTCCTCTGTTGCTAATCTCTGACAATAATGAGGATTCTACCTTGTTCTCTAGGCATGAAATGCATACGACGTTACTGTTGTTCTTGAGTTTTTCATTGCTTGTTTCTTTTTTTAAGCACTTGTTATTTTACTACGATTTTGAGTCAAGTGGCTATGCAAATGGCGCCAACTTCTACACCCTGCTCAATGGGGTTACACTGGTATTTGCAAGTATTTAAATAAAATTTCCATTTTTCAATATAATTTCTCAAACCCTAGAGAATATTTTTATTTTTCCATTTTATCGCAATTTGTTTTAGGATTTAATCATTTATGTGTTTAATTTCGTGTTCAGGAGATAAATCTGTGGTGCTTGAGGGTTTCCCTTTAGTTTTTGGTTTTAGTTTTCACTTGTCTGCAAGACCACAAAGCATCACCTTCTGTGCACGCTGAGAGCTGGAAACCAGGTGGGGGTGTGCCTATCTCTTGTTTCCATTCATTTTAGTTTACTCATAATATCCCTAATTTATGCTCTCACACTCCGACTCAGTGGCCTCCACAGGTAAGCTAAAATCCCTTAGTCTTAAATTCGTAGTTATCAAATTTATATTTAGAGTGGTTTTTGAGGGTTATAACCTCTGTTGTACTGGTTTCGAGATTCATGTCATTGCATGAGTCAATCGTTAATTTTTCTACATGAGAAATGGTTCTTGAACCCTATTGAAGGAAATTCTTGGGGACTGATATTTTGCAGAATTAAAGACTGTTTTATTTCCATGAAGCTCACAATAGTTACACCATACATAAGGGTTTTTAACTGTATAAGCTTGTTTTTATTCTGTGAAGTTATCAAGGGTTTGTCCCTAAGTTATAATGTACTTCTCTATTTTAATTCCAATTCTTTTATTCAAAATATAGAACAGTTTCTGATTTGGGTGGAAGCAAGAAATATTGTAGTCTATATAGCTCCATAATGCACATAATATAATTTCATTACCTAAGTAAATAGTTTTTTTGACTTAAATATACTGTGTTACTGCTTCCTGCTTTCCAGTTTTATGTCAAATTATGTGTTTTCATAACCTCTCTCTAGTTATCTAATAGAGTTTCTTCATTATGTAATTTAAGCAATTAGATGGCTAGAGGACAATGAACCCTACTCTATTCTCTATGGAGCTCGAGTTCTAAACCTTGAGGTCGAAGCTTTCTTTCTCTAGTTACTTAAAAATTTTATAAGTAGATATCAATTACTTTCACATCTTGCACTTACAACATATCTATTCTTTTCATAATGTGTTTTCCCATGTAGTTTTTAATCCATAGTTGTCAATAAAAATTACTATTTATGTATATTATTATCTTATCAGAGTTCAAGAACAATTATTCGGTTGGTCAGAGTTTTCCTATCTGAATTCTCTTCTATTTTAATATGTATAATTATAACTATTTTTAGATTCCTCAAAAATAATTCTTTATACAGATTTACAATGTTTACAGTAAGATCATCTATATATATTTTCTATATATTGCAGTATGCCAAAAACCGTCTTCTCTATCTACTATTTTAGATTAACTCAATCTTTACTAAAATGACACAACTAGTTTATCTGGGAATCTCTTCTCAAAGTAAAATAAACACAAAAACATATAGAATTCTATTTTCATTATCTTTCTTAAAGCTTATCGATAAAGCTCAAGTACGTATCTTAGTTTTTTTGTCCAGCTGGTTTGTGCCACCCTACGATGAGCGAGGCCATTACGTCCTCTTCTCCCCTCGTGCTCTGCATCGTAGACTAAGGCATCAATTTTCTCCAGAAGCTAGGCCTCAAGATCTCTGTCTAGCCTACACTTCTTCTATCGGGTTCTAACTGGAAAGCTCTTCCCTACAACCATCTATGGTAAATCCTCTTTCTTTTCTCTTTGAACACAACCCCCTTTCCTTCTCACGATTTCCTTTTATCCTCATGGGGACGGTAACTGTCAAAAATTTCTCTACCATTTTTACTCTGAAATCTTGGAAATTTTATGAATCAGTTACCAACCAATGAATGTAATTTATTCATAAACAAAAAATAGGATTCAATTCCACTAACGAATAATCATATTGGTTAATCTCTTTCACTAGCAACTAATAAAATGTATCTTTATGACACTCTTTTAAACATTACATTTAAAAATTAAGCTCGGTGTTACAATTTCAAAACTTAAAAATATAGATAAAAAAAGGTTATTATGAACATATTCATTTGATATGATATGATTTAAATAATAATAAAGATGAATAAATATATATTTACTATTAACAAGCATATATTCATTTTAACTTTGGATCTATGCTAAGAGGGATAAATCTCCCAAGCTACAAATCTCTTTCTTGAGTGCAAAATTTGAGAAAAAATTTGCATCTAGAGAGATTTGATTGCTCTTGATGGATTCATAGTAAAGATAAATCTAAACTAATTTAATTATTAATAATTAATAATTATATTTTTTAATTAAATTTAATTTTGATTTTTTTGATGATGTAATTTGAGTGAATGTTTTAATTCCTAACTATAACTAACAATTTGTTTTGTTTTGTTTTATTTTATTTTTATTTGTTATGTAATTTAACTAAGTCAAAATGTTTATATAATATAACATAATTTTACAACATATTTTCCATATTAGATTGGAGAATGATAAGAAATAATTATTTTAATAATAATTAATATTTTAATTATACAAAAAATTTATAATTTTATATTAAACAATACTTTTAGAATTATAAGAATATTAAGAAACATATTATTACATTGAAAATTATAAATTTCAAAACACCAAACTAAAATATAAATTTTTAGGTCACCAAATTATTCGGTGTAAAATTGAAACATCTCTTTTTCACCTTAAAAAAATCCACCATTAAATAAATATGAAATAAAATCATATACACTAAATAATAACACTTAGCTCCAAATTAATTTACAAATATCTCTCTTAGCACAATCACATTAGTGATTGTAGTTAATATACACCGAAGCCATATAATTATAAGTATTATTATTAATCAATATTACTACTATAATTAATAAATATTTTTATTTATATTTTTAATTAAATTAAATAGAATTATTAATTAATAAATATTATTAATAATAAATGTATTTATTTTTATCTTATTCATTATTTATTAATTCATAAAATAGGTAATTAAATAATTAGTTAACCAATTAAACAATTCATCAATAATTAGTTAATTAATTAAGTATTTCATTAATTATAAATTAAATTATTAAATAATTAATTCATTTCGGGGACAATTAATTAATTTATTAAATAATTAATTAATTCATGATTAATAATTAATAATTAATTCATTGGTTAATAATAAATAATAATAATAATAAGCTAAATATTATTATTATTATTAATGACGATGATTAACATTCATTGAGATCAATATAAATATTGTTAATATTTATATTTTGAAGTTCAGTGAACCTCATCGAACCTCATAGCCATTAACCAAGTCCATAACCTCATGTCACAACTCAAGTTTGTAATCTATACTTGCAATTTCCATGTTCGTGTTATATATATATATATATATATATATATATATATATATATATATATATATATATATATATATATATATATATATATATATATATATATATATATATATATATATATATTATTGATGTTGATTTCTTACAATTTTATCCTATATTTCATTTTCAAGTTAATATATCTATACATAAAGAAAATGTATATAGATGAACCTGATGGCAAACCTTATGCGAACGCCATCAAAAAATTTGAAATCAAACAGAACCTAATCATTGCGGAACCAGAATTCGAACCTTAACTATGTAACATTGCCTCGGGTTTTCTTTACTATTTCCCAACCCAATATTGCTTCAATTTATTTCTGAGTTTCTTTGGGTAATTTTGTTTTTCCATTTCGAAATTACTCACATTGAAATTTTTTGCTCAACATTTCGAGCCATCAAGTGTGGCTCATCCTCAAGACAGAGATATGAATTGTCATTAAACAATACAAGATAGATATATGATTGATGGCTCATCCTCCAGACAGAGATATGAATTCTCATTAAACAGTTCATGATAAATAGATGAGACATGTGAAATAGATGATTGATGGCTCATCCTCAAGACAGAGATATGAATTGTCATTAAACAATACAAGATAAATGGATGAGACATATGAGGAACTAGATGTATAGATGAGAAATGTGAAGCACAAGAGGGAAGGTTAGTTGAATTTTAGCACTTCAAATATATAAAAACAAAATTACGCCTTTCACAGTAAATCAAAATATCATAAAAATTACAAAATAAAATAAAATATATAATTATTAAATAATAAAAATATCAAATATCAAATATCAAATAAACTAAGATCAATTAATTTTATTTAAATAAAATAAAATATGATATAATATAATAAAGATTAATACAAGGGAAAAGAAGAAAACATATAGTTATTAATGTGTTTCACAAATAAAATAATTATTGTAAAAATATAATAATATTGTTATTCAATAGTGTAAAGAAGAAAAATAAAATAAATATTGATCAAATAGTTTTAATAAATTGAAAATAAAAGAGATATAAAAGAAAAAAATTATCTATAAAAAGTAATAAATCTCGATAGAAATATAAATTATTATTTATATATATAAATAGAATATAAAAGGAAAAATCAAAGAAATTATAATTTCTTTTAGTAAAAATTTTGTTATTTTTTGGTATGATCTTTATCACTTATTATATTGTTTGATTTCTTGAAATGATAAAATTCTGCTACATTGAAAATTGATGATATTCTAATGTCCTTACATAATTCCAATTCCCCTGCATTAGAAAAAATATTACTTCATGGACCAATCTTCTTAAGCTTAAATTTGTTATAAACCAAACAAGCAGACCTCACCATTTCCTAGCAAAACAAACAACTCCACCATTACATGGTCTCTTATTGTAAGAATAGTGATTGCCTATATAGATATGGTAAAAAACATGTTTGATTTTATAAATGTTTTTTAAAAATATTTTGTTATTCGGCTCAACAATTAATGTTGTATAACAACCAAATAGTAATCAACAAATATTATATCTTATAATGGTATTTGGACAGATCATTTTTTTATTTGTATTAAACGACCAAACAGTATGACTGCGAGACCTCTCCTTTTATTTAATACAATAATAATTGTTTTTTTGTCTCACTCAATTAACTCTATTGCTATATGCGATTAAGTACAAAGACAAGCATCTTAAGGTGCTTCAGTGTAGTGTGATTCCAGGGCCTGAGAGTAGGTTAACTGATTAACATCTCGCACGGCTTGGCAAAAACCACCGGGGCATTTGCAGTATCATCCTCACATGCTCGTCTGAATTCTTTATTTTCTTGATTCTTGCCAGAGGGAGGCTGTGATTTCTGCAATCGAATCCCTGCATCTGGTTGGCCCAGCAAATCTCAACTTCCTCCTGCTGCTTTTGGTGGTGGTAGCCCAATTGATTATGATGGGCAGATAAAGATAAAATAGGTACATGAACATATGAAGAAATGGGAATTCCGTTCCCATGAGCAATGGGGAACAGAATCTGCTCAGCTTGATAAGGCGCCGTAGTACTGTATCGGCGTGGGTTGCGTTGGGATTGTTGGTCCATATTTTACCTTCAAACACTTGAGTTAAAGCGCATAATGGAAAATCCCATCATTCCAAAATCTTTACCGACGGTGAACAAGTGCTTAAAGTGGCTGCTGCAAACCCAAAAAGCCCTCGTACTATAGAAACAAGAAAAAAGCAATTCACAGACAACAAAGAACAGAAATGGCTATTGGACTTACTCCCGGGCAGCCTCCATCGTTGACACGCAGCTTGCGCTGCCCGAGGTCGGCGGGGTACGAGAGACCGGTGAGGAAACGTGTATTTATGGTATTAAGTATCGTCGCCACACAAACATCCTTTCTAAATGAACACGTGTACGAGTTTCAAGGATGAGAAGATAGAGTACAGCAGGGCAAAATTCAAGAAAATCAAAATTTTGACACGTGTATTTCAATCATGATAACCTCCCATTTCGGTTCAAGCTCGTGGTGTCATCCCAATAGGAATGGTTGATAAACTTCGACATCGTAAAAGATTCAATGACGCCTTTTCCACTACAGGTTTACGTTACCTGTGGTGAATTACTCATTCCAAGGTTGCAAATTTGATAAATTTGGGTAAAATTAAAATTATATCAAATTTATCTTTTCCTTCTTAACAAATAATTAAAAAAATCTCAATAATTATAGTACATTAAATTTAAATTTAAATATAAGCTAAATGATTTAATATTATAACTTTAATAATGATACAACAGTGTATCATTTTTATTATTATTTAAATTTAAATCATTTTTATAGTTTTAAATAAGATTTAAAGTTATTTTTAATTGATTAAAAGTTATTTTATTTTATTTTTTGAAAATTTTTGTGACATCTTTATATATATATATATATATACACACTTTATATTGAATGCCAATACAATATAACATATATTGATGTTATCATGGTATGTAACTATGTGAACATGTTAAACGCTTTATAGAATGTTATTTATATACATATAACATATATTTAACACCACAATATGTGCAATCATATAAATTTGAACTTAATACTTGGTTTCTGGCATTAATCCCGAAATCTTATTGATTGTCGAACTTTGCAATGTCATATATTATTAATGAACAAGGCATGTATAGTACTGAAACAAGATTTGGTTTAATTATTTGTAATATGCTCACACTTCACATCAGGTCATTCTGGTTTCCTGCCCACTCATCTTCCGATAATCCTCTCTCATTTTCTGTGAGCGCATGGCAGTGGTCAAATGCGTTTGGCTAATGGGTTCAATAATGACTGCTAATTTGCAAGACCTAGATCCAATGACGGATA
This sequence comes from Pinus albicaulis, assembly GCA_034641835.2. Classification (NCBI taxonomy): domain Eukaryota; kingdom Viridiplantae; phylum Streptophyta; class Pinopsida; order Pinales; family Pinaceae; genus Pinus; species Pinus albicaulis. Next base: position 557,425,919 of record CM076581.1, on the reverse strand, counting down.
GAGTTGTGTAGTTGGTTTAGGGTAACCACCCGACCCAAGCACCATGCTCGCACTTCATTTGTCACTGTGTTTCTATGTTTTGCTACTCTGCAATTTACCTTTGTTTCCTCTGTATACAACGTTACTAGTGTGCTTGAGGCTTGCGTTGCTTGTTTCTTTTTTTTAAGCCCTTATTCTTTTACTGCGTTTTTGAGTCAAGCTACCATGCAAATGGGATCGCCTTCTACACTCTGTTCAATGAGGTTACATTGGTATTTGTAGGTATCTAAATATAGTTTCCATTTGTTCAATATAATTTCTTAGACCCGAGAGAATACTGTTTTTTTTCCATTTTATCGCAATTTATTTCAGGATTTCATCATTTCTATGTTTAATTCGTGTTCAGGAGATAACTCTGTGGTGCTCGAGGGTTTCCCTTCAATGTTTGGGTTTTGTTTTCCCTTGTTTCCAAGGCCACAAAGCATCACTTTCTGTGCACACCGAGGGCTGGAAACCAGGTGGGTGTATGCCTATCTCATGTTTCCATTCATTCTAGTTTACCCAAACTCTCCCTAAATTATGTTGTCACGCTTCCCATACTTGTTTTTTCTCTGCATGCAAGGGTTGGAAGCACACAGTAATGGAGAACAACTCGGTATCCTTGTGCTCCGCCTCGGTGGCCTCCACAAATAAGCTAAAATCCCTTAGCCATAAATTCGTAGTTATCAAATTTATCTTTAGAGTTGTTTCTGAGGGTTAAACCCTCGTTGTACAGGTTCCGAGATTCCTTTCATTGCAAGAGTCAATCTTTAATTTTTCTTCCTGAGAAATAGTTCTCGAACCTTATTGAATGAAATTCCTTAGGACTGATATTTTCCAAAGTTAAATACTATTTTATTTTCATGAAGCTCGCAGTCGTTACGCCATACATAAGAGATTTTAGTTGTATAAACTTGTTTTTCTTATGTGAATTTCTCTAGGGTTTGTCCCTAAGTTATAATGTACTTCTTTGGTTTAATTCCAATGCTTTTATTGAAACTCTAGAACAGTTTCTGGTTTGGTTGGAAGAAATAAAGATTATATTCTGATTATGTATTTGAAAAGAGCTCCACGATGGACATAATATAATTTCATTATCTAAGTAAATGGTTTTTTGAGTTCAATATACTGTGTTACTGCTTTCTTCTTTCTAGTTTTATCTCACATTATGTGTTTTCATAACCTCCCTTTGGTTATCTGACAAAGTTTCTTCAATATGTAGTTTAAGCAATTAGACGGCTAGACGACAATGAACCATCCTCTGTTCTATACAGAGCTCAGGTTATAAACCTTGAGGTCTAAGCTTCCTTTCTCAAGTTACTGGAAATTTTTATAAGGAGTTTTCAATTACTTTCACAGCTTGCACTTACAGCAAATCTCTTCCTTTCGTAATGTATTTTCCCATGAATTTTTTAATCTGTAGTTCTCAATACAAATTACTATTTTTGTATATTATTTTATGATTAGAGTTCAAGAACAATTATTCGACTGGTCAGAGTTTTACTATAGAAGTTCTCTGCTATTTTAGTATGTATAATTATAACTATTTTTAGATTCTTGAGAAATAATTCTTTACACAAATTTACAATGTTTACAGTAAGATCATCTATATATCTTTTCTATAGACCGCATTATGCCAAAAATTGTCTTCGCTCTCAACTATTTTAGATTAACTCAATCTTTACTAAAATGACGTAACTAGTTTATCTGATAATATTTTCTCAAAGTAAAATCAATACAGAAACATATACAGTTCTCTTTTTTATTATCTTTCCTAAAGCTTAACCAGAAATCTCAAGTACTTACCTCATTTTTTTTTTCCAACTAATTTGTGCCACTCTACGATGAGCGAGGCGATTATTTCATCTTCTCCCACCGTTCTCCGCACTAGAGACTAAGGAAATAATTTTCTCCAGAAGCTAGGCCTCGGGACCTCTGTCTAGTCTACACTTCTATCGGGTTACAAAGCTCCACTGGTTCTAAGCCAAATCTAGACAACTCTTCCCTACAACCATTTTTTGTAAACCCTCTTTCTTTTCTCTTTGAACAGAAACCCTTCTCCTTCTCAGGATTTCATTTTATCCTCTTGAGGAAGTTAACTAGCAAAACTACCTCTACCATTTTTACTTTGGAATCTTGGAAATTTTATAAATCAGTTACCAACCAATTTATTCATAAACAAAAAATAGGATTCAAGTCCAATAAAAAATAATCATACTCGTTAATTTGTTTTACTAACAACTAATAAAATGTATCTTTATGTCAGTATTTTAAACATAACATTTAAAAATTAAACTGGCTGTTACATTTTCCCCCACTAGAGGTAAACATTGTCCTCAGTGTTTTACTTCGTTGCAACAAAAAATTCAGGATATGCTTCTCATATAGAGTTTTTGTCCTCCTAAGTAGCCTTATCTGGGAAAAAGTGCTTACACTACACTTTAACTTGCGAGATGACTTGCCTTCGGAGCGTTATTTCACTATGATTGAGAATGAGCTGAGGTTCTATCCGAAATTCACCGTTCGGTTCTACCTGTAGGCAAAAAAATTTCGTAATTAGTTTAATTAAGGATTCTTATTTTCTATAAGTCATAACATAATCATAACTTACATGTATGCTCTGTGAGTGTATAACATGCTTGGGGTTGTGTACGTATCTTTTTAGTAATGATACATGAAACACGTTGTGCACCAATATGTGGCTAGGAAATGCCAGTCGATAAGCCAACCATCCTACTCGTTCCAAAATTTTTAAAGGTCAACAGTATCTCGGAGCACATGTATTCCATCTTAAGGTGCTCTCCTTAGGTTTTATTCTCACATAAATATGGTCACCCACTTCGAATTCTCGAAAGGTTCTTTTCCGGTCAACATATATCTTCTGCCTATCTTGGGCCACCTCTAAATTCTGTCTAATTTTTCTCACCTCGCACTACATTTCCTCTAGCATGTCTGGTGCAAGCATCAGTTTGGTTTCTAAACTTCTCCAGTTTATGGGGGTTCAACATTTTCTTCCATATAATGCCTCAAAAGGACTCATCTTGAGGGATTCCTGGTATCCAATGTTGTAGGCGAATTCGACCAGATGTTAATACTCTTTCCACTTTGTGGGTTGCTACATCACATACATGCGTAGCGTGTCTTCTAATATTTGATTCGCCCTCTCGGTCTGTCGATCTGTTTCAGGATGATAGGTTTTACTAAAATGGATATGTGTCCCCAAAATAGTGAATAGTGCTTTCGAGAAAGCTGAGGTGAAATTTACATCTCAATCTGAGATCCCTCATGAAGATGTCAACAATATGTACAGTCTTGTAAGTTGACTGAACTGGTATGATTTGAGCTGCCTTGTTGAGTCTGTCCACCGCCACCATAATTGAATCATTGTGTCTTTTTCTTCTCGATATACTTGTGATGAAATCAAGGGATATGACTTCCCACATCCATTCTGGTATAGGAATGGCCTGAGGAAATATTTTTGGATGCTGGTGCTCCACCTTAGCTTTGCGACACTCCAAACATTTAGTCAAGTATTCAACAATTTTTTTACGGAGTCTAGGATATAAATAGTCCTTTCTAATTGTTGTTAGCATCTTTTGGTATCCGGGATGTCCAACATAGGAACTTCGATGATATTCATCCAAAATGAGCTCCTTCAAGAACACCTGATTTTGAATACATATCTTCCCTCAAAATATTAAAATTTGTTTATCATTAATTCCATAATCTGATTGCTTTCCTTGTTTTTCTACCTCTCTTGTTTGCTGCCATAAGAATTGATACTCGGGGTCTCTCTTTTTTGCCCCCATTATTTGATCTTGGAACTTAAATTATGCTTGATTGAAGTAAAGTTCATAGATGTAACGTATTTTCTTGCTTAAAGCATCCGCTACACGGTTCTCTTTACCTTTTACATGTTGAATGCCAAAATCAAGGTCACTTATGAATGCATTCCATCTCACTTAACAACCATTCAAATAAAATTTCTTAAAGTAGTTGTTCAAGCTACTATGGTAAGTTCTTAGCACAAACCTTTTCCCCAACAAGTAATGTCTCCAAACCCAAAGAGAATTTACTACCACAGTAAACTCTAAATCATAAGAAGAGTATCACTAGTCATGGTCCTTTAGCTTCCTAGGTTCATACACTATCACCTTGCCATCTTGTGTTAATACTGTTCCCACCCCTTCCTTACAAGCATCAGTGCAGACTTCAAATTGTTTGTTTGGGTCAGCCACTTTCAACAAAGGAGCAATATTTAATAGTTCTATTAACTGTTCAAAATTGGCTTGATTTTCATTAGTCCACATAAAAACTCACCCCTTCCACTGCAAGGAAGCAATGGCAAAGTATATCTTAGAGAAGCCTTCAATGAATCGGTGGTAGCAACTAGCTAAGCCCGTGAAAGAACGTATGTCTGCTAGATTTATGGGAACTATCCATTCCATAATTGTTTTTATCTTTTCGAGTTATACCGAGATCCCTTCAGAAAATATTACATGGCCCAAATATTGGATCTGTTCTTTGTAAAAATCAAATTTTCTAAATTTGGCATAGAGTTGATGTTCCCGCTATTTTCAACACTAAGTGTAAATTCTCTTTGTGTTCTTCCATATTTTTATAGTAGATCAGTATATCATCAATAAAGGTTAAAACAAATTTATCCAAAAATTATTGAAAGATGCCATGCATCAGACTAATGAATGCTGCTGGTGCACTGGTTAATCCAAACAGTAGTACCATAAATTCATAATGTCCATACCTTGTACGAAAGGTTGTTTTGGATATTTCCTCATCCTTAATATGGATCTGGTGATACCCACATCTCAGGTCAATATTTCAAAATGCATTTTCTCCTTTTACCTGATAAAAAATATTATCTATACGTGGCAATGAATATTTTCTTTTGACAATCATTTTATTAAGCTACTAGCAATCCATGCACATCTGCATCGTACCGTATTTATTTTTAACTAACAACATTGGTGCTCCCCAAGGGGACACATGGTCGAATATATGCTTTTTCTAATAGTTCTTGCGGCTACATTTTTAATTCTGTCAACTCAAGCACACTCATTATGTATGGTGCTCGTGACACAGGAGCTACTCCAGGTAGTAATTCAATATTAAAATCAATATCTCCTTTTAGGGGTAATCCCGAAATATTTTTAGGAAATACGTCCATAAATCCTAAAGAAATGGAATATTTTCCAACATAAGGGTCTTGTTTTTGTAGTTAGTAAACCCCACCTGAATAGCATAAAGTTGACACCCTTTTCTAATGCATTTTTCTAGCTGAGATGTTGTGATGGGGCGCAATTAAAGTGGTTTCTTAATTCCTTGTAATTCTTGACGAGTACCTCTTCTTCATTAAAATGGATGATTTTCCTCTTGCAATATAATAGTGACGAATGTCTTTATAACTAGTCCATTCCCAACAAAGTATCGTAGGATCCCAACGGTAGAATATTCATTTCAACGGTTATACGTTGTCTTCCTATTTCCAGGATACAATCTGAGATTTTAGCATTAACTCTTCCCCTTGCTCCAGTAGTCAATTGTACCAACTAGGGACTTTTAAATTTCTAGCTTGGCAGTTTATAGTTTAAATTACTCGAGGGTTTATATAACTTAAACTGGCACTAGGATCAACCAAAATTGAAATAGTTTGGGAATGTAACTTACCTTCCAATTCTATCATGGTTGGCTGGAAATCCTCTTGTTGATCTTCTAGTGCAGCGTTGATCCTCGGTATGTTTCCTACTACATCCCCTACAATAGATGCCTCTTGCAGATTGGCTATAACTTAATTACTTCCATGATGAGGGAAATTCTTAAAGTAATGTGCCTCACCACAACCCCAACATTGTAGCAGTGGTTTCTAGGACCGTCCATGATCTAGTCTACTGGATGCTTCAACAGGCCTTTCATAAACTGACCATTTGGGATTTTGTTGATTTTTCCCAAATTTTCTATTTGTTGGGTTCCTTGCAGCATTTTTATAATTCCTTGGTCCACTACTTTCAAAATTTGAAGTACCCTTCTGCCCTTTCTTTGGTGGCCAATTTCTGCCAACTTCAACTTTCGCCTTGGACTATTGATAACACATTCATGCTTTTCGAATCACCTCACCCATAGTCTTTGGATTCACAAATTCAATCCTCTCCTTCATATGTGTTGGAAGGCTACTCAAGAGTCACTAAAATTTTGGTTTTTCATCTCTCAAATATGGTACATAGCTTAACAAGTAGGTAAATTTAGTGATTAACTCATCCATAGACAGATGGTGCAACCTTAAGTTGTGAAACTCTCGAGATATTTTATCATAAAATCGCTCTATTAGGTACTTATCCTTAAAATACTAATGTAATTCGTCCCAATTCAAATTCTAGTCTTTAATTCCCCGCACAGTTTTCACCTCCTCCCACCATAATGTGGATTTTTCTCAAAATTGATAAATAGCCAAGCGAAATTTGAGCTTGTTGTTATATTCATATACTTGAAAATAATTTTTTATATTAATTATCCATGCTTCTGCTACTTCCTCAACCTCTCCATGGAAGGTAGGAGGTTTAATTTTCCTAAATTCAACTTGTAACTCCACCTTTTGTTTCTTCGTCTCCTATTGTTCTGAAACATTTCCGGACTTTGGTTCATCGTAGGATATGTTTTTGTTACTTCATTGAGTATGACTCCCTTTCAGATTATCATTAACTTTCTGTTGTTGTTCTCCTTCTTCATGGGTTTCCCTTTATGGACTAGGCTATGTTGTAGGATGATTCTGATTATCTGGGAGACTCTTAAGCATCCTCTCTTTTTCCATCATCAACCTTTCATTGTCGCTATGTACTCGAATCATTTCTGTCTCGAGCTATTGCACTATATCTAACAATTGGGTTCTCTAACGCTGTTGTTCCTCCAGTAACCTATTGGTTTGCTGGTGCTGATCCACGCTCAATTGTGCCCACATTTTTGGGTTAATTTCTAGATTATGCTAGGAATGGGTTTCCCGTGTAGTTCTCGGTGTCTGTTGGCCAGATCCTCTCCTCATTGGAACTTATCAATAATTCCTGTCACTGTTCATGGAATTAAAAAAATGAAAGACACCCAAAGTTAGTTGGTCCAATCTGGCCCAACATGTGAAGCATGCTCTGATACCACTTGTGACATCCTCTCCTATATTTTCCATATATATAAAAAAAAAATTATTATAGTTAAACAATTTATATTGATTGTGAATAAAATATATAACATACATTTGTGTTATCACGACATCTAACTATGTGAAAATGATAAAATATTTATGCATAATGTAATTTACATACATATAACATATATTTAACACCATAGCATGCACAATCATATGAATTTGAAGTTAATACTTTATGTTGGAATAGTTATAAGACTTGTATCTTGGCATTAATCCCGACATATCATTGATTATCGAACTTTGCAATGTCATAGATTATTAATCGACCAGGCGTGTATAATACTGAAACGAGATTTGGTTTAATTTTTTGTTATCTGCTCACACTTGACATCCGGTCATTCCAGTTACCTGCCCACTCATCTTGCGGTAATCCTCCCTCATTTTCTGTGATTGCATGGCAATTGTCAAATGTGTTTGGTTAATGGGTACAATACTGACCACTGATCTGCAAGAATTAGATCTAATGATGGATAAAGCTGTGCAGCGGGTTTAGGGTAACCACCCATCCCAAGAACCACACTCGCACTTCATTTGTCTTTGTGTTTCTACGGTTTACTGCTCTACATTTTACCTTTGTTTCCTCTATTTTTAATCTTCGACAATAATCAGGATTCTACCTCCTTTTGTGGGCATGAAATGCATATGGCGTTATTTTTGTGCCCAAGGTTTGCATTGCTTGTTTCTTTTTTTTAATCCCTTGTTCTTTTACTATTATTTTGAGTCGAGCGGCCATGCAAAAGCGGTCGGCTTCTACACCCTGCTCAACGGGGTTACACTGGTATTCACAAGTATTTAAATAAAATTTCCTTTTGTTCAATATAATTTCTCTGACCCTAGAGAATATTGTTGTTTTTCCATTTTATCACAATTTATTTTAGGATTTAATCATTTATGTGTTTAATTTCATGTTCAAGAGATAAATCTGTGGTGCTCGAGGGTTTCCCTTCAGTGTTTGGTTTCAGTATTCACTTTTCTACAAGACCACAAAGCATCACCTTCTGTCCACGCAGAGGGCTAGAAACAAGGTGGGTGTGTGCCTATCTCTTATTTCCATTCATTCTAGTTTACCCAGAATATCCCTAACTTATGCTCTCATGCTCTGACTCGGTGGCCTCGATAGGTAAGCTAAAATCCCTTAGTCGTAAATTCGTAGTTATGAAATTTATATTTAGAGTGGTTTTTTAGGGTTATACCCTCTGTTGTACCAGTTTCTATATTCGTGTCATTGCATTAGTCAATCGTTAATTTTTCTACATGAGAAATGGTTATTGAACCGTATTGAAGGAAATTTCTCAGGACTGATATTTTGCAGAATTAAAGACTGTTTTATTTCCACGAATCTCACAATTGTTACGCCATAAATAAGAGTTTTTAGTTGTATAAGATTTTTTTTATTTTGTTAAGTTCTCGAGGGTTTGTCCCTAAGTTATAATGTACTTCTCTGTTTTAATTCCAGTGCATTTATTCAAAATATAGAAGATTTTCTGGTTTGGCAGGAAGCAAGAAAGATTATAGTCTATATATTTTTTAAAATAGCTCCATAATGCACATAATAGAATTTCCTTATCTAAGTAAATGGTTTTTTGACTTAAATATACCATGTTACTGCTTCCTTCTTTCCAGTTTTATCTCAAATTATGTGTTTTTATAACCTCCCTCCAGTTATCTAACAAAGCTTCTTCATTATGTAATTTAAGAAATTAGACGGCTAGAGGACAATGAACCCTGCTTTGTACTCTATGGAGCTCGGGCTCTAAACCTTGAGGTCTAAGCTTCCTTTCTCGAGTTACTCGAAATTTTTATAAGTACCTTTTAATTACTTTCACAGCTTGCACTTACAACATATCTATCCTTTTCGTAATGTGTTTTCCCATGTAGTTTTTAATCCGTAGTTGTCAATAAAAATTAATATCTTTGTATATTATTGTCTTATCAGAGTTCAAGAACAATTATTTAGTTGGTCAGAGTTTACCTATCCGACTTCTCTACTATTTTAGTATGTATAATTATAACTATTTTTAGATTCCTCAAAAATAATTCTTTACTCAGATTTACAATGTTTACAGTAAGATCATCTATATATATTTTCTATATATTGCATTATGAAACTATCTTCTCCCTCTACTATTTTAGATTAACTCAATCTTTACTAAAATGACATAACTAGTTTATCTGAGAATCTTCTCTCAAAGTAAAATCAACAAAAACATTATACAATTCTCTTTTTCATTATCTTTCCTAAAGCTTATCGAGAAATCTCAAATAATTATCTCAGTTTTATTATCGAGCTGATTTGTACCACCCTACCATGAGCGAGGAAATTACATCCTCTTCTACCCCCGTGCTCCGCACCATAGACTAAGGCATCAGTTTTCTCTAGAAGCTAGGCCTCAAGACCTCTATCTAGCGTACACTTCTTCTATCGGGTTACAGACCTCCACTGGTTCTAACCCAGCTCTGGAAAACTCTTCTCTATAATCATCTGCTCTTTCTTTTCTCTTTGGACATAGCCCCTTTTCCTTCTCAGGATTTCCTTTTATCCTCTTGGGGAAGGTAACTCTCAAAACTGCCTCTACTATTTTTACTTTGGAATCTTGGAAGTTTTATGAATCAGTTACCAGCCACTGAATGTAATTTATTCATAAAGAAAAAATAGGATTCAATTCCACTACCAAATAATCATATTTGTTAATCTCTTTTACTAACAACTAATAAAATGTATCTTTATGACACTCTTTTATAACATTACATTTAAAAATTAAAATCGGTGTTACAATTTCAAAACTTAAAAATATAGAAATGAAAAGGTTATTATGAACATATTTATTTGATAGGATATGGTTTAAATAATAATAAAGATATATATATATATATATATCTATATCTATATCTATATCTATATCTATATCTATATCTATATCTATATCTATATCTATATCTATATCTATATATATATATATATATATATATATATATATATATATATATATATATATATATATATATATAACAAATAATAATTATTTAATTTTAAGATTCATGCAAGTAAGAGTGATAAATCTCTCAAGCTACAAATCTTTTCCTCGAATGAGAAATTAGAGAAAAAATTTGCACCTAGAGAGATTTGATTGCTCTTGATAGATCCATAGTAAAGATAACTCTAAACTAGTTTAATTATTAATAATTAATAATTTTATTTTTTAATTAAATTTGATTTTGATTTTTTTATGATGTAATTTGAGTGAATGTTTTAATTCCTAACTATAACTAACAATTTGTTTTATTTTGTTTTATTTTACTTTTATTTGTTATGTAATTTAACTAAGTCAAAATTCTATATAATATAACATAATTTTACAACATATTTTCTATATTAGGTTGGAGAATGGTAAGAAACAATTATTTTCATAATAATTAATAGTTTAATTATAAAAAAAATTTACGATTTTATATTAAAAATAATTTTAGTATTATAAAAACATTAAGAAACAAAGTATTACATTAAAAGTTATAGATTTCAAAATACCAAACTAAAATATAAGTTTTTAGGTCACCAAATTATTCGGCAAAATTGAAACATCTCTTTTTCACCTTAAAAGCATCCACCGTTAAATAAATATAGAATAAAATCATATACATTAAATAATTACACTTAGCTCCCAATTAATTTACAAATATCTCTCTATTTCCTAATTAGCACAACCACATTAGTGAATGTAGTTAATATACAGTGAAGCCATATAATTATAAGTATTATTATTAATCAATATTACTACTATAATTAATAAATATTTTTATTCTTATTCTTAATTAAATTCAATAGCATTATTAATTAATAAATATTATTAATAATAAATTCATTCACTTTTATATCATTCATTATTTATCAATTCATAAAATAAGTAATTAAATAATTAGTTACTTAATTAGACAATCCATCAATAATTAGTTAATTAATTAAATATTTCATTAATTCTAAATTAAATAATTAAATAATTCATTCATTCAGTGGACAATTAATTAATTTATTAAATAGTTAATTAATTCATTATTAGTAATTAATTCATTGGTAAATAATAATAATAATAATAATAAAATTATTATTATTATTATTAATGATGATCAACATTCACTGAGATCAATATAAATATTGTTAATATTTTTAATTAGATATTAATATTAATATAAATATTGTTATTAATATTGCTAAATATTAAACATAAATATTTATTAATATAAATATATTTAATTAACTATTTTTAATTAGTTAATTAATTCATTTTTATTTCATTCATTATTAATTAATACATTAAATAGTTAATCAATTCATTAAATAAATCATTAACTAATTCATTAGTTCATTTAATAATTAAACCCTAATTTAAATATTATAAACTCTTAAATAAACATGGTTGACCATTATTGAAGCGCTAGATTAATAATATAAATATTGTTAATTAAATATCCTTAATAATAATGTAAAATATCAAATATCAATATAGACATTGTTAATTAAATATTGTTATAAATATTGTTAAATTTTAAATATAAATATCTATTAATATAAATATTGTTGAGCATGCTTGACAAGCTAAAAAAAGTGATGTTGTACCATGGTTGAGAATGCTTGACCATGATTGATTTTCAAATCGAGAAAATCTGTGTCAGAATGTGATGCAGGAGCATCCTACCCCATAAATTCATTTTTGAAGAAACCTAAGGCTAAGGTTTATTTTGTGAAGGGAGAGATTCCCAAATGTTTAATTTATTAAAATGATGATTAATTTGTGATTGTTATCGAATGTGTGAGAACATTCGAGATCTTAGGTGTTACAAGTTTCATACATATTTTATGGACTTGAAATATCTCTTGGAGATTGAGTTAGGGATTCTAGGAGTTTGGTGAGGAGATTTTATAGGATCTAAACTAAAATTAGTTCAGAATCCTTTCATTGTAAATATGATATTCCTTAAAGGCATTCGAGGGGGGATTAGATATGAAGAAAATAGAGTGAGTTTGGTGTGATAGGAACTGTGCAAAGGCCAATTAAGGCTGACGACTCAAAAGGTCCAAAGGAATGAAATCAGGCCTATGCAGGCTATGTGGAAGCTTTGTATAACTTATGTATGTTTGTGAGATTTAATGAAAAATATCTATTTGTGTGTGGCAATTAGACTTTTGCATATTACATTTTAAATTTGATGTTAATTCCGGTTATAATCTGTGAGAAAGGTTATATTCTTGATGAATAAAGCTTTGTTTATAGGTTTGGCAGTAGTAAGGAAAGATTTTTAATTGACGTTGTAATTGGAATCCCTAAGCGAGAGACAAGATTGATTAAGATGATTGATCTATTATATGATCAAATTATCTACATAATGAACCTATGTGAGTTACATTTTGGGGTTGAATTTCTGCGGTTGTTAATCATGTAAAATGTGGTTTCTATTTTATGTTAGTCTCTTGCATCTCACATTAGAGTCGTGACAGAGAAACAACTTGCTCAGAGTCCAGGTTGAACACGAGTTGAATTACATGCTTTTGGTCGGATCGAAATTTGCTTAGATCCTTCAAGGATTTATCAGTTGAACTTGTGGATCCTGTCTCAAAAACTGAGAAATTGAAGAAAATCAGAGAAAGTCCAGTGAAGAATTGGAGTGCTGGGTGAAACAGTATCAATAGGACTTTGATGGAAAGACTACACTAGGGTCACAAGTGGAAGCATATCAAGCCTCGTAGAATAAAAGTTGAACATCGAATTTGAGGTCAAAATTAGATCGCAAAATGAAGCAAACTGATACACAAGACAATACGTTGTATCCGAAATGAGAGGAGTGATAGTTAAGAGAGAGATACATGTTTAAATGAAGTGGAAGGTGAACGATCAAGATCACATCACAGAATTACAGTGGAAGATGGACGATTGGGAAGCGATAATGTAACTGGAGCAATGAGGACATTAAAGGATCCAGAGACTGCGATAAGGAGTCACGTGTCATCTGAATATTTTCTTTGTATATCGCAATTGAGTGAAACAACCTTGTTATTCCTATTTGTTAAAATGTGCGACATGCGATAAGGTATTCGCTGTGATTTGTGAAATCACAAAATCACAAACATTGCAATATATGTTATTTGCGATGTGTGATGAGGATAAAGTTTCAAATTTGAGATATTGCAATGGGTTGATTTGTGATAAATCCTAAATCTGTGATATTGCGATGGGATGATTTGCGATGAAGCTTAAATTTTTGATATGGTGATAAGAAAATGTGGAGAAGGTCGGTAAATACGTATCGGTCATGTGCAAAAGCAGAAAAGGGCGATGAGGTAAGGTATTTGGGTTTTAATCTGAAATGCCACATATTTGGTTTCGATAATTGAAAATGGATTCAAAAAGATCCATAGGAGATCTAATGAAAGTATGTGGGGTGTGTTTAAAAGTTAACACACACTTTATGTTAGAATAAATCCTGGGATCTGGGCAGACTGAGTTTTGGGCCTACACATTGAGTATTTGCGGCTATATGGTTGCATTAGAATGCAACAGAAGACCATCGTTGATTCTCATATTGATACAATATTCATATAATGACACGATGGACCATGGTTGACCATGATTGACATTATAAAACCAAGGGAATAATAAATCCAAGGGATAAAAATTATACACCCAAGGTATATAAAACTTAAGATAAATATTATAAACCCTAAAATATACATGGTTAACAATCCTTCACTATGGTTTCTTTCCATATTGAGATAATATTTGTCAAAATGAGATGTTGGACGATGGTTGACCACAATTGATTTTATTAAACGTGGTTGACCATGGTTGAATAATATTAAACCTAGGGACTAATATTATAAACCAAAGGTATATAAACCCTAATATAAATATTATAAACACTAAAATAAACATGGATGACCATGGTTTATTTTCATATTGAGACAAACCTTCTTACAATGTGATGTTGGACCATGGTTGAGCATGCTTGACCATGATTGATTTTTAATTTGAGAGAATCTTTGTTAGAATGAAACACTAAACCATGGTCGATTCTCATATTGAGATAATAATTGTCACGTTGCGATGTTGTACCATGTTTGACCATGATTGATATTATAAACACAATCGAATAATAAAGCCTTGGGATAAATACTAAAAACCTAAGCGATTATAACCCTAAGGGAATAATATTAAACCCAAGGAATATGAACCCTTACATTAATAAACCCAAGGGGATAAAAATTATAAATCTATGGTATATAAACATTAAGATAAATATTATAAACCCTAAAATAACCACGGTTAACCATTCTTGACCATAGTTGGTTTTTCATATTGAGACAATCCTTGTCACAATGTCACGCTGGACTATGCTTGACCATGCTTAACCAAGGTTGATTTTCATATCAACACAATCTTTGTGACAATGCGATGTTCGACCATCGTTGACCATGGATGACTATGTTTTAATTTAAAACGTGGTCGACCATGGGTGACCAAGGATGAGCATGATTGACCATGGTTGAGTATGGTTTACGATGATTATAATATTGAGAACATATTTGACATAATGTGACGTTGGACCATGGTTGATTCTCATATTAAGGAAATATTTGTCACAATGCAACATTGGACCATGGTTGACCATGATTGATTTGATAAAACATGGTTGACCACAACTGATTTGATAAAACATGGTTGACCATGCTTGAATAATATTTAACCAAAGGGACAAATTTCATAAACCTAAGGTATATAAATTTTAAGATAAATATCATACACACTAAAATAAACATGGTTGATCATGTTTGATTTTAATATTAAGGAAATCCTTGTCACAATGTGACATTGGACCATGGTTAAGCATGATTGACCAAGGTTGATTTTCAAATTGAGAGAATATTTTCCACAATGCAATAATATACCAAGGTTGACCATGATTGATTCTCATATTGAGACAATATTTGTCACAATACAATGTTGGACCATGCTTCTCCATGATTGAATTTATAAAACATGTTTGGCCATGATTGACATTATAAAACCAAGGGAAAAATAAACCCTAGGGAGTAATACTAAAAACCCAAGGGATTATAAACCTAAGGGAATAATATTAAACCCTTGGAATATGAACTGTTATATTAATAAACCCAAGAGATTAAGATTATAAACCCAATAGAATAACAAACCGAAGGGATAAAAATTATAATCCCAAGGTATAGAAAATCCTTGAGATAAATATTATAAAACCTAAAAGAAACATGGTTGACCATGCTTGACCATGACTAGTTCCGATATTGAGACAATCCTTGTCACAACGCAACGTTGGACAATGGTTGACCATTCTTGACCATCATTGATTTTCGTATTGAAACAATATTTGTCACGATGCGATGCTGGACCATGGTTGACCATGGTTATTATATTCAGACAATATTTTTCATAATGTGACGTTGGACCATGGTTGAGATAATTATTTATTTTCATATTGAGACAATATTTGTCACAATCTAATGTTGGACCATGTTTGACCATAATTAACCATGGTTGGCCATGATTGATTTTATAAAACATGGTTGACCAGGATTGATTTTATAAAAAATGTTGACCATAATTGACCATGGTTAAAGAATATCAAACCCAAGCGAATAATATTATAAACCCAAGGAATATAATCCCTAAGATAAATATTATAAACATTAAAATAAACATGGTTGATATTCATATTGAGACAATCCTTGTCACAATGTGACATTGGACCATGGTTGACCATGCTTGACTATGATTGATTTTCAAATTGAGAGAATATTTTTCACAATGCAACACTGGACCATGGTTTACCATGGTTGATTATCATATTAAGAAAATATTTGCCACAATACGACATTAGACAACGGTTCTACATGATTGAATTTATAAAACATGGTTCACCATGATTGATATTATAAATCCAAGGGAATAATAAAACCTAGGGATTAATACTATAAACCCAAGGGAATAATATTAAACCCTATGAATATGAACCCTTAGATTAATAAAGCCAAACGATTGACATTATAAACTCAAGGGATAAAAATTATAAATCCAAGGTATAAAAAACCTTCAGATAAATATTATAAACCTTAAAATAAACATCGTTGACCATGCTTGGAAATGGTTAGTTTCCATATTGAGACAATCCTTGTCACAATGCGATGTTGGATCATGGTTTACCATTCTTGACCATAATCAACCATGATTTATATACCTTCCATTTATAATTTTTATCCCTTGGGATTATAAACCCAAGGGATAAATATTATAAACCCAAGGCATATAAAACCTTAAGATAAATATTATACCCTAAAATAAGCATGGTTGATCATGCTTGATGATGTTTAGTTTCCATATTTATATGATCCTTATCACATTGTGACGTTGGACCATGGTTGGCATTGATTGATATTCATATTGAGATAATATTTGTCACAATGTGACATTGGACTGTGACTGACCATGGTTTATTTTCATATTGAAACAATCATTTTCACTATTGGGCCTCAAATATGCCCATGTTTTCATCTTTCATTATCACCGTTCATACCCTATAACCCTACGTTTTCAACCCGTTACACACCCTAATTCCATAACTTGCCGTCAAATACACTGCATAGTTGGTTATCATTAGTTTTCTTAAATTTATATGATTAAAGATGATTTTTTCATGATTTAATAATGATGGTTTCACTAAGTTCAATTTTCGCAGGGTTCTATTGCCAGAAATCTTCACAAGTCAATAGAGTAAGAAAATGCCTAATTTGGGGCTTTGGCACCTTCGGCATGCTTCCAGAGAAACGAAAAGAGATTGTTGTCAAAAATAATGTTCTAATACCTTCCCATGACATGGATTGCACCCAGGTTGCACATATAGGTCTCTAGAAGGAAATCAACAAATTTTCCCAAATCTGCAACAAATTTCAAATTTCAAACTGCCAACTTCTAGCTCACTTTCTGTGCAGGTGAAGGAAAATGAAGAAGTTATTTCACATGGATTTTGGTCCCAGTATAGTAAATATATTAAGCCTCAAATAGTTTCCTAAAATTAATTATGGTTTGGGAGATACGTATAGGTCTTTGAGCCCGATTTGTATAAAAATAAGGAAAATTCATATTTGTAAAATATCCCAAACAACTTTGTTTTGTCATTTCTGCACTCAACAGCTAAGTTTTAGAACTTCCCCCAAGACCATGAAAGCTTATTATATCCTCTCCATATCTTTGTGACTTCTATAAATTCAAACACGCACAACCTAAGCTCGATGATTCTAAGAAGAAAAGCATTCAGATCAGCACACAGTCAACGCAACCTAATTGTAGAACTTGGCTAGAAGTAGTTACACTATGGAAAGAAGATGTACTTGAAATCAGATTGTGAATGCTAAGATTAGTTGTAGGTTTTTGAGTTTTTCGGGTAATGAATCTTTTACTATTTTATATATAACAGGTTTGCCTATAAAGGCCAATGTAATATGACATAATGGGAATAAGGAAATGGTAGACTAATTTTTGAAGCTGAATGCTCAGGAAAAGCGTTGAAGATTGGTGTACCATTTTCTAAACATATGTTTTAATAAGATTTAATATATGAGCTAGATTATATACTTAAAGTGCTGTAAGTGATTATGGTTTTTGAGTTTTAAGCGATTTGAGTTAATCTAGGCTTGCACCTGGAGTGGAAAGGGCCCACCACCACCTAGAACCAACTCCCACCATTAGTATAGACTGTAGGAATCATGGTTACTGCAATTTATAGATTCAAATTTAGTTTGAATTTGTTTCCTTAATTTGATTAAGTTTTGTCTGCAATTGTGTAAGATATTTTTCTTGATTTTCAAAGTGTTCATAATTGTTACAACTCTGCATTCATTAATAGGTAACAAGAACAAGAATTCTAACCACAAGATTTCCATTTATTACATAAACACTTTGTGAATATCCAAAATCAAGTTATGCTTTGCTTCTCATACAAGAGTTGAGCTTATTTTAATTTCCATGAAATTATGCTTTGATAAGAATGTGGCTCGAATTACAATAATGACACACACTATTTCATAAAGGATTTCGAATGAATCTCATCCTCAATGCATCAAGAAGTTAACTTATGATTTGAATTTTCAGTTTGATATCAAGCCAAGTTGAGTAAAGGATACGATCTGAATTTATACTGTGAACTGTGTGTGCATAGAACACTGTGGTTCCATTCAAAAATTGCACATTCAGAACTGAATTACGATTGCTATGTACTTGTCTTTATTCTTTATAATTTAAAAGCTAAAGTAGTATAGTAGTGTGACTTAAGCCGACGAATGAATAGAATGATTTTAATTAAACACAATAGTTTCATTTCTATTAGTAATTAGGTTGTGTGATTTCTTGTAGCAGAGAAAGCTAGTTAGGTAAGATTTAGTTACATAGAGTAGTTTTATTCATTGTGTAAAATTCATAGTTCATTTCTAGGAGTGAGATAATTAGGTTTTCATTCCAGTATGCAATTTATGTCTAGCATTTTAATTTCATTTAGGATTGAGTGAAGAATTTATTAAGAGCAGTGTGATTTGATTTAAATTATTTAGATATCGTAGGAGAGTTCAATTTCTATTTTAAAGTACATAAGTTGATTTCATAACAATAATTTGATTTTATGTATAACACAGAGAGTGTTCATACCGAGGGTTTAAGTTTGTTGATTTCCATAATGTAGAATATTTTGAACTGTGTATTTTAATTTCATAACAGAGGCATTAGTTAAAATTTATTTGGTTTTTTTTTCCTTTCATTATGAATTCCATGTTTCATCTATATTAGGAGCCTTTAAATTGAAGGATTTTTAGGGGCTGCGATGAGATTCTTTTAATTCCTTATGTGAGTGTTATTTTCAGCAACTGAGTGGTATATTAGAGTTTCCTTCCAGCAAATGAATGGTGCATTCTTTTACAATGAGTAACTGATTTCTTATTTCATAGAAACAACGATTATGTACTTAGGAATTGAATTGATTTTTTACCCTAGTTTAGGATAGATGCTCTAATATTGCGTTACCTACGCTTGCACCTCGAAGCTTACGAGCCCTAGATAGATAATTTAATGTTGGAAATTATAGGAATATATTTCCCCAACATTTTTTGGCGTCGTTTTCGGGGACATGCTAAAGGGATTTGAGCGTAATTTCTTTCACAAGTTTTTTTGTGTGATCTTACTTGCAGGACAATTAGCGGGTGGAGACTGTACAGTAAGATGTTAGTGAAGAACCACTCATCCACTATGCTGGGGTTTCTCCAAAGTTTGTTTGTTCGAGTAAGCAATTTTGGTAAGTTTTATTAGATGTTTTAATTCATTTAGATTAAAAATATCAAATATCTTTAAAGACAACATTTTTGGGGTGCTATAAGAACCCTTTGTACTAATCCATGTTGCGAGATAGGGATCATCAACAAGTAGGATAAATTCAAGAATGATTCAGAGCTTTAATAATGTCCCTTGAATAAATTTCTCAAATCGTAGCAATAGCTAGGGTATCTTCCTCTTCGGAAGATTTCATCCTGAGCGCATTTAGGAAAATATCTCTCTCCACAAACATAAATAGATTTGGAAGTATCCCTTGATTCATCCTACCTATATACGAAGGAGATCGATGAATCATGTACCAAATCAGATGGGAAACATCCAACAAGAAGACTTGTATGCATTCTAGAGACCAATTATCCAAGTTTACCTGGCACGACCAAGGAGGACTTTCATAGTGGTCCAAAAGGAGAAATGAGCCAATACCACCAGGATTACATCGAGCATTGGCTCCATATTAAAATTCAGTGAAATTACTACTCTCATCTTCAAAAACTCTTTATATCACATCTTTCAAAGTTGCCTATTTTTCATGCTCATATAACTTCTAAAGTTTATATGTTAAATCTAGGCATGAATATATCTTTGTACCTGATCCACACATGGCTTCATTGGAAGTTCTGTTTCACTTGGAGGACATATTTTCTTCAGTATAATAGGAAATTTAGTATTGTAATAAATAAATAAATGATATAGTAAAGAGGAAAATAAGTCCTTTTGTGAAAACCAGCTTGTTTGGCACATCTAGATAGGGACTTTGCTTGAAAAATAGGTAACTAGGGGGCAAGGTTCCCAATAACGTTTGTAAATTTGTTTGAGTTCTTCAAATAATGCATGTTTCAAATAATTATGTTGGTTGATGTGGGATTCCTTAAGGACCACCTACCAAAAATCCTTGTCCCATCGACATCAGCACATCATCTGGGACCAAGGTTAGGGTTAGATAAGGTACCTAGGAGCCTACATGCCTTAATGGCAGGTATCCTCATCATCAACAAAGGAAATGCATTGATGTTTCTTGGTGGATGAATTCTACAGTCCATTTGACTTCGACAAATCCATTCATGGCTAATAGAATTTACTTAGTGCCTTGATTCCCATTGACATCAAAGGTGGGATATATTGCATTGGTTAATGATATTCTCAACGGTTGGTAATCCAATAATTCTTGCTTATGTTTGACATCGACACCACTTATTCACATATGCAAGGTTGCACACGGGTGTGTAGTAGTTGAAGACTATATGGTTTTGAGATCTCGACAGAAGTTTGCAATAGTTTGGTTCTTCGTAGCAACATTTCATTTTCTTGTAGCATTCATCTTCTTTCAATAAGGGTTTCAATATAACATCTTGATAATCATTTGCAGCAGTAACCTTCCTTCATTGTTTGGGGACATAAAAATCCTCAAGCATGGGGGGAAAGGGTACCTTCAGTTCATTTTTCAGACCTTCAGTTCCTCCTTTATCTCTCCGGCTCATCCTTTAGCGTTCTTTAGCAGATCAGATCATCAGTCATATCAGCTCAATCAATTCCATCCTCCACTTGATTTTGCAGTACTGGGGACATCAATGATAAAGGTAACCTAAGGTAAAATTGGCTTAAGATTCTTTAATTCATTAGAAATTGAAGAAAGCTTTGATGATTCACCACCACATATTCCATTTTTAATATACCCTCCATTTTCAAATTTCTCATTCATAATAGAATGCATGCTATGCTAATAAGTTGAAAGTCATGAAAATAAAATATATTGGTTCATATAAGAAAAACAAAAACTATAGTGCCTTCGCCTCCTACATTTGCAAATATTGTCAATTAAATGTATTTAGTAAAGGATGAAGTCATTACTTCCCTTTATAAAGGAACCATCCATATGCATTGGCCTCACACTATTAATGTATGAAACCGCCTCATCTCATCCACTATCTCCATCACCACCTCATCTCATCCATCATTTCCATTATCACCTATCACCTCATTCATCATTGCCTCCTACCATATATATTGCTTTTTCTCAATTTGTATCGCTCTCAAAATTAAATATATGGTAGTCAAATAAGAATGGTTTTTCTCCACAAGAACCAACTCCCTCAAATCTTCATGTAGTGTTTCTCCACAAGAACCAACCCTTCCCAAAGCCATGATGCCAGAAAAACCTATATATGAGCAAAGTATTTGTTTGAATGAGGACATGAAAAACCTTAGGCATGGGGTGATGTTGGGCATAGAATATGCCTAGGTTTTCATCTTTCAATATCATTGTTCATACCCTAAAACCCTAGGTTTTAAACCTGTTTTGTACCCTAATTCCATAACTTTCCGTCAAATATACTCCATGGTTGGTTATAATTATTTTTCGTATAATTTATATGATTAAATATGATTTTCTCATGATTTACTAATGGCAGTTTCACTAAGTTCAATTGTCACAGGGTTCTATTGCCGGAAATCTTGACAAGTGAGTAGAGTACACGAATGTAATTTGGGGCTTTAACACCTTCGACATGCTTTTGGAGAAAATGAGAGAGGTTATTGTCAAAAATAATATTATAATAAATTCCCATGACTTATATTACACCCAAGTTGTGCATATAGGTCTCTAGAAGGAAATCAACAAATTTTCCCAAATCTATAACAAATTTCAAACTGCCAACTTCCTCCTCAATTTATATGCAGGTGAAGGAAAATGAAGAAATTATGACACATGGGTTTTGGTTCTAGTATATCATATTGATTAAGCCTAAAACCGTTTCCTAAAATTTATTACAGTTTGGGAGACACATAGAGGTCTTTGAGGTTGATTTGTATAAAATGCAAGAAAAATCAGATTTGTAAAATATCCCGAACAACCTTGTTTTGTCATTTTTTCACTCAAAATATATGTTTTATAACTGCACTCAAGACTATGAAAGCTTAATAGATCCTCTCCATGTCTTTTTGACTTCTAGAAAGTCAAAGACGCACAGTCCGAGCTTGATGATTCTAAGAAGAAAAGCCTTCAAATCAGCACACAGTCAATGTAGCCTAATGATAGAACTTGGTTGGAAGTAGTTACACCATGTGTTACACAGCAATTTGTCATTGTACCTGTAATCCCCCGTCCCGCACATTGGAGGGCTTATTCCGTGACCTGTGAGCAGTGACATGACCTGAAACCACTTTCATGGCATCCCCTTGGACAAGGACAATCATTCCCCTTAAGACAATTCCTTGTGAAAAACCCTAAAAATATCATTTTTGGCCTTGGCACGAATAGCGAGTTCAGCCCTCGCGCCAATGGGGAAAATCCTCCAAAGAGGGCGTGCCAGCTAGTGCACTGTCCCAGTGTTGTACCCACACCAGGCTTATTAAGGAGTTTTTTTTTTAAATAAATGGCAGAAGATTGACTCCAACCAATTCCTGAACTAGTCTCTAAATTGATTTGGGAGGTTTGGCTCCGGATTTCCATGTAGAGGAAGTGGTTTTCCACCTCTCATGGAAGCTTCCTTGAGGATAGGGCCAATCCCATGATTATAGGGATCCCAAATTCCCTTCCACCATCTATATAAGCTTGCCATTTTCCTTTTGCAAGCTAGCCTTCAAGAGCCTTAAATAGCCTAGAGAACGCTAAAAGAGCCTTGATAGTCCTCACAAAGCCAAATTAGTAGTAAGGAGATTATTTTCAAGACAACCGAAGACAGAGGCTTGTCCTATTCCCGACAATCTTTATCGAGACATATTCTGTTGTCGACCCGCCGAAAGAAGATCCAGCGTTAGAGCGCAGGTTATATCTTTCTTTGTATTGATTAATGATAAGCGACTTTGGTTATGGTTCCACTCATATTGTTCATACTTTGTGATCATGATTTGTATCTTCTCTGACTGATACGTAATTGCATATATTGGGTTTTACGCTTGTGTGTTCGTCGTGTTTCTTGTATGTGCAGGTGTTCGATCGCGCCAAGCGGGAGAATTGTGATCTACCGGAGCAAGGAAATGGGAGTGATATCTTCTCTGCAAATGACAACATTGTTGGACTTAAGGTAGGCCTTTCTCGCAATTTGGTCTATTGCAATTAGGAACTTACATCTTAGCGTGATACGATTGTTGCTAGACCCGATCTGGGCTAGTAGGGATCACCTCTGTCCACAGAGGGGATTTACCTCTACAAAAAATTGGTGACTCCACTGGGGAGACGTTGATTTGGAGTATTGTCTTGTCTTTTTGGTTGATTTTTGACTTTTCTTGCTTGATCATCTCTTTTGGCTGGCTCTTTTCTGAGTGTTTGAATTTTGTTTAGCACCACCATCACTGGTCTGTTTCTTGGATTGCTCTTTTTTATTTTTTCTTAGTAAACTTGACTAGTGTGCTTATTAGCCTGACAGTCGTAGCGATTGGCACATGTTTCCAGTTTATTTCCCGCACCAATGTTGTTTTGGTGCTAGTTTCAGCCTAACAGTCGTGCCAATTCTGTAAGGTGCTAGGGTTTGCTCTGTCTTGAGCTTTCTGAGCTTGATCTGTGATTTTGGTTTCATTTTTACAATTGCCTGAGTGTCTTGGAGCCTTGTTTGATTGAGTGTGACCTTGATCATTTGGTTTTTTTCCCTCCTCTATCGATTTTACATTCTAGCCCTAGGGCATCTAGGTGCTATAGTGTGTTGAGCCTCTCGTGGGAGTTTTTGGTTTCTATATATTCAGTCAACTTTGTGATTGCTTCTCTGAATTCATTTGGTGGTTGTCTATTGTTTTGTTGCATTGTTTAAGTGATTGGTTTCTTCCTCATTCGAATTCTGCCTTGTCTTGTTTTGGGCCTAGATTACATGGTTCATTTGAGTCTTTGGGATTCTCTTGGTTTTGAGGGATTGTTTTGTCAATTTGAGGTCTGATTGGGTTTTTACATTGAGTGAAACTTGCTTGCTTTTACTCCTTTTCCATCGCTTCTCAAATTTCTCGTTTCATTAGTTTTCATTTGTTTAGTGCACTTTTCTCTCAAGCACTGAAAATACACAAAAAAATCTCTTTTTCTCTTGATTAGTTAATGAAAATCGAATATTTTCTGTGTTATTAGTGATTTATAACCCTGAAAGAAAAGCTTTTTAGTTTTCATTAGCTTGCATTAGAGACATTAGTGATTGTTTTCTGGTCATTTTGTTATTGTATGAAAAGCTCATAACTCTCTCATAATTAGCTTTCATCGAATGAAATGATATACTGTGGCATGTAGTCTGCATTTAGGATATTTTGAGAAATAACAGTCGGTAGGGCCTGAAAATTGAAACATAATTGAACATTAACATTAAAATTTATTCAATTTACATTAAGGCAACATTGAAAAATTTAGAGGTCTAGGTTAGAGACGGGTTCCGGCGTCGTTAAACCTAGTAGATGTCGTTCGCCTCTTGGCTTTAGACAGCGCTAGTACGGACTTGTGCTCCCTGTACCATCGTGTATATAAAGGGAGACCCCACTTGGTTGCTATCCTTTATCCATAGGAAGCCAAGTCTACCACCCTATACCCGTGATACACCGGACACAGCATTCGGGGAGATTGCTTGCACATACGTTAAGTCCTTCGTTGATTTCTCTTTCATTTTGAAACCAAGGTGTATATTGCAGTTCACGGTTATTTGGTACACCCTTTGCCTAGAATTCCTTAGCAGTCATTTTGATCTTGTCTGACTCCTTAAATTTGAAAGGATCACCAAGCGCTTGTCCTTTCATGCTTGCTTCAAAACTGAAAGAGATAGAGTCACCTTTCATCCGTTTTTCGACTCTTAAAACATGAAACGGTGAAGTTTCTAAGTTTCAATGTGGTAAAATACAACACCTGCGATCACACACCCTTTTAGATTTTGCGTGTCGGCCGTTTGATTGTGTGCCTTGGATTTTTAGCCCGTGTGTTTGTTTGATATTTTCCTCTTACCATTATTGTCACAGTGGCAGGACCCTCAGTTTTGTCTACTGGTAGTCCGTATACAGACGATTCATCAGAGGTCTCTCAGTCCTCTGCTGAACCTCAGCAGCCTATCGTTTCTGAGTTTCCCGACGGGGGACTGGTTCTATCTGAGCTTCCCTTTGGAGGACTGTTTGAGTTCAATTGGCCCTTATTCGACGCTTGGTCTGGATTCAGAGTAGGGGAATATTTCTCTCCTCTTACATTGGGTTCGCCTTTTCTAGCCGCTGTTATTCCTCCTAGTCCTCTCCGTCTACTACAAGATCTAGTGGCAGGTTTAGATATGGGCTCATCCAACCATTCTCCTAGTGAGGAAATCCCCATGTCTGGTGAAGATTACCAGTTTTTCCCAGAAGACAACCCTGAGTTATCTGTCATGTCTTCACCCGGTCGCTCACTTCCAGCAGGGTATAGATCCTTAAGTCAGATTATGGCTTCTGTTGCCTCTATGGGGATATCAACTCCTTCTACAAGGCCAGTTATTCCTTCATTGGGGATGTCTCCAAAGACACCCATCACGTCATCCCCTCAGGTCACCTCAGTACCTGTTAGGCCCACTGTCTGTGTGGCCGCATCTACACTCGTTGTTACCACTCAGTCCGCAAGGACTGCGTCCCTTCCCGAAGACATCTATATAGCATCTGCTATTCCGAAGAGAATATCTCGTGAGGAGTATCAATTGTCCCTACATCAATCGAACCCCGAGGTCAGTCAATACTCCCAAGATCCCAACCATCCGTATTTTTCACATTATGCACAGGATGGTACCCTCGTTCACATTTTTCCATATCAATACGATGAGCAGGGAAACCCTTTACGTTTACCCACTCTAGAGGCTTATCTCCATAGTCAAGGTTTTCCTTCTAACCAAGCTGGGCAAGTTTACAACCCGCAAGGGCAACCCTCCTAGGGCCAACCTTTGGGCCAGCTTGGTTATCTTTATGACCCGCAAGGACAACCCTTACAAGGCCAACCTTTGGGCCAACATGGGTTGTTATATGGTCCGCAAGGACAGTTCTACAACCCTTCAGGTCAACCTATCCAGCCTCACCCTATGGTCCAACTAGGGAAACCTCAAGGACCTACAGGTCAACCGGGGTACCAACCGGGGTCGTTGTACGGTCCTGGGGAGCAAGTCCAACCTTCTCAACCTATGGTGCAACCTCTGCAACCTCAGTATCCTATTGGTTCGAATGTTGTACAGCCAAGATCATCTTATGGTCCTGTTGCAGGTCAAACTGGTTATCAGGCACAACCTGGCCCCATTCCACCACCAGGCCAACCAGCCCATCCGGTACAACCTGGTGTCTCTCATCAGCCAAGTCAACCTCTACAACCTGTGCAACCTATTCACCCGAGTCAACCTGTTCAACCAGGGTAGCCCGTTCAGCCAGGTCAACCTGTCTAACCAGGTCAGCCTGCACATCCTGTCAACCCTGCTCAACAACCTATTTATTTGATGCCGCAACCGAATCAACCAGTGTGCCCTACTTATCAAGCTCAGTAGGGTCCCACTTATCAGTAGCTCGCTCAACCCCAAGGCAGTTATTATCCTCAAGGTCAATCGCGATCGGTTTACACCCCGCCCAAAGGTTCCCATTATTATCCTCAACAACCAGGCTATACCTATACTCAGCAGCCAAATCCACATACTGCTCAAATGGGGCCAACATATAATCAGGGTCCATACCCCGGTTATCAACCCCTGTACAATGGTTACCAGTAACTGTATCAAAATGGTTATACGGCCTACACCCCCTATAGTCAGAATCCTTTGGGACAGAACCTATGGGGGCAAGGTTATGCTCAACCAGGGTGGAGTACAGGTACAAGTCCTTATCGAGGGCCTGGCATGCCTTTCAATCCGAAATTGTCGTTCTTGGCTACCTTGGAGTTACCGGACGTTTCTAAATTAACCAATGATCTGATTCTTCATAATCCTTATTGGCCTCCGGTTCTGACCAAGGTACCCAGTGACTATCCTAAGTTTGAAGGTAAAGCTGGAGAGGACCCCCAAGCTCATGTAATGACCTAACATTTGTGGTGTTCATCTAACTCTTGGGTGGATGATTCAATTCATCTACGTCTCTTCCAGTGCACTCTTACTGGTGCTGCCGCTAAGTGGTATATAGAATTACCTCGTGGCATCTTTCAAGACTTCAATACGTTAGCTATGGCTTTTCTGACGCACTTTCAGTTACCGGTTCTCTAGGAAGCCGGGACGCATCTCCTGAATTCGTTGAAGCAGGATAAATCCACCCACATATCCGATCATATTCATGAGTGGTGACGTATTCGTAGAATGATCAAGTTTGATATACCTGATCAGCTACTAATTCATTGGTTCACCACCTCCTTCGTTAACAAAATCGCTCAAGATATTTCTATGGGGGAATGTGTGACTGAAGAACAAGCCATCGTGCATGCCTAATACCTGGATCTGGTGTACTCTCAGTCTGGCACACTTTATGACATTTTTACTGATGCTCCATGGACAGGAACCTCTAAAGCACCACCTACCCTAGCGGTGGATGGTGTTATTGGTTCTGTTTCTCAAAATTCTCAAAAATCCTCGAATGGGAAGCAGAAGTCCAATTCTTCCAATAATTCTGCTCTTCCCGCCCTCCAGATTCTGGCAAAACTGCAGAGGTCAACTCCGTTCAGGCTAATCCTATGGAAAATGCCTCCAAAGGAAAGAAGAAGGGCAAAGGAAAATCCAAACCTGACGCCCCAAAACCAGAGTCTTCTAAACCTCGTACAGACAACGGTTCCCAATGTAAACCAAAGTACCCCTACCTTATTTGTGAAGGAGACCATTATGCCAAAGATTGTCCTCGATGATCTGAAGTTAGTCAACTTCTCAAAGGCTTTAAAGGGACTCTGGAAGTTCTCAAAGAACCGTTCCTGTCTCAGCAGACCCAGATGGTTGAACAACCTTCACCATCTGCACCATTTGGGTCCCAGGTCTTTATGATGAATGGTGCTGCACCTGTCTCAATTGCTACACGTTCGAAGGATTATGCCAGATCATGCCAGGCAGCTGGGAAGCAAGTCGTGGATGGCCCACCTCCCCCACCTGTATCTGGTCCTTTGGAAATAGAGAAGCCCAACGCTAAACCTGTTGTGAGGCCACCTTCTAAAGTTGTCTGCGAAGATCTTCCTACAACCCAAATGCCCGTGCCGCTCAGCACTACAGTATTGTTGAGGATTTGGCACAGGCACCTTCTGTCATGTCTACATTGGAAGTCCTTCAAATTTTCCCATCGCAACGAAAAGCTCTGTTGTCTACGATCAATGGAATCAATCCCGCTGATTCTAATCTTCTCACCTTCGACCTAGAAAATTTTCCCCCCGACTTCCACATCAAATTGCTCTTGTTATACAAGTCGGGATCAACGACCTCAACATCCATAGGGCCATTGTGGGTGAAGGTGCTTCCACCTGTGTCATGTCATCCGCCTACTGGAAGGCCATTGGCTATCCGGCTCTTTCATCGTCTCCCAATGCCTTAGAGGCATTCGATGGTTGGGAATCAAAACCCCTGGGTGTTCTCGAGAGTTTACCAATTACGTTACAAGGGAAGACAGTCAATGTAGAAGTAGAAGTGGTTGACGCCAAGCTTAAATATAATCTTCTTCTCGGCTGCAGTTGGACTCATGCCATGCTATGCGTGCCATCCACCCTCTTCCGGCTTCTCAAGTTCCCTCATGAGGGAAAAATCGTTTTTGTGGATTAGTTGTCTTTCTTCACCTCATCCTCTGAGAACAACGTTCCTTACATGGATCAGATCCCCAATCCCCCTGATAGTGTAGGACCCGGTCTCTTCAAAGACCTTGTCCTCATGGGTATTTTTCCCGCGCCACCACTGCACACCGTTCAAGTTAATATGATCTCTAGGTCTAACGACCCATGGATCATCCCTTCACCTGAACAAGTGACTGATTTTGGAGAATTGATGCCCTTAACTCCAGTAGAGATTAATTACTGTGAAATTGCCGCCGCATCCGATCCTCCTCCTCCTCAACATGCTCCTTTGAGCATGGATTTAGATATCTATTCTCAATCCCCTTAGCTCAGGGAGGCCGACTCGTTTGATCCTCTAAAAAAGATCTTCCCTTCTGATGAAGCCATTGTTGAAAAAATGTCTCTTGAGGACCTACCTTGGAGCGATGGACATCATCGTTCCTCCTTTATGCTCAGCCTGGGGGCAATGTCAGATTGTCTAGATCGTTTTTCATCTCAGGTTCCCACTCTGCATCTCTAGACGCCAATATTGACTCATGAGGTCCTTTTGGGGGGAAACCAGAGCAACATTACCCAGACCATTCCGATTGACATCTCCATCAAACCGAGGATAGTTGAGAACGTACATGTGGGAGTGAGTTTTTCTCCTGACGAGATACAAGCTTATACCGATATTTTTCATGAATTCATAGATGTGTTCGCTTGGTCCTATGATGAAATGCCTGGGATTGATCCCAACATAGTAGTGCATGATATTCCTACCTATCCCGGTGCAAAACCCATATGCCAGCTTTTACGCCCAGTGCATCCTCGCAAAGCTACTGCCATTAAAGAAGAAGTTGAAAAACTTCCGAACGCGGGCTTAATTTACCCGATTCCCCTCACGGAATGGGTCTCAAACATTGTCCCTGTAGATAAGAAGCAGGGTACTATAAGAGTCTGCATTGATTACCGTGATATTAATCGGGCCTGTCCTAAGGACAATTACCCCACTCCCTTCATAGATCAAATCATTGATGAATGTGCTAGGAGTGAGATTTATTCCCTGATGGACGGTTTTTTCGGGTACAATAAGATAAATATTTTACCTGCTGATCAACACAAGACTGCATTCATCTATTCGTGGGGTACCTTTTCTTATAAAAAGCTCCCGTTCGGCTTAAAGAACGCTGAAGCTACTTTCCAGCGTGCTATGTCTTACACATTTTACGACATATGCCATATCGTTCAGCCTTATCTAGATGATCTGCCAGCTCATTTAGCTCAGCGAGAGGACCATCCCGAACACCTCCGCTAGATTTTCCTTCACTGTAGATGTTATAATATCCGACTTAACCCTCATAAATGCATCTTTTGCATGGATTCTGGCCGTCTTTTGGGGTTCATTGTTTCCAAGGACAGAATTCACCTTGACCCCCTAAAGGTCGACGCTATTGCCAATCTCCCATCACCCTCCTCGTTACACCAATTGTAGAGTCTGCAAGGAAAAGCTAACTTCCTACGATGCTTCATCCCGAACTACGCAGAAGTGACCAAAGGATTCACGTGTCTTTTAAAGCAGGACGTTCCCTTTCATTAGGAGGAGATTGCTCAGTGATCCTTCGAGAAGCTCAAAACGTTACTCGTTAATTCTCCGTTGATTCGTCCTCCGAACTATCACCATGACTTCACTCTATACTTGGCCGCCGCGTTTAGCACCATAGCTATGGTTCTGGTGCAAGATGAAAATGATGGAAATGAACACATCATTTATTATCTATCAAAGAATCTTCTTGAAACAGAAACACATGACGCTCACATCGAGAAACTGGCATTAGCTGCAGTGCAAGCTGTGCAACGGTTCTGCCACTACATCCTATTACGTACAGTAACCATGGTTTCGGATTGCAACCCCATGACGTACATTTTATCTCGACAATCGTTGGGGGGCAAGTACTCCAAATGGATCATTATCCTTCAAGAGTTTGATTTAGATTTTACTAC
Source organism: Pinus albicaulis (assembly GCA_034641835.2). Lineage (NCBI taxonomy): Eukaryota > Viridiplantae > Streptophyta > Pinopsida > Pinales > Pinaceae > Pinus > Pinus albicaulis. Next base: position 557,394,637 of record CM076581.1, on the reverse strand, counting down.
TGTTAAGTCGACCAAATTAGTAGTTTTTGCGGATCTCATTTTCTCCCTCCTGACAGACTCCACTCCATCTCACTCTGAGGATCATATCCCGAACGAAACACTCTTCCTTATCGGCACTCACGATCCATGGTACGACGAAATCATTATGTATCTTCAAACGTCAACGTTTTGGTCTGAGTTGACCAAAGATGCCCGACGTCGGAATCGGCATCAGTCTCAACCCTATCGCATTGTAGGAGATACCTTATACCGAGTTGGAGTAGATTCGGTGCTCCGCCGGTGCTTGACCCTGGAAGAGGCTAAAAGAGTCTTGAATGACTGTCACAGTGGTGCCTATGGCAGTCACATGCCCAGATATGCCACTACCCAGAAGATTCTACATGCGGGCTACTTCTGGCCGTCGATATTTAAAGAATGTATTGTTTCAGTCCGCAAATGTCATTCGTGCCATTTTTTCAACGCAAGATGCGTGCACCACCCCTCCCTATGCACCCTGTCATTACCATAGGCCCTTTCGCTAAATGGGGCATAGATTTCATGAATTTTAGCCCTCATTCGACCGGGGGGCATGCATATATAATCGTCGTTGTAGACTACTTTACTAAGTGGGACGGAGCGATGCCTACACTAGCCGTCGACGGTAAGACAGCTGCCCAGTTTATTTTCAACCACATTATTTCATGTTTTGGGGTCCCTCGGGCCATTTTTACCGGTCATGGCACTCATTTTCGAGATTACACGATGGCTGAGCTGACAACAAGATTGGGCTTATGACATGACAGCTCAATGCCATATTACCCCCAGGAAAATGGCCAAGTTGAGGCTGTGAACAAAGTTTTGGTCACAATGCTTCAACGGACAATTGGTATTCATAATTCCAATTGGCATCTCCAATTTTTCTCAGCTCTATGGGCTTATCGAATGTCTGCAAAGAGTGCGACCGGATTCACACCGTTTCAATTGGTGTATGGTTTGGAAGCAACTCTTCCAGTTGAATGCGAAATTCCTTCCGTAAAGTTGGTTGTGGAGCTTTTTCCCGACACTTATCCTGAAGAAGAGCATCTCTTGTATTTAGAATGGCTCGATGAAACCTGGCGCTTGGCTACCTTAGTCATTGAAGAACAGAAGACGCAGGTCAAAGCTCACTTTGATCAATCAGTTTCTCCATGTTCCTTTGTCGAAGGGGACCTCGTCCTCCTAATATACGACCAAGCGCATGACAAAATTGGAGCAGGCAAGTTCCAACCAATGTGGCATGGGCCCTATATAGTAAAATGAGCATTGAAAAATGGGGCTTATGAGCTTATTGATTACGAAGGAGTTCTGTTGAGGTAGCCTAGGAACGAGCTGTACCTTAAAAAATACTATGCTTAAGTTATTTTTGGTGTGGTGTGTGTACATAGGTGTGTATATTCATTTGTGTGCATGTGTGGTGTGGTGTGCGATTTAAGCATCTTTCTGCTGGTCGGGTCTTCTTGATTGTGCAGATGTCCATTACTCCGTTTGTTGATTTCACGGATGGTGCCTCCCGTAGTACCAGGAATCTGTCCTCGGAAGCCTGGGTAATCTATGATCCTTCTGGTGAGTTGGTCAACCTGCAAGGTGTGTGTCTGGGGCCTGCTACAAATAATATTGCGGAATATAGTGCCGTGTTGGAATTATTAATCGAGGCTGTGGACCTCAATATTCATGAATTACTTGTATATCTGGACTCACAACTTGTAGTATTACAACTTAATGGTCATTATTCAGTTAGAAACCCATCCATTTTACGTTTGTATCTATGTATTCGTTTACTGGAAAGAAATTTTTATTATATCACATATCAACACATACCCAGACATATGAATACATTAATAGATGCAGTAGCTAATATGGTTCTAGATAGACATTTGTGCAACTTGTAAAAAAATCATCACATGTAAAAAGATCCATCCAGGAATAGGTATATATATATATGTGTGTGTGTGTGTGTGTGTGTCAAAATGTTTGCAGAGTGTGCATCACATAAAATCAAAATATACATGTTCGTTCTAATACGCCGGAGACGACATGTCTCTCAAAAATATATGCATGAAAAATCCCTAGATGTCTAATCAGCACGATGCTCGTGGTAACATGTCACCGCACGCACCAAGCATCTCAGTAGTCGGTGCAGGCAACTAGGCACCCCCACAGTGTGTCTCTGATATGCCATCGGGACATCTGCTAGCCGGGCATAGTCTGGAATCCCCCGGGCAATGCCCTCAAGGTTTTGGATCAGTGCTCCTCCTTCGGCACCCTCTGCCTGAGGGTCGTATGCGAGAGGAGTTCTCCATGCAATAGGTGATATGCCGGCAGGTCTCTTTGGGTCGACATCTACATACACATAGAAATGTTGTTAGAATAGGCATGTATCATAAAAATCATAAATACATCAAAAAAATAAAAAATATTCATACCCAGATCCTCGTCCCAGTCCTCCCACTCCGAGAGTGGAAGATCTGGGTCTCTAGTGAAATCGATCCCGACATAGGGCCAATCCTCAACTACAATTAGTTGATGCCGTAACCATGCAAAGAACTCGGGCCTCCAGGACATATGCTGACCCCCTCCTGATCTGGACATGAGTGCTGCCCATCGAGCCATCCTCGGCTCCCTCGGTGTCTACTCGGAAACTATTGCCCCTTGGCCCTGAAAAATGGGTAGTCGTTCCAATATGAATGACACCAGAATGGAACCGTATCCAAATTGTTTCAGTTTGGTTTTCTTGCATTTTGTTAGTTTCCTTTTGATGTTGTTTGTCATTGTGGTGGCCCAATCGAACAATGTAGGGTTCATGCACTCAGAGGCTAGTAGGAGGTGCGCTTTGGTTGCCTCATGCGGTGCCTGCGATCCCGCAACCCTCATAATGGTGTGAAGCACTACTTGGAGTGCTAGATCGCGGACAGTGTGGATGTCTACTTTCCCACTCCCCGATCCTCTCTGTGCCCCTGGGCACACTCTCACCATTACCTACTCCATTTTCTCTCCAGAGGGTCTACTGCCTGTCATGATTGGCACTGGGCCTCTGTGCGACTGACCGGTTATGAAATAGACATCAGAAACTTCAAGTTCTAGCACTTGGTCTTGGAGTTTAAACACTTCCTCATTCTCATCCCATATGCTAACCACGTACTGTAATAGCTCAGGTTGAGCGCGTAAGCATGGTGTTAGGAAAAATTTCTTCAGACCACAGTCCCGAAGTGTGTTCATGCAAGCTTCATTTTGCATGGCCATTTCGTCCTCTTCTCCATGTTCCCTTTCCTTCCATTCAATCACCATTGTGCTTGGATATCTACACCAACATGGTCAAAAATGCCTTATTAGATCTCCGTTACACTTAAAAAATCAATTGAGTGGCTCAAATTTTGGAAAATTAAGGCGGAAAATTGCGTTGTGCCATTGGCACGACCCCTTTGTAAGCAAGATCGAAATGGCGCGGGTCCGTGCCCGATACCCGCGCCAATTGTCGAGCCCTAAATTTTCAAAAGGTTCACCCAAGAGATCGAATGCACAATGGAAATCTACAAAAAATGGATCAAAACAGAGCTTAAGGGAGCACTTCTTACCTGGAACGGATGAGAACCCAGATGATGTACTGGATTGGTCGCTATCACTGTCGCAAGTTTGCACACCAAAAGACCACTGTTGCTCTCCAAATGAGGTAAAAACTAAAAGTAAATATGTTTTTACCATTTGTGGCATATTTATAACTTTTGAAGTCAAAATTAGGTTTTGAAAGTCATTTTTCTCAATATTTTAATATATTTTGTCGAAAAATGGATTTTACACTTGCTTTTATGTGCAGCGATAGGTTTTTACGCAGCTTGGACAGTGATATGAGTTGTATTTTATAATTTTTCAAACTCGGTAAAAACACGAAAAAGTCATTTTGGAGTCATATTTTAGCTCTTTTCTGACTCTCTAAACGTGAAAAGATTGTCGAGTCGCTTGTCGTTTTGATCTCATTAAAGTGGTTACGAAACGACATCTACCTAGTATATGTTTACCCATTTTTCGGGCTGGGATAGATTATTTACGAAAAAGGAATACCCTACCCTATCACAACTAGGAGGTTTTCTCAGACATAGTTTTCTACCTTTTCGGATCTGAGGACCTATTTACGAAAATGGACCATCGGAGTTTACTTTTCTGCTGTCTTTTCAAACTCTCTAAACATGAAAAGATGCTGATTTCTCCCTTTGTCAGACTTGTTAAACCCTGATGACATCAGATTTAGTCGCAATGACGATATTCGATTTCCTCCTTCCTAGGGCTCGTTAAATGTACTAGAATGGATTCGTCCAAAGGACGGACTTATATTACAAGCATATGCTATCCCCTTCAAGCTTGTTTTCAAAAATAATTTGGGTACTCACAAGAAATGGTGGGGAAAATGGAACCAGTATCATCGTCATGTCGATAGTATGTCGCTCTTGAACATGGAACATGTCTGCATTTGTGTCGGGTTGGGGAAATCTCATCTCATTTTCGGCTTGCCTTTGTGGGTTTGGGTAATCCCTTTTGACCTCACATCTGCTCTTTGCCTCGTCATCATGACCTCAGATCCTTTGATTTCAAATACTGCCAAATCCAATGTCATGCCGCTGATATGTTCAAGAGAAGTTGACCTCTACAAATTTTCAACCCTCCTCTGATTCTCATCTGATCCCGATTCACAAAAAAATATGTTCCTCTATCTCATGTCGATGATGTGGGAAATACTATGACCCACCTTCGATCTAAGTCACTTCCTGTTGACTTCAACTCATTATCTAGGAAGATTATCTAGAGACTCCCTTCTGGTACCTTGGAGCTTGCATTCCTCAATGGCAGGTACTTCGCGTTCGACGTGAGCTTTTCATCATTGGACTCCGATCGAGTGATTCTACGGGTGTTCGATGTCAGCTCACTGTTCACATTCCGTGGATTGTACCTGTAGTACCTTGAGAACCATTGTCACTATTGGTGGTACCTCTCGCATCTGTTAATGGCTTTCATCATTGGCTGGTAATCAGGAGATGTTCTTGCATGTTCGAATTTAGCTCACTTATTCACATGCTTGAACTTGTACTTTGTTAGGGTCGAGATGGAGCGCAAGACCCTGGTTTTGTCTATTAGAATCCAGGGTGCGATTTTGTGGATTATTATGATTGGTTACGTGACTCATTCATTGGATGGCTGTGACCATACATAAGTCTATTTATCGATCCTCACTGGATGGCTGCGTCCGTACCTTGGATCTGGATTATTGTATACTCTATTATGGATGGCTATGCCCATACCACATATATCATGTATTTGAGATATCAGTTGTACTTGTCTACACAGGTTTTCCGATGGCAGTGTTTTCAGTTGGACATGTTCTCGTAATGCATTTCACCTCTCTCTCTCTCTCGAGCCTCATGCTTTAGGGGGCATCTGTTACATAGAAATTTGTCACTATCCCTGCAATCCACCATCCCGCACATTGGAGGGCTTATTCCATGACCTGTGAGTAGTGACATGACCTAAAACCACTTTCATGGCATCCCCCTAGACAAGGAAAACCATTCCCCTGAAGACAATTCATTGTGAAAAACCCTAAAAATAGCCTTTTTGGCCTTTTTGGCCTTGGAACGACTAGCCAGTTTAGCCCTCGTGCCAATGGGGGAAATCCTCCAAAGAGGGCACGCCAGCTGGCGCACTGTCCCAGTGTTGTACCCGCACCAGGCTTATTAAGGAGTGTTTTTTAAAAATAAATGGCGGAAGATTGACTCCAACCAATTCCTGAACTGGTCTCTAAATTGAGTTGGGAGGTTTGGCTCCGAATCTCCATGTAGAGGAAGTGGTTTTCCACCTCTCATTGAAGCTTCCTTGAGGATAGGCCAATCCCATGATTATAGGGATCCCAACTCCCCTTCCACCATCTATATAAGCTTGCCATTTTCCTTTTGCAAGCTAGTCTTCAAGAGCCTTCAATATCCTAGAGAATGCTGAAAGAGCCTTGATAGTCCTCATAGAGCCAAATTAGTAGCAAGGAGATTATTTTCAAGACAACCAAAGAGAGAGGCTTTTCCTATCCCGACAATCTTTATCGAGACGTATTCTGCTGTCGACCCGCTGAAGGAAGATCCAGTGTCAGAGAGCAGGTTGTATCTTTCTTTGTATTGATTAATGATAAGCGACTTTGGTTATGGTACCACTTGTATTGTTCATACTTTGTGATCATGAGTTGTATCTTCTCTGACTGATACGTAATTGCATATATTGGGTTTTACGCTTGTGTGTTTATCATGTTTCTTGTATGTGCAGGTGTTCGATCGCGCCAAGCGGGAGGATTGTGATCTACCAGAGCAAGCAAAGGGGAGCGCTATCTTCTCCACAAACGACAACAACGTTAGACTTAAGGTAGGCCTTTCTCGCAATTTGGTCTATTTCAATTAGGAACTTGCATCTTAGCGTGATACGATTGTTGCTAGACCCGATCTAGGCTAGCAGGGATCGCCTCTATCCGTAGAGGGGATTTACCTCTACAACACCATGGAAATCATATTTACTTACGATCATATTGCACATGCTAATATTATTTGCAGGTTTCTGAGTTTATCGGGTAATGAATCTTTTACTATTTTATGTATAACAATTTTGCCTATAAAGGCCAATGTAATATGACATAATGGGAATAAGGATATAGTAGAATAATTTTTGAATTTGAATGCTCAGGAAAAGCGTTGCAGACTACTATACCATTTTCTGAACATATGTTTTTTATCAGATTTAATATATCAGCCAGATTCTATACTTAAAGTGTTGTAAGTGATTATGGTTTTTGAGTTTTAAGAGATTTGAGTTAATCTGGGATGCTCCAGGAGTGGCAAGCGCCCACCACCACCTGAGACCCAGTCTTGCCATTAGTATAGACTGTAGGAAGCGTGGTTACTACAATTTGTAGATTCAATTTTAGTTTGAATTCATTTCCTTAATTTTATTAAGTTTTTTCTACAATTGTGTGAGATAATTTGTTTGATTTTTGGTGTTCATAATTGTTACAACTCTGCATTCATTAATAGGTAACAAGACCAATAATTTAGATCACAAGATTTCCATTTGTTGCATAAATTGTGTGTGAATCTCCAAAATAGACCTATGCTATGTTTCTCATACAAGATTTGAGCTTATTTAAATTTCCATCGAATTATTCTCTGATCATAATGTGGCTCAAATTACAACAATCACACATAGTATTTCATAAAGTATTTTGAATAAATATCGTCTTGAACGCATCAAGAAGTTAACTTATGATTTGATGTTTCAATTTGATATGAAGCCGAGTTGTTTAAAGGATAGGGTTTGCATTTATATTGTGAGTTGTGTCTTCCTAGAACACTGTGGTTCCATTCCAAAATTGCACATTCAGAATTGAAGTACGATTGCATTTTATGTATGTGTATTCTCTAGAATTTATAAGCTAAAGTAGTATAGTAGAGTGACTTAAAGCCGATGAATGAATAGAATGATTTTAATTAAACACAATAGTTTCATTTCTATCATTAATTAAGTTGCGTTATTTCTTATAGTAGAGAAATCTAGTTAATATTTAGTTACGTAGAGTAGTCTTAGTCATTGTGTAAAATTCATAATTAATTTCTAGGAGTGAGATCATTAGGTTTTCATTCCAGCATGCAATTTATGTCTAGAATTTTAATTTCATTTAGGATTGAGTGAAGAATTTCTTAATATTAGCGTGATTTGATTTAAATTATTTAGATATAATAGGAGAGTTCAATTTCTATTTTAAAGTGTAGAAGTTGATTTCATAACAGTAATTTTATTTTGTGTATAAATGTAGAGAGCGTTCATAAATGGGGTTTAATTTTGTTGATTTTCATAATGTAAAATAGTTTGAAGTGTGAATTTAATTTCATACTGGACGCATTAGTTAAACTTCATTTGTTTTTTTTTTCCTTTCATTATGAATGTAACCTTTCATCTAGATTAGGATCCTTTAAATTGAAAGCTTTTTAGGGGCCACAATGAAATTATTTTAATTCCTTATGTGAGTGTTATTTTTATAAAATGAATGGTAGATTAGAGTTTCCTTTCAGAAAATGAATGGTGTTTTCTTTTACATCCAGTAACCAGTGTTTTATTTCATATAAAAAATGATTATGTAATTAGGAATTGAATTGATTTTATACCCTATTTTAGGATAGATGCTCTGATCTCGCGTTACCTGTGCTTGCACCTCGAAGCTTACGAGCCCCAGATTGATAATTTAATGTTGGAAATTATAACAGTATATTTCCCCAATAGTCACAGTGTGACATTCGACATGGTTTACCATGATTGATGTTAAAAACCCAAGGGAATAATAAACCCAAGGGATTGATATTATAAACCAAAGGGATTAATACTAAAAACCCAACAGATTATGATCCCATGGGAATAGTATTAAACCTAGGGGACTAATATTATAAACCCAAGGTATATACACTCTAAGATAAATATTATAAATACTAAAATAAACATGGTTGACAATGATTGATTTCATATTGAGACAATCTAAGTCACGCTGCGACGTTTGACCATGGTTCAACATGCTTAACCATGGTTTATTTTAATATCAACACAATATTTGTGACAATGTGATGTTCGACCATTGTTGACCATGATTGACCATGCATGACCATGTTTGATTTTATAAAACATGGTTAGCCTTGGGTGACCAAGGATGACCATGATTGATCATGGTTGAGAATGGTTCACAATTATTATCATATTGAGAAAATATTTGTCATATGGAAACGTTGGAACATGGTTGAGACAATGATTAATTTTCATATTAAGATAATCTTTGTGACAATGTGCTGTTGGAATATGGTTGACCATGATTGATTTTGTAAAAAATTATTTACCATGGTTGACCACAATCGATTTTATAAAACATGGTTGAACATGGTTGAATAATATTTAACTGAAGGGACTAATATTATAAACCCAAGGTATATAAAACTTAAGATAAATATCATAAACACTAAAATAAACATGGTTGATGGTGGTTGATTTTCATATTGAGACAATCCTTGTGATAATGTGACGTTGACCCATGGTTGATCATGCATGACCATGTTTGATTTTTAAATCGGGAGAATATTTTTGACAATGCAACCTTGGACCATGGTTGACCACTTTTGATTCTCATATTTAGACAATATTCGTCACAATGCAACATTGGACCATGGTTCTCCATGATATAATTTATAAAAAATGGTTGACCATGATTGACATTATAAACCGAATGGAATAATAAACCATAGGGATTAATACTAAAAACTGAAGGGATTATAAACATAAGGGAATAATATTGAACCCTATGAATATAAACCCTTAGATTAATAAAGGTGGGCAATTGAATATTATAAATATTATAAATCTAAGGTATGAAAAACCTTGAGATAAATATTATAAACCCTAAAATAAACATGGTTGACCATGCTTGATGATATTTAGTTTCCATATTGAGACAATCCTTATTACAATGTGACGTTGGACCATGGTTGAACATTATTAACCATGATGGAATTTCATATCGAGGAAATATTTTTCACAATGTGACGTTGGACCATGGTTGATCTGAAATGGTTGTATTAGTTTTTTTGTGCTAAGTGTCTTTTTAGTTTATAAACATGTGCATACTTATCTCATTAGTTTGCTAAAGGATTGAGGTTTTTTTCCATGAAATGTAGATGATTTTTAGTGAATTAGAATAAGCACAAATAACACTGAACATCAGTGTAAAATAGATATATAAGTCACCACATGAAATTTAAACAGAAGGCATGATGAAGTAGTTCACTCCTCCTGGGCTACATCTGTTGGTCCAGCTCCCAATGGCATGTCCATCTTTCATTATGCTCAAACTTTTGCAAATAAATTTAGTTACAATGCTATAATGGTTGTTTTCACTACACCAATGGCTTCATAATGCTCCAATTAGTCAGAAATGACTCTTCATTCACTCAAAATGGTTGAAAATTGGGCCTCCTACACTTTTTCCGAGTTTCACCTATAAAAACTCTACTTAACTGGAGCTAAAATAGCTAATCCCGCCCAAAATGGCGCGCTGGCAAAAAATGCCACCAAATAAACTATGGAATTGAACGTAATGGTTGGGGGTGGCCACATGACAAGCCAAAAATGCGGATTTCAAACCATTTGGTAGAACTCCAAGCATAAACCATGGTGATAAGGGTTGAATTACGAGTTTGATGTGGGTTTGCAATAACCGCGCGGAGGATGTCAATATACCATGGAAATGTGACACACAATGTGGAAATGGTTTGAATGTTATGTTTAGATTTTAGGTTTCATAAGTGTGTAGTGTTGTTGTATAAATGTATGCCATTTGATACCACCGGGGACCGTTGGTGGGTTGGGACTGCTGGTGGTCCCCAACCCCCAAACTCGATTGTAGCCAACAATAAAGTTAACCTACAAACTATAGTTGTTAAGAATCAACGTGCAGAGTAGTTGGAAGCTTTTTCAAGTGCCCGGAGGGAGGTTGCGGGGTCGAGCCCTACGGACCTCACCAAAATTTTATAGTACGGTTCAGGGGCCACGTGGCAGCCTCAGGGCTAGCCACGTGGCACCTCCTGATTGGCCCTAAAAAAAAGTACAAAATAATTCGACCAATAGGAATAGGACACTTTTCAACCTATAATTGATTCTGAGGAAGGAATATTCCAATTTTGCTGACTATACATGCTAGTCAAACTTGGTCAAACTGTTGCAAATTTACCTGTTTGTCTTTTCAATCAGAACGTGATATCTCCCTCATATGACATCAGTTTTTCGAACCGTTTGTGGCACCAAAATTAGGAAGATGTAATATAGGAAACAATCTTGGTTTCAACCCAATACTGCAGCTTTGAATTTTGAGAAAAATTTATAAACTCCTGATCACTCCCCATTGGGAAGCTTTTGGAACCCAAAAGACTTCATTACCTGTTCAATAGATGAGGGTAAAACTCCCTCACCTTTCCAACCTCCATCCATTTTTCTTTTCTTGGTTTAGTGCCTATGAGCCCAACTCGAAGGTAGTCTACACTTCCCCTCTTTCATGCTCTTGTCCTCCTATCAGGAATTGTATCTTCTTTGAGCTCATCCAGAAATTATAGAGAGAAATATTCAATAGAAGGTAGCTGAACATCGCTTCCTTGATAATCGATCAAAGGTGGGTCATACAAACGTAAGTTTGAACATTAAAAATTCAATACATTTGCATATAAGAAGGCAAGTCAAGTTGGAATTCATTATTACCAACTTGCTTTATGATCTTGAAAGGACCATAGCGAATGGGTTGGAGGTTTTTACCTTCCCCTTGCATCCTTTATTTGTTAATGTTCAACCATACCTTATCTCCCTCTTGAAACTTGTGATCAACTCAATGTTTTTGATGCCTCTCTTTGTATTTTCCTTGACTTTTCTCAAGCTGTTCTTGAACTTGTTGATGTATAATCTGAATTTTCTCAATGAACATTCGAGCCTTGTCAATATCACTATGGCCATCTATTGCAACATCCTTTCCAAAGACAAAGTCTAATGACGATTTTGGAAAATACCCAAAGCATACTTCAAAAGGTGAGGTTTGTGTTGAAGAGTGTTTTTCTCAGTTGTAAGCATGTTGAATGTAATGAAGTTGTTCATCCCACAACTTAGGATGTTTGATGCAATATCCTCTAAATATATGTACAACGGTTCTGTTCACCACCTCGGTTTGTCCATTTGTTTGTGGATGAAAAGCAGTACTCTTTTTCAACTTTGTGTCCATCATTCTCCATAGATTTGACCAAAAATTCCCAATGAACCTAGAATCCTTGTCACTAACAATAGAAGTTGGCAATCCAAAATGAACCTAAACATGTTGAAAATAAGTTTCAATAGTTTTTTCAGCAGTAATGGTTTTGTTACATGGAATAAGTACACACATTTTACTGAACCTATCCATAGCTATATAAAGCTACTCATGTTTCTTTCTTCACATAGGTATACCTCCAACAAAGTCCATGGAGACACTCTCCCATGGCCTTGATGGTACCGGTAGTGGTGTGTACAACCCAAGCTTCCTATTACTAGGCTTACTTGTTACACACATAGAACAACCTTTTATAAAACGTGACACACTATCTATCATGCGAGCCCAATAGAAATACCTTTGTATATGCGCCATTGTTTTTCTTACCCCAAAGTGTCTAGAAATAAGAGATGAATGAGCTTGTCTCATGACACTTAGCCTCTCTCCTTGTGGAATACACAACTTGCCGAAATGAAACAAAATTTTTTTATGCATGTGATAATCTATTTTCTTCAACTTCATTCTCTTCACTCAAACTAGCATACACATCTTGAAGATCAACATCATGTGCATATTGTTCTATGTAACTCCCATGTACAATAGAATCAATTTTTAGTAAAGTAGAAGCACTAACGATTGGTCTTGGAAGCATATTATAAACTTTATTGAAAATAATTTTCTTGTACCTTATAACCAAGTGAAAATGTTGAAGAAATCCCATCAACCAAAAATGTCTTGATTGTTGCGATTTGTTTGCGACTGCAAGTATTGTAATGGTTGGTGATCGGTATGCACAATAGTCTCTTTACCCATCAAGTAGTGTTTCCACTTCTTGAAACTTTGTACCAATGCATATAGTTCTTTGTCATATGTAGGATAATTTTTCACAACACCATTAAATGTTTTAGAATGAAATGTGATAGGCTTACCATGTTGAAAAAGTACTGTGCCCATGGAATAATCATTAGTCTCAGTTTGTATCTCAAATGGTTGTCTCAAATTTTCTAATGCACGCACTGGAGCTGAAATGATCTTGTCTTTTAAAGCTTCGAAAGCTTGTTGTTGTTTTCCTCCCCATTGGAAACCTTTCTTGTCACTGCATGCATAGGAGTTGTGATGGAAGAAAAATTAGCAATAAACTTTCTCCAATACTGAGCTGCACCTAAGAAACTTCTTACCTCAGTTACTGTTTTGGGTGTGGGCCAATTCAAAATGGCTTCCACTTTAGAAGGATCAAACCTCAATTCTCCTCCTCCTACAATATGTCCCAAATAGACGAAGGAAGTCTTTCCAAACTCACACTTTGACATCTTAAGAAACAATTTCTCTTTCTTCAAAATATCAAGCACTCTATTCACATGCAAGACATGATCTTCCCTTGTTTTTCTTAAAATCAATATGTAATCTAAGTAGACAATCACAAATTCATCAAGGAATGGATGGAAAACACTATCCATAACATGCATGAAAGTTGCCGGTGCATTACACAAACCAAATGGCATAACTAGCCACTCAAAGATTCCTTGTTTGGTTTTGAATGCAATTTTCCGTATATCATTTTCTGCAATTCTTACTTGATGATATCCACTTCGTAAATCTAACTTAGTGAAAAAAATTTCTTCTTTCATCAAATCAAGAAAATCATCTATTCTTGGGAGTAGGTAACGATTCTTTACCGTAATCTTGTTCAAAGCTCAAAAATATACACACATGCGCCAAGTCTTGTCTTTATTTGGTATCAAGACTATGGGTGAACCGCATGGCGAAGTGCTTGGCCTTATGATTCCTTTGTCCAACATCTATTTGATTTTCCTCTTTATTACAACATTATCCATTATCAACATGCGATACATATCGATGTTTGGAATAGGACAATCTTGTTGCAACTAAATCTCATGTTGAATCTCTCTTCTTGGAGCCAATCCTGTTGCCTCCTGAAACATCTCATGGTGTGCATTAGCTAGCTCATATAAATCTGATTTCAACTTAGGATCACGTCCCTCAAATGATTCGTGATTAACATTAGCTTTATGCTTAATCATAATAAGAACAAAATTATTGAATTTACCAGCCTCTTTACTTGTCCAACATTTACCATAGCAATATTTGTCCTCTTGCGATGTGCTATAACAATAAACTCCTTTCCATCTTTGAATAAATGATACCTTTTCTCATGGAAATGGAAGATTTATTTCCTATCATACAAGTAAGTACTACCTAACACAATACCTACTATGTCAAGTGGCACCACATCTAATTCAACTCTGTCAACAAAATTTGCAATGATTGCAAACCGCAATATACATTTCTTTGAAACCTGTAAATTTGCATCCTTACAAATCCAACCCAATGGATATGGTTTTGGATGTGGTATGGTCTCAAGGTTAAGTTTCTTGATCAAGTCTTCAGAGATTACTTTTTCTTGTGACCCACTGTCAAACAATGTGTCGATATTGATATGCTTGGATATGACCCTCACATGAAACAGTTAAATTATTTCTTCTTCATTAGGAGTATCTATGTGATAATTTGATGTACTGGTATTGGGTTTAGTTCCAATTTATTTTCCCTTCATGTTCTTCAATCCCATGGCTATAATCTTGGATCCATCTCCTATATCAGATCCTAAATCATATTGAGTTCTAGCAGGAGTTTTATGTTTCCCTTTATTATTGGGTTTCTTCGGCCTCATTTCAGGATGTAATTTCCAACAATGAGTTTCATCATGACCTTATTTTGAACAATGTTTACAAACCAATTTTTCTCCCTCTTTCTTAACAAAGGCATTTTTTTTGTTTTTAAATTTTGAGGTCTTTTATTTGGCTTTACCCTTAAAAGGTTTCTTTCTACCTTTAGAAATTTTTTTCCGTCTAGCTTCTAGATGTGTGGCCTGAACACCTACTTCATCTAGACTGGTGGGGTTAAACATGAGAATAGTATGTTTTAGGTAGCTATGTAAGCCTCCTATGTACTTGAGCAAAGTATCTTGGCTTTGCAAATCTACCCATAATAAGAGAGCTCTTCTCCTAAATTCTTGGGTGTATTCTTCACATTTTGTCCCTTTAATTGCCTAATGTTCTACGAGTTCATGATGGATTTCTACATATGAGCTAATGGATAAAATTGTTGTTTAATAGTAGTAATGAAAACTGATCATGATAGAATAATATTACCATGTTTCTCGACTTCCTCCTCTGTCTTGGCTTCCCACCAAAAAAGTGTTGCACCTTCCATTCTTAATGAAGCTAATTAGATTTTGGTATCATTATCTTGAAGGTTCTAGATTCTCAAATAAACCTCCAATTTCCTAGTCCAATTATCAAGCTTTTATGCATTGAATTCACCATTAAATATTGGTAGTTCGAACTTAACATCATGTTTTAAAATAGGACTTTTACCAGTGTTCTTTGACTTGTGTGGCTAATGTACTGAAGAAGAAGTATAGGAGGATGATGACGAGGGTGAGGATGATGCCTCTCCATTGCCTCCATTTCCTCCATTTCCCTTCTTTGACTTATCTTCATCATAGTGACCTCCCGAATGGTCTTGTCCCTCCTTATGGAGTTTAGATCCTTCTCCTTCTAGTCTCTCATTCCTTTCTTAATAAAGGATTCTAACCATCTTAGTCATGTCAAGGAATGCTTTCCTGAACACTCTTTCTTCCTCATTGGGATCAAATTCTTCATGGATTTCTCCTTCCTCTTCAAGCATTCTTAATGGAGCTTCTGCTTCTTTAGGAGGTGAAATAGGTGGCCGAGATAGTGGCAATTTTGCTCTCCCTTGCTTTGAATCTTTTTGAGACCCTTCTGCTTCCACCAATTTGCATTCTCCTCTCTTGATATTGAGCCTTGTAAGCATCTAAAACTTGAAAACAGTTAAACAATTCTTTGCACTAAACAACACCAGAGAATAAAGTCTAGCTCTGATACCAATTTGATATGATTTTATTAGCTTTTTTGTGCTAAGTGTCTTTTCAGTTTATAAACATGTTCATACTTGTCTCATTAGTTTGCTTAAGGATTGAGGTTTTTTTCCATGAAATGTAGATGATTTTTAGTGAATTAGAAGCATGAAATAAGCACAAATAACATTGAAAAATGGTGTAAAATAGAGAAATAAGTTACCACATGAAACTTACACAGCAGCCATGATGAAGCAGTGCACCCCTCCTGGGCTACATTTGTTGGTCTAGCTTCCAATGGCATGTCTATCTTTTATTATGCTCAAAAGTTTTCAAATACATTTAGTTATGATGATAAATGTAACTAAATGAATTTTAGGGGAGTTCTATTCCCGGAATCGACCTCGTTAGGTCAATTCCTGGAATATATTTGGGGAGGTCAATTCCTGGAATCAACCTTCCTAGGTCGATTCCGGTAATAAACCTCCCGCCAAGGTGATGATGGGGGCAGGCTGTTGGGCGTGGAGGCTGCAAGCGGCCACCCGCTCGCCCAGCGGCTGGACCCCATTGAAACCTGGGCGGCGCAATTAAATAATTTGTTTTTAATTCAATTTATTTATTTTTTTATTAAACTTTAATAAATTTTTTTTTTTTAATATTTTTTTTTAATTTTTATTATTATTTATTACATTTCATATTTTTTTTTTAATTTAATTTTATTAAATTTAATATTAATTTTTGAATTTAATTTAATAAATTTTAAGAAATTTTGTTAATTTTTTTTTTTAATTTATTTAAATTTAATATTTATTTATTTAAATTTTGTTTTTTTTTTAATTACAGAAAATTTAATATTTTTGATGTAAATTAGTTTATAATATTTGAAATCAATTATATATTTGAAATTAATCTATTCTTTTAATTTTTTTTTTCATTTAATATTTTTTATTTATTTATTTGTTTCTATTTTCCAAATTTTTATTTTTTTAATTTTCATTTTAAAAGTGTTTTTTTATTTTGATTTTATTTTAAATTTTCTTTTTTACTTTAAAATTTATTTATTCATTCATTTATTTATTAAATTTAATATATTTTTTTAAATTTAATTTTTTATATTAATATATATATATATTTTTTAATTTAATAAGATGTAGAATATATATTTTTAAATTTAATTTTATATATACATATAATTTATTTTTTATAATTTAAATTCATTTTATTTTTTATAATTTATTTGTTTAAAAAAAAATTAGTTTGATATTTTTATTTTATTTTACTTTTTATTTTTTAATTTTAATTTAAATAAATTATTGTTTTTATTTTTATTTTTATTTTTTTCAATTTATTAAAATTTAACCTATTTTTTATTAAAATTTAATTTTTATTTTTAAATTTAAATTCTTTTGTTTTTAATTTAATAAAAAATTATTTGTTATAATTTAAATTTAATTTGTATATTTTAACTTTATTTTAGTTTTTTAACTTCATTTTTTTTTTAAATTTGTTTTTTTAATTTAATATATATATATTAAATTTTAATGTATTTTTAAATTTTAATTTTTAAAATACTTTTTATTTATTAATTTTTTCTCTTAATTTTTGTATTTTAATTTTTTTTAATTAAAAAAATGTAATCAAATTTGTTTTTCTTTTTAATAATATTAAAATGTTTTTTTTTTTTTTTTTTTTTTTCTAATAAATTTTTATTATTCTGAAATTTTTGTTTCAACACTTTCCATTTTCGGGGTGCTTTTTGCACCAAAAAAATTGGCTTTTATGTCTATTTTTAAAAATGTTGAAAATTTACCCCAAAAAAAAGAGGTTATTCCACCATACAACTTTTCATTTTCGGGGTGTTTTTTGCACAAAAAAATTTGGCTTTTTCTTCCATTTTTAAAAAATGTTGATAATTTACCCCGAAAAAAAAAATTATTCCAGAATACAACTTTTTGCTTTTGACTTGTTTTTTCATGGTTTTTTGATGTTTTTTTTGTTAGAGTTCCTATTTTGAGGTAATAGTTCCCATTTGATCGGTAACTATGTTCATTTCCAAACAACTCACACCAACGGAGTTGAACCAAGACTGCATGGAACATGCGAAAAATGATCAGATCATGGAAACACAGATCAAGAACACCCACCAATAGAGGATCCAATGATATTGAGTTGTCAAAGCATGCCAACTCCTTATCGAGGGAAAGTGATTCACCGTTGACCAGATTCAATAAAAATTTCCTCATCTCATGGAGGTTATGTACGTAATAGGGGCCATTTCTTACTAAGGATGGAGGATTGGTCCAAGTGTATATTTGTGGCCACCCACCGATTCCTCCTAGACCTTAATTTAGTTTTGTTATTTTCCTTGTTTATAGCAACATTTAGTATTTTTAGCAGTTTTTTAGGTACTAAACTTTCCAAGTTGTTTTGGCACCCTAAATGACAATTTTTTGAGGTACACCATAGGTGCGCAGACATAGAAAAGGTCATCTGGAAAATAAGATAGTTCTTAGAGAGATATCTACAACGAGGTATCGTACGCACTAAATAGAGATAATATGACCAACTTACGACCCTAGGAAGTTGGCTGCCCAACTAACACCAATGGCGCCCATCAACTCTTGGCGTTCCATCTCCTAGGTTTAGGGTTTTGGTTGGTTATGATTTTCCCTTACTTTTTAATAATTAAAAGCTCGTTGAGCCTCCTTGTAACACAGTTCCTAGGCATGTAGTTGCCAAATCTCTTCTCATAGATAAGCGACCATCACCTGAGCTAGTTTATTTCCATTTTGTATGTAATCATATTTAAGTTCTTTAAATTAAATAAATTAAGCTTTATTTCTGCTTCATCTCTGTGTTTATGTTTATATCTCTATTCTATTGCATTCCTGCATAAGCTCAGATCATACCCAGACACAAGAATGTAATGGAAAATTCTTACAAACATATATAATCTAATATCTCAATGACTATTAGAAATACTAAACTTGAATAGCGGATAACATAACAACGATCATCTCAATGTTTGTAGAGGAAAAATGATATAGATTTGTATCCATAAAATTAAATAGTTACAAAAAAAATAATACCTTGAGTCCTTTTTGCACTCTTGGCTTTGAGTTCCTTGAGCTCCTCCTTAACCACCTTTGTTTTGGTGGAAGAATTGAGGAATTTTTTTGTATCGTGGAAATAATGTGATGGGCTCACTCAAACTAGGATTATCCTCTCCCTTATGTTGATACCAAACACCCAACTCTATATAAAATGACGACAAATCGATTATGGAATTGATTTCCACCAATCTTAAGAATTAAACTTAGTGTATTAGTTTCTAATTTCCCCGATTGAGCATCTATTTATAAGAATTTAAAGGATCGTAGAGGTAATTCAAAGGAATGCGAAGCATGGGTTTTCATTTTTTGAACGTATGAAAACACATGCACTTGTGGGATATTATAGAATACCCTTTATTTTCCTATGTGTTGATAAACATTTCCCAAAAATATTTTGTAGAACACCCTCACCCCACACCCCCCCCCCACCCAAATATATATATCTTCAAATAAGAAATACTACTATTTTTACTATATACCACTTTTGATATAACTTAGTACTTGTAATTCCCATGATACATTTTATTTCCGAGTCAATGCCTATAATATATCATCTTTTTTTTTTCAAAACTTTAAATCCCCCTTTATAAACGAGAGTGAAAATATATTGGTTAAAAATTTGAATCCCCCATGATGTGACTAGGTGAAAAATAATTCATGCACAAATTCCATACTCAATAATGCTTCATAATCAACCCTTCTCTCATTGATCTCCTCATATTTCTCTGCATCTATCATATCATAAGGGTATTTTAAAATATAGTGTTGAAAAATAGCGGATGGACACATTTTTTCTTTGAGAAAGACATGACCAACCATCCTTCTCCATAGTAAAATCACGACCAAACAAGGAAATTTAGGTTTTTATAAGTAAATTCTCAATTATAACTCATGATTTTGAAAAAATAACATAATTTGGTTACTTTATATGCCTATGGTGATAAATACATTTATAATAGATGTACCTTAATATGTGAGTTTAGAGGAGGAAATGATGCTCAAAGAACATTACCAAAATTAGATGGAAATCAAGTGATGTAAGGGTAATGAAGATCAAGGAGCTAGGAATTACTTGCAAGAAAACATTTGCCAATCATTATAACACTCTTGAGATAGGAATACCCATACTAAAATATATTCAAAACCATTTTCACCTACATAGTACACTATGGATCCATGAAATGATATGCAATATCATGGCCACAAAAAATTATGTGTTGGATCTGTGTCATATAAGGGATGATAGCCACAAATGGGAGTACGACTATGATTTCCACAGTATTCATACAATAATAATTTAATTTAATGAAACTTGGGGAGGGTAGCATAAATGGATAATTCCCTTGTATCGAAATTATTCAATCTAACCACATCAATGATATGATTCGACATCATGTAAACAAATGAGTCCATGTTGAACATCGTAGAAACCATCAAATTATTAGTCATTGATGAATTCCATTAATATATTTGAGGTGATTGACCAATAATTAAAATGGAGCCTGATGTACCTAGTATGATATATAGAGTGTGAATAAGGTAGATAATGTAGAACACTTGCATGATAGTTTGATCAGGAGTCAATGAGATAAATCGATAGTTAATTGTGATGAATACTACTACTAATAACTACAATTTCAAATATACCAATTGGTTTCTAGAACCAATTCCTTATTATGTTGATGTCAATAGGAATAAACTCATTATAGGAGCTCCATAATGTATCTCCCATCATATCACATGATAAAATCATTGAGAGATGTTTATAAAGAGATAAATCACCAACTATAACTGACATGTAGATTCTCAACATAAAACATAAATAATATTGTATAATGGTTGACCCAAGATTTGATATCCCTTGAACAAAAAACATGACATAATGGTTACTTAACATAACTAACTTAAGAGGACCAAGAATACATAGCAATAATGCATGAGGCATTGAAGCACACTCCATATTAATTGGAAGATTAACTACTTGGAGGAATATATGACATATAATCAATGGTATAGATAGTAGAAAAAAATTTCCCCACTATAAGTAAATTAAATTAATAGGCACCATTTTCAAGGGTGACAACAACTTGCAATACCACCTAATTGGATATAGATTGAGACTCTTTCCCTCCCTACCATTTTTTGTCTTATTTTTTGCGTGCCTTTTTTATGTTTTTATGAGCATTAAAACGAGGTAAAAGTATGCTTGGCTAGAGAGAATGAATGGTTTAATGGCATGCAAAATTTTTGAAGCACATGGATCAAACATATGGAAGTAAAACGCATACAGGGTCTAGGAAAGTAATGTCAACTTAACTTTATCCATTTTTAAAGGTCATAAAATGGAGGAAAATCAATGCAAATGGAAAGAGGTAAAGAGTGACTATAGTGGCTATAAGGTGGAAAAAGGAAAACAAAAATGCAGTTGTATCCACTAGGATATTAGAAGTAATAATAATTTTCAGCCATTACGAAATTAAATAATGACATGAAACTATTTAGGATATTGCTACTAAGAAAATTAAGAGGGAAGAGAAGAATTAGGTTTTACTTTTAGTCATAGAAAGGCTAAATGTGGGTTCCTAGGCCTATAGAAAATTTAAGCATGGGTTCAAAATGGTAAAATAATTCTAAATAGGGTAGCTCATGAAGGGTGGACACTACCATGCAAGTTACAACATGTAGTAAAGACTAAGTCTAATCCACTACCTGGAGGCTTTAAACCTAAGGCATAGATGTTAAAAGTGATGGATAACAACAAAATATCATGTTATAGGGAATAAAAAATCTCTATGTGCTAATTCAGAACATGTACCTCATGGTTTAGGGAATGTTGTCATGGAATGTGCCAAAAAAACTTTCAACAAGTCCTGTAAAGATCATCCATAAACTCTATATCCCAAGGTAAATTATGTGGTGAAATCTCATAAAAATAATATTAAATCATGAATTAAAAAATTAAAGGCATTTTTTTAGTACAAGTGTGACATTGGATGTTTTGAGCCCTAAAGAGGCTCAAAACTAGTCCATATATGGTCAAATAGGGCTTTTTTCACTTTTAACTTGTTCAAATTTTACCTCTATTGAAAAATTATTTATCCCTAAACTAACACAATTCCATTTTTTTTAGTTATGTAGGGCCTCGAGCCATGCAATTTCACATGAATTTTTTCTTGTTAACTTTCCTTAAATTTTGGATTTGTCGGGTCTTGGGTATGTGTTACATTATTTTCACAACCACCCCCATGCATCATATGATTCATCGGGCATAATGGGGGGTTCACGAATTAGATGTATCGAGTACAATGAACCCCCCCCCAGCTTGAGGCTTTCATAGGGGAAGAAGCCTCCTTGTGTGGGCGTTCAGGGAAGAAACCCCCAAAAAAACATTGGACAGTGTTTGCATCCATTGTTGGTAATTTTTGGCACACAATTTTTTGCTTTTGTGTTTTTGTGGTGCATGGTGATATAGCCCATGGTTTTGTAATTTTTTTTCATATGGTATTAAAGTAGTCGAAAGATACATATCAAAAAATTCAATGAGAATTTTTTTGAGTTGTAAAAGCTTAAAATGGAAGATCACTTGGTAAAAAAAATTCAATGGATCACTATGGATCTAGGTTCTACACCAACATGGATGTTGATGGAAGAGTATATTAATTTGGAACAAAAATAAAAGAGCGCAATACAATTGTGTCTCTCAAGCTCAGTATTACTGAATGTTTCATGAGGAAATATATCAAATTCATTATGGAACAAGTCAGGGACATTGTATCAGTCTAATTCCATAGTAAAAAATTATTCCTATGGAACAAAATCTTTAACTTGAGGATGAATGATGGAGACTAGGTCATAGTGCATCTAAATGGATTCAATATTGTGGTAAGTAAAATAGTCTCTATTGAAATTAAGATTCTATATGAATACAAGTGTATCATCTTGTTGTGTTCTTTATAGACACATTGAATAGTCCAGTTGTTGCCATAAGTACCAATGAAACTCCTTTATGTTACCATGCAATAGTATCATCATTTTTATTGGAGGAGATGAGATCAAAAATTAAAGTAAATTCATAACATAGATTAATTTTCTATAACAAGAAACTCCCAAAATAGAAATAAAAATAAGTCCTTAGGTAGGATATATAAATCTAGAGGAAGATATAAATATCTAGGAATATTAGAAAAAATATTGGAGATGTGAAAAATAATGGCATTGCAATAATGACTATAGATCCAAAATTGTTGATAAACGGAAGGGATTGATGGTGATCCTTCTACAAAAGTAAAAAAATCCTTAGATGAAGGTGGGGATGTCTACTTGAATTATTCAAGAACACATGTAGATCATGTGATATGGCTAGTTCACTGAAGGGAACCCTTTCATATGATTCCTCACAAGGAGTGGTTTTGAAATTATGAAAGATATGATTGTGGCCATGTTTTTCTAGGACATGACTCAACAGCTAGAATCATATGATAAGGAAACATCAAGTTTAATATCATGGGTGGAAATATTAGACCAATTTCTTGTTATCCACACCCTAGTATTGGCAAAAATTTTTATTTCTGTAAGCAAGATGAGCGATGCAAGCAAAGAAACAACATTTGAGGAGCAATGGTATTGCTAAGAGGAGTTTGCACTAGGACTATATATAACCTATTGGGAGGTACTATTAATGATGGGTGCAAAAAATATGTTGTTCTTGAGAATGGAGTTGAAGAAGGAAAAACTCTTGTAGTATCTATAATAAAGATTATGTGATGGAAATACCATGAAGCATTGGATTGATGGTGAATGGGTGTAATATTAAGGAACTCCATGTGAAAATTTCACTAAGTAAAATCCTCGATTGGTGTTTACACAAAAACAAAAAAATATGCCATGGCATTAAAGACTAGGGTATATCAAAGAGAGGCCTTCCAATACTATATGTTAATGTTATGGTAGAAGGCATGCATATTTTCTCTCCATATTTTGATTTATGTGAACATTGCTTATATGATAATAATAATTGGGTATTATTCTCCTCTAGTGCTATGAGAGTAGAGGGAATATTATTGTCCGTGCATTGTGATGTGTTTGGACCTATATCAGTTCCATAACTAGGTAAATCTATGTAGTATCTCTCATTTGTAAATGAATTCTTGAGGAATAAATGGGTTTATTTTGAAGAAATATAAAGTAGTTTACAAATTCAAAGGTTTTTAGTCTCTTTTGTAAAACTAGAAGAAAAATAAGATTATTGTACGAAGGATAGGTAATGGTGTAGAATTTTGGGGGCATGAATTCAAACAATTATGTAAGAAATGTGATATAGCAAGGCAAAAGAGTACTCCATACACCTTAGTGAAACTGAGTTACAGAAAGGATGAATAGTATAGTAATGGAGAAATCAAGAATAATTCTTAGTGGTAGTAGGTTACGATAGGAATTCTAGGTAACGAAAATGGATACTACATGTTACATGATAAATATATCACTCTCATTAACATTAGATGATAAATCTTCACATGAGATATGGACTTGTAAGAATTCCTCTCTTCAACATCTTAGTGTACTTGGTTGTGATGCTTATGTACATGTTCCAATGGATAATAGGGCTAACCTAGATAAGAATGATGAAAATTATACCTTGATTGGACATAAATATGGTCCTAAAGCTTATAAAATTTGGAACCAAGAAACTAACATGATCGTGTATAGTCGATATCTAGTATTTATAGAATTCAAAGATGTTGTCAAACAAGAATTCCTGCCAAGGGATAAAGAACCAAAAAAGATATAGTTTTATTTTAAGGATGATGAATCATACTTTGCAAAAGAACAAGAATTAAAAGAAGAGTTTGTAGATACTCTAGTATTGACGTGATCATTTCAAGAAAGAAGGAATATAGAAAGGTATAATCCACCTAATTTTCATTAAAATTTTCCTTTTTATTATTATTGATGATTATCCTAGATCTATTAGGGTGGTAATGGTTTTATAGTATGAAAAAATATATAAAAATACCATGCTTGAATAAATGGTAACCTTAGACAAAAATGAGGCTTGGGATCTAGTGGATTTGTCAGCTAAAATAAAACCTACTAGTAGTAATTGGTTGTTTAAGAACAATTGGTCTAAAAGGAAAATTTGAGAAATACAAAGTTCGACTAGTAGAAGAAAGGTTATTCCCAGGTAGAGGGAATTGAATTTGTTGAGATTTTTTAT
Source organism: Pinus albicaulis (assembly GCA_034641835.2). Lineage (NCBI taxonomy): Eukaryota > Viridiplantae > Streptophyta > Pinopsida > Pinales > Pinaceae > Pinus > Pinus albicaulis. The sequence goes on along the minus strand of CM076581.1, from coordinate 557,369,552 downwards.
CACAATTTCAAGTTAATATCTATTAGTTTTATTCTGTATAATTTTTTTTCTTTTCATTTTGAAGTAGAATAAATGAAAATTAAATCAATATTCTTACAGGGGAATCAGGAGGAAGAAATATACATGAAGTAACTAAAAGGATTTTCACTAAAGGAAAAGAAAGAGGTAGTATGCAGAATGAAAAGCTACCTACATGGGTCAAAGAAATCACCTAGTATATGGTGTGAAAATTTTGATACTTATATATTGGGACCAATATCCACAAGGAGAAAAGTGGAACATTGTTTTTATTTCAAATTAATTGGAGATTTTCTTATTTATTTGGTCCTAATGCTGCTTATTCGAAATGATAGGGAAATCATCCAGGAAGTAAAAATCAAATTTCCTCTAAATTTGACATGAAGGAATTGATATTGCAATTTTCATTTTGGGAATATAATTTAGAAGAGATTGGGAAAAGTGGAAAATTTGGTTATATCATAGGAGGTATGTCCAAAAAATATTGTAAAGGCTTAATGTGCTAGAATGTAATGTGGTAAATATTCTTATTCATATAGGTGTAAATTTATTTGGAGATTAATGCATGAAGACACAGGAAGAGGAAGAAGACATGTCCCATGTTCCATGAGCAAGTGTGGTTGCAAGTTTGATGCATGAAATGATCTATACTAGAACGAACATTGCACATACAGTGGGAGTATTGAGTAGCTAAAAGTCAAAACTATGGAAGGTGTACCAAACAATAGTAAAGACGGTTCACAGGTATTTGTGTGGCGTTTTTGGTTATGGATTGTGCTATGAAGGAATACCATGATTGGACAAAGTGTTGTAAATACATGTATTTTTTTAAGTACATTGGGCTAGAGATATCGATCATAAAATATCTACAAGTGAACACATGTTTAAATTATTTGTAGTAGCAACCAATTGGATGAGAAAGAGATTGTGTGTTGTGACACTCTAAACGACAAAAGAAAAATGCATGGTAGTCACCCATGCAAACAACATAAAAGTATGGTTATATGGGTTGTGTTAAGTTATTCTGATGGTACAAGTATCTATAAGGATAGATTTTAATAGCTATAATGCAATGTTTCTTTTTGTGAAGAAGCCAACTTATCATTCTAAGAAAAATCATATCATTATTTAGTATCAGTTTGTGATATATATTATTGAAGGTAAGAAGGTGCTACAAGAAAAGTGGAAATTTTGAAAAATGTTGTAGATTGATTAACAAAATATGTGAGCACTAGCGTAGTGTCCCTTCTTGGTTAGTTAGCTTTCGGGACACCTAGAGGGTGATTTTGCTGGAGTGTATAGATATTATATATGTTAGATTTATGTATATTCTTTTACACTATAGATATGCTTTGGGTCACATGGTTTTTGAATGATTATGATAATATCTATGGTTGTGTGTATAAGATTGATTTTGGTTAAGTGCATATTAATGATGTTTCTCTTTTGGAATCCTATTTTGACATTAGTGCATGGAATGAATGATGGTATATGATGGTGACACAATAATAAGTGCTACTATGTGCCATAGTTAATGGACCATGGTCTTGTTGATGATTTATAATTTATATGATTATACATGCTTGACCTTTTATTTAGCATGATTTGGCAGGGAACTTAATTACTACCAAGAAGGATGCTCAGATGAATATGGAGCTCATGTATATATTTGGGTAAAATTTGATTGAATTAAATTCATTATGAATTTTTTTGATGCTTTTAATCTATGAGCTAACAACCAATACCTTGAGGCAAACAATGTAGCTTCAAAGAAGAATAGATGAGAATCTATGGGAAGGATTAGGGCAGGGAGTCCTAACTTTTGAAATATCAAGGTGTTGAGTCTTGGATCTTTGGAATAAATCAAGGTTTGGAATGTTAATTCTACTAGGACGTGCAGTCCTAAGCATAGGGAAAGGGTGTGAAGTCCTACAAGTCAAGAGAGGTGAACAATAGGGGTGTGGAATCCCTATTCTCTCTGAGTGAAAATCACCACTTAAAGGCTTACATCAACCAAGTGAATTAATATAAATTAAACTTTAAGTTGAATTAAATCCAATTTACCCACTTTAGAGGATTATTCAAAAATAAATATTATTTTGATAGATTCGAGGTTTCTGTGGTGTACATTTTCAGATGCAAAACTCAGAATATCCACAGTCTTCATTTTTAGTCTATGTTTTGAGTCTAAATCAATACTCATCTTTAGGAAAAACCTGCTAAGAAGAGAATATATTAGGGTAAATAAATAGAGGAAAGAAAGAGATGAAAGAGCCGACCAATTCTTAATTTTTTCAATTTCTTTTAATTAATTAGTTTTTATTTTATTATTTTCAAATTTTAATTCTAATTTTAATTATGAAATATTTTATTTTTATTTTTTTTAATATTATTATAAAAAATAATGCTGAAATAAATAAATAAAAATGTCATAATTAAAATTTGAAAAAACTAAAATAAATAACTAATTAATTTAAAAAAAAATTAAAAAATTAAGAATTGGTGGGCTCTTTCATCTCTTTCTTTCCTGTGTTTATTTACCCTAATCTATTCTCTTCTTAGCACTTGAAGATGAGTCTTGATTTAGATTTTCCTGTGTTTATTTACCCTAATCTATTCTTTTCTTAGCACGTAAAGATGAGTCTTGATTTAGGCTCGAAACGTAGACTAAAAATGAAGACTATGGATATTAAGAGTTTTGCATCTGAAAATATTATTTTAATAAAAAATATTAGTTATCTATTTTTGAAAAAAAAATAATAAGAGAAATCCTTTAGTTGACACATAGGTGGTTAATATTACATAATTTAGGTACCTAAATAATGTAAATTAAAAGGGGAAATTTTGGAGAGGTTCCACCTTCGGGGGGTTGATGAATAATATAATTTTTTATAAATAATAAATTGGTTAATTTTATTATGAAGTCGGTGAGGTGTCACTCCAATCCATGCTTATAAATATGGAAGGATGTTTCCCCATAAGGAGGAGACCATAAAGAGTAGGGAAATGCTTGCAAAATGACTACCCAAATCCTAAATTAAAATCCCAATAGTTTATCCTTGTTGATTGAGACTAAGTGGTGTGAGAGGAAGATATGATATCTCCCTTAGTTTGAAAAAAAATTCTCACTATTGTTGAATTTTCTACTGTGTGTGAGTTAATAGATCTAGGGGGTTCCAAGGGAATTTTTTTCCTTAATCCGATTCGTCTATTGTATTTGGTAGTAAAATTTCTAGTTTGTTTTATTTTTCTTTAATTAACCTTACTTGGATGATAGTTTACCTTTAAAATAGTTATTGTTGTTATAAAAGATCTAACCATAGAAATATTTCTTTGGCTATACATATTTTTAAATTACAGAACTGCAAGAATATGTTTTTGTTTTAGTTGATGGGTGAATAGCGGTTCCAATTAGTAATTCTTCATTTAAATGGGTTGTGAGCCGACAACATGGTAGTGTTAAGTGTAGTCTCTATTCTTCTATTCATTATAATTCTACTATTCTTATTTTAAATTTGTGGATCTTTGCTATATTTTATATTTATGTTTCTTAAATCATATGTTGAAGAAAAGTTATTATTTTGTTAATTTTTATTGGGAAAAAAAATAGAGGATTATAATTTAAGCTTGTAATTCACCATAGTAAAAAAACAAACCATGTTATGTAAACTATAAATGGGAGAGATGATGTTCATATTCCTATTCTGTCACATCCTCCTTTACTTAGTTGGTTTCCTTTAAGGTTATATACTAAAATTTCATCTAATAATAGTTTTCTGCAAAAGTTTTGTTTTAGAGTTAGGAATCATTTTTTTGAAGGCATCTGGGCACTGGCACATTGTTCTAGCTTTATGTTTTCCTAGAAATATAACACTCAAAAAGAAAGTATTCTTTAAAATATAATTCTTATTCATTTTGCAGAAAAGAAAAAAATATATCTTTTCTTAATTTTTTGTTTACCAATGCCAATGTGCTAATTTAGAGCGTCGTATAATTAAATGAAAAGGTGGATAATTATTTTAGCTTGATGGATGCATCTATTGATCTGTTACATTTACTTTGATTAATGCGTGAGATAAATTACTGTGGTAATATTTGGTAACTTTTACTATAAAACCTTACTAGATAGATTGGTGTGAAAATATTAGTTTTTGCTTCCTCCCTTTGCACTATGTAGTTTGAAGTTTTCATTTTTCCAAAACTATTGGTCTCAAATACTTTCTGATGAAACAGGTTAACATGTTTTCATTATTTCCAAAAGTATTTTTCTCGAATGGTTTCTGAAAGAGGTTAGTAATATTTTATAACCTCGGTAATATTATATGATACCTTTGCACTATGTAGTTTTAAGTTTTCATTTTTCCAAAAATATTGGTCTCATATACTTTCTGATGAAACAAGTTAACCTGTTTTCATTATTTCGAAAAGTATTTGTCTCGAATGGTTTCTGAAAGAGGTTAGTAATATTTTATAACCTCGCTAATATTATATGAATTCTTGGGAAATGAGATTTTATGATTTATCTATTTACATTATGTAGTTTAAAGTTTTTATTTTTGTAAAAATATTAGTCTAGAATAGTTTTTGAAAGAGGATATTATTAAACTTTTTATAGACTATGATATTTGGTCATTTTACCAATAGTTGATTTGTGAATGAGTTTAAATAAATTATTCTTATTTTAATGTTTCACTCTACATAACACCAAATATGTGAGCTTCCATAGGGAGTAATTTTTTTATATAGTGTGAAAGAACAATCTGTTTTGTTTGTTTCGACTGTTGTTGAAAAGAATACTTTGCATATTTCTATAGCTTGGAAAGATGTACTTTGGTTTTACTTCATGAAATATGTCGTGGTAACGATAAGAATGTTTAGTTAAAATAGTAAGGATTTTGGTAATTATGGCAAATCATTTATAGACGCTATACTCTGATATCATTCATTGAGAGAGATGTTGTTCAAATATTAATTTGACTTTATTTTACTAAGCTTGAGATTTAATGGCATAGTTACCATATTATAAGTAATTGAAATTATATGTAATTTATTATGTATTGTAAATTGTATCATATGTTTTAAAAAATGAAATAAGAATTATGTTGGTATCCTTCATTGACAGAGATGTTATTCAAATATTAAATTGATTTTATTTTACTAATCTTGAGATTCAGTGGCATCATTACCATATTATTAAGTAATTGAAATTATATGTAATTTATTAAGTATTATTTTACTAAGCTTGAGATTCAATGGCATCGTTACGGTATTATTAATTAATTGAAATTATATGTAAATTATTAATTATTGGAAATTGTATCATATGTTTTAAAAAGTGAAATAAGAATTATGTCAAAATTTTCCTTTTAGGATATATATATAAATTTCCTTGGCATATTTTGCATGTAAAGCTATAGTATTGATGAAATATTCTCAAACTACATAAATAGATTAATTTTAGGTGTTTGGGTTAAATAAGATAACTAATTTGGCAGTAAGATAAATGGATCTGAAATTAGGAAGATTATTCAAGTTATAGTATCGGAGATTTAAAAGGAAAGTATTCTAGTGGGGTCAACAATATATGAGCCAAAAGAAAAGGAATATTTATTTCCATCACAAGTAAGAATCCATAAAGTCAGTGAATAAGTTATAGAGAAGAGTAATGGAAATGAATCCTCATGGTGTGTTCATTTAATGGTTTCATATTGGTATCAAAGATTTCTGAAATGGGAAATTTATGTTTAAAATATAGGGTATTTTTTATTATAGAGATTCTTCAAATGAATGGATCAAATGTTAACATATGAACTTTATGTTACATGGAATGAATGTTTTAGGATATTATGAGTTCTTCTTCATTTTTGGAAGACTTACAATTTATGTGAATGTTTTTTGATATGATGAATCTTTCTCCATTTTTGGAAGACTTCTAATTTATGTGATGATCAATATTGTAACATCCCTATAAACCATTATAATTTACATTTTTTAATTACCATGTTTTACCAAAATAGTTGTACCAAAAATTCACTAGGGTTTTAATTTAGTTAGAAACTGCCTCATGATATCTTTCGAGTACACGCATTTCATTACACATGAATATTCAATTCAGGGAAAATTGATTGTTAAAAGGTGAGATTATGCATAAAGGAAATATGGGTCTGAACAATTGGAAGCAGTGAAGCTTCAGGGTCCTAAAGCTAACGTCACAACGTTAGAGGTTAGAGCCAAATCCATAACACTTTGCGGCATCTGCTCTAAAAATACCAAGAAACATCTTCTCGTGGTTTATACTTTGGCAGACCCAATTTTAAAACTGTGGACATGGTTTCTTATAGAAAAATTTTGTCTACAATGGATTCAAATGTTACAAAGATAAGTAACTCTGTTTTATGGATTTTAATAGGTACAATCATATTAATTTTGTCTGCAGTGGAGTCAAATGTTAAAAAGATAAGTAACTCTATTTTATGGATTTTAATAGTTGCAATAATGTTAATTCTAAACCTGAAATGCGCGTCCGTGAAGGAAGGTAACGCATCTCTATTCCAAGTTGAACAATGAGATTCAAGAGATAAGTATTATTATCATTTTTTTTCTTGAAACAATAGTTATTGCATTTATGGAAAATAGAATGCTTACAAAATAAATAACAGTTAAGTTAGAGTTTCTTTAAAAAGGATTTGTCTTTTCCATGTACGAAAAAATTTCATTGTTATGTTGAAGTTTCCTTGAAAGGAGATAGGAATTTGGTTTCTTGAAAAAGAAACATGTGTGTGCATGCTTGAAAATTTAACTAATATTCATTTGATTTTTCTTGGAGAGAAATATGTATATTTTGAAATAATTCTTGCATGTGAATCTTGCAACTAAAAGAGATAAATATACAGTAAAACATGGTTTTACTTAATGTGTAAGATTGTGTATTTTCATACCAATAGTCCTTGTGCCATGATACTTAGGCATGCATAGCAATTTTTATGTAAAAGATAAATAATGATGTGATTTTTCTTGAAATAGAGTATGTGGTTATTTAGCTAAAGTTTCTTGAAAATAATAGTCTATGGAAAATATTGGTATTATGCTAATCTCTTAGAAAGTTATCATGCTAATCTCTTAGAAAGATATTGATCTTAGTGAATTACCATGGTAAAAGACATAATCTATGTTAGTTCTTGAAAATATTGTTATGTTAATCTTTTAGAAAGCTATTGATCTCAGTGATATGCCATCGTAAAAGACATAAGGAAAGTTACTATGTTAATTTTCTTAAAAAGAATAATCTCTTGAAAAGATTGGTATTATGTTAATATTTTGGCTTAAAATAGTATTTCATGATGATATAACTATAAGAAGAGCATATATGTTGCCTACATTAAAGGAAAATATATCTCTCTTGCATGCTCAAAAAGGGAGAGTTATCTGTTTTACAAGCACCAAGAATAGCCAATGTGTTATAAATGTATGTTCTTTTCATGGATAAAAGAAATAAGGAGCTACTTTAATCCTTATGAAAATATGGGAGTACCTGTATGCTAATAGAACTATTATGTTAGTTTATGTTAGTTTCTTTTGAAATAAGATCATGTATATTCATTCAATGTTTGTATTAGATTTCATTGGAAAGAATATACATTTGTATGTGGGAAATGATAACATGTTTTGTTATCCTACATTGGAAAAGATTATTTGTCAAAGAAGATGAATTACATAAACAAAAACTAAAGTGATGTTCTGATTTCCTTGAAATATATATATATGGTTAATTTTGGTATAATATTTGGAGAATAAGACATGTATTCTTATGCTTTATTCCATTAGTTTTATGGAAAAGAAACCATGTATTTGCATGCCTATTATGTTATATTTCTTGGAAAAGGAAATATGTGTTTGCATGTTCTCTTGTGTTAAGCATTCCTTTGGGAAGACCCGTGATGGAAGCTATGGGCTCCATTGTGTAAGAATTCCTTTGGGAAGACTCTTTTGGAATCTATATGCATTTGCATGCATGGGAGCAACATTTGTTATCTTAGCTTTCCTTCCATGCACCGAAAAGTAATAGCTTAAGGGTTTGTTATTTTTATTAAATTTATGTAAATAGCATGCATGAATACCGTAACTGAAGTATCAGTTTCTTTTAAAGAAAATCTTGGGAGATGTAGCTATTGACTTGCAGGAAGGTGTGCTTATGCGAGGGAAACATTAGTTAATGTGATGACTTGTAACTAGCTCACATGCAGTATGTGCTGTTAAAGGGAGGATTTCAAGCTATTTTACTTTCATGTCATGAACATACATGAGTAGATGGATAAGCTTCTCTAGTATAGATTTATGAAATGGTTGATTAATACTTTATGAATCTTGACATCAATGTATGTTGAAGGCATCATTAGTAGGGAATGATGATGACATGTATAAAGGAAATATTATGCTTAACTTGATGGTAGGTAAATGATTATGGTTCATTAGAGAAGTGCGAGCTGTAGGATGATCCAATGTACGATGGTCCATTGTAGGGCATCCATGCCACCAAGATATGATGATATGAAGAGAATATTAGTGGGTAAATGCTATCATATTTATTGTAATGTATTTAGGCTATATATTTGTATATTTCCTTGTAATATTTATAAACGATGGTTAAGGGATGGTCTCCCTTATAAACCATTGAGTGAGGATTGAACACCATCACAAGCGCTTAGTAATAAAATTAAACGTTTGCTGGGGGGTTTCCAGGGTATATTGGTGTTCAATGGTGTGATTGATTATTGTGTCGAGATGATGATGTTGATACCTTTCTTGTGGTGATGTTCATAATGTCAAGTAAGTGATGACTACATGAATAATGAAATGAATGCAAGGCATATCATACAATTTTATGTTGATGTACCATAATAGAGGTTGTTAATGGTTAAGAAAATTACTATTCTTGTACTAATATTTCACTATGAACAGGTGAACATTCTATGTAATAATGAGTAATGAATATTTAATAGTGATTTGGATAGTTATCAGTGTGTAACTTGTATAAAAAAAAATTTAACTCCTGCATTTCCATGTGAGGTTATCGGTGTATGTTACAAATGTGTTTTGTTTGTATCAAACATGAATGTATGTGTGTGTGTGTGTGTGTGTGTGTGTGTGTGTGTGTGTGTATTTTAAAAAAAAACACACACATATATTTTTAGTAACTTGAGTTACAGACCTAGTTCTTAGTAGAGATATCTTACATATGGTATCAACTACAACACTAGGGCCTACTGGGCATACATGGTTGCTAGTATATTAATATATGAATGGTGATTTTAGATCCATGTTGAATTGTTATGTGTGTTTGATTATTTTTTCTTGGAATAAGTGTAATTTGGATTAATATTCTTATTTTTTTTAAGGCTTAAGGCCAAAATCTCATGTTGTTGTTCAGTTTAATTTTTTTTATTTGTTTATTTTGTTTAGGCTAAAAAAGATAGAAATAAGTATTTTTCTTCTTTATTTTTTGTTAGAATTCTGGAAATATATAGGTAAATTTTAAACTAATAATCCCCTCTGATTTAATAATTAAATATATATATATATATATGGTAGGGCACTTCAACCCACAATTCACTTAAAAGCTGTAATTTTAAAAATATTACAAAACTTTAGCACAAAGCTTGTAGTTCCTCTTGTTATACTTTAGCATTGAGCTAGTACCTCATTTTATTGTACTTTTCATAGGTTGAGTTTTAATTTTCATGAAGAATTAACTTGGAATTCATCTTCATGTTTTCTGTTTTAAGGATATACCTTTGAAATAATTCCTTAAAATAATGTGGAGACTAAATTTGGAGTTTCTCTCCCTTTCTTAGTATTCCATTTAAAGGTTATAGTTTTGAGATTATTATGAAAGATTTGAGTTGAAGCTTAGTTTGGATTTAAACTTCATATCTTCTTTTTTTCTACCATAGAATGTTATGATGTGTGTAAATTCAATTTATTGTCTGCATCTTTAGGTTTATTGCTAAGAAAATTCTAGGAAAATTTACATGGTTTTTTTTTTATTCATGTAGTTTATGTATTAAAGTCATGATATTCAAATTATTACAGAGAATTAATGTGGATAATCATTAAATTTTTAGAATAATTTTTACAAATTCACACTTGAGTTTAACCTTGGAATCATCATACTATTAAATTTTTAGAATAATTTTTGCAAATTCACACTTGAGTTTAACCTTGGAATCATCATACTAATAACCTGCAAGTTAAATTTGAGCTAGCTATGGCTAATTGTTCTTAATATGTTCTTCATAGTTTAAAAGAAAGAAATGAAAACCATAGAATTTACTTCCTATTTTTTTATGTACTAGTCTATTAGAAGTTGTAAAGATATCAATTGCAAAAGAATTGAAATATAGTTCTATCTTAGACCTATCCTTTTGTATTCTCCATTAAAAAAAAAACCATATTTTCGGGATGAAATCACACCTACCAATAAAAAACATGGCTTAGTATGGAATGAAGACTTAGTGTAGATAAAATATAAGCATGCATGCTATATTATATTGATAAAAAATGATTCCATAAATACATTAAGTGTTGTATCAAGATAGGGAAACTATCTTGGATACAATAAGTTGGTTGAGATAATATCTCAACCACACACCAAACTAGGAACACATAGATTTAGCCAACTCCTATGGAATAGGAGGAGACGCCTTACATAGAAAGTCACATTGAGACAACTAGGAATTACATGTTCCAACATACCCCCTTAATGACTACTTCTCTCGATATCAATCCACAAAATATAGTTGTGGTCAAACATAACAAAAAGGATATGTCGACATCGATATAAAGGAGCAACCATCCATTAGAATGCATGGGTGGAAAATACTGTAACTGCTAGTCTCATAGGATTTCCTTTGCATACATGGCTCTGTCAAACATTATCACTTCATACATGTACCGGTATCTGCAAATCTCCCTCCAATATCATTATCGTGGGTATTATCGGATTACCCTAATAAGCGTTGAATGCTTTGTGCTCAGCTTGCTGAGACCTATGAGAAACCACGTTTCTCATGTGAGTAAGGTGTTTTTGCAGACCACCTATACTCTAATAATGTGACCACTGAGGCTCCTATGTTGTCATTGGGGCACTGTAGCCACGAAGGCTCTATAGCCATGAAGGCTCTGTAGCGACTAAGGCTTTGTATCCATCAAGGCTCTGTAGCCACGGAGGCTCAACTCATAGACCTGACTCAACTAGGCCCAGGGTTTTCTCGACTCACTCTCAATCATGCCAACAAGAATCTCTGTCCACTTCACTCTCACATGTGGTTTCTGGCTTACCACAAGACGACACTACAAATAAAAAGTGGTTTTTAGATTACCACGAACTTTATGGGGACACATATGCCTCATAAGGCTTACATTACACACTCCAACTCTTGGATTTAATAGGTACATAATTTACAAACACCGCTACAAAACATCCTAGACTTTCTTACAATTAAAATGTGACACATAACACAACATGCTATTAACTCAGGTTTATTTCAACTTACAATTATATACCTTGTTTTTCCATCTATTACTGCTTCAACCAAGTAATATCCACTGCTTCAATCAATTTATTCTAAAATCATATCCAAATTTGGTGTCTTCATCTTGAATATTTCCATCTTCAATTCCTCGTTGTTAGAGTGATCAGTTCTAACAAATAGCATTACATGTTAATTTTATCAGGCTCAACATGTTTCAAAAAACCCAAAAAATAATTCAAGAAAACAATTCATTTCACCAAGCATGTACTAATTTGCGGCATAGTGGAAGTGGAAGCTGTGAGGCAGTGCTCACACAAAGACTCTGCCCACACTTACTCTTCACATAATCGAAACAAATAATGTATCATTCCTCAATGATCAAAGGTGGGTTTAGTGGCAACTTCTGTATCATAGAACACCTTCTGCAATTCTTTGAGAGCTTTTCGACTGCTATGTATCCATTTTCTATGCAGCGTCACCTTTCTCTTAGGAATTTCCATGAGTTGCATGGAACCCACCAAAGACAATTCCTCCATTCCTCTCAAATTGAAGGTGCGACGGGTCTTGAAAATAATAGTTCGAAACAAAATAAGATCGAGCATAATCACCAGGCTTCCATCCTTGCGACATCACTAGAAATTTGTTCAACGTTCTTAGTGTTAGCCACCAATAAATTTTTTTATATCAAAAGGTGGCTAAGACTTTTTGAGCCTTCAAGGAACACATTTTATTACCAAAAATTGTTGGCTCTTGAGGACTCTTGAAGGCCTCATGCCTATCCTCTGTCTGAACTTCACTGCTGTTCCCATTTTACACTTAGAAATCCTGTTGATTTCCAAGCCAGAATACTGCTGCAAGCACCTTTTTCCCCCTTCCCTTCTTCCAAAACTGACCTCATTTTAACCCTTTCATCTCCCATGAAAAATCCCTCATTTTCATGATTTTTCCCTTTCCCCTTCATCAAAACTCCTTGACAAGGTTGAAAACTCCTTTTTTGCCTTATCGGAACCCCTCTAACCCTTTGAAAATCATTGAAAAACTATAAAAACCCACATTTTGGGCATATGTGGGTCCTAGCCCTTTTTCCCATTGACCCTCGATCACATCATTTCCCATGTGCCCACGGCCCCGCAATCGGGCGCCGAGCCATTTTCTGTATTAATAATTCTCGGCCAAAGTTTAAAACCTTGGTTATATATTAAAAATTGTCAGTTTTATTATTTTATTAGTTTTCCGCTGGTTCAAATTTTAAACCATTCCGCACCGTCGATCTGATCTGAAGATCGGACGACGCGGAGTACATCTCCCTGGTGGTCCCTGCCATCCACTAACCATTGCAAAAACCGCGTGGTATTGATCGCACCGCCTTTGGGCGATGGCGGTTTTTTCCCGATCGCCAGCGATTCCACTCATTGGTTGACGCGTGGCCTGAGCACTGTTCATAAAACTGCCGTCCATTGCACGTTAACGTTTGGATGTGGACCCCGCGCGATATCGTTGTACATCGTCCGATCTGGGGCCGCCCATCTGATGGCTATCGCTCACCGAAGATGCTCGACAGTTAACCGGGCTACGACGCGAAATCCAATTAATTTCCGCCATCGATATGATGTGTAGATCGACGGTTCATATTTCATCGCCCATTTCCATCGCCCAGTCAATTTTTCCCATTTTGACTTTCCATTTTCCGCTCCCGACCGTCAAAATTTTCTTCCACCCTCACTATGCTTTCTCCCGATCAATCCTGACCGTTGGATGATGCCATCCAATGGCCACACTTCCTCCACATGTCCTTCGCAGCAATAAACCTATATATGCAGGATTTTTTAATATTTGTTTGTATTTTGCAGCGTTTAAATGGTTTTCTTGCCATTTTTGAAGAAAATTCGAGGGTAAAGGATGACGATCCTCCCACCTTCGATTCACCAGGGGAAATCATTCACAGGTGTTAAATCCATGTTTTCATCAATCATTCATGAAGCATTGATGCCACATAACCCTGCGCAGCCCTGCATACCAACAAAAAACCATGAATCGGGCACAGTCAGAGAGTATCAGTGACGAAGACCAAAATTGATCAAAGCAGAAAATTAAACGCAGATTTTCCAGGGATCACAGCTAAGAATGTTTATCAAAAGTCTAATCCCTGATTTTAAAACATAGTTTAAAGAAGATATTAAGGGTTTTTTCAACAACAGCGCTTCCACCACCACATCTGAGGAAAATTGATCCCTCTAGCTACCACGATGCCACCTGTGCCTCAAAGTATTCAATCAGAGACCGAAATTATTAATCAGGATCAGATATTTGTCTCAAAATGTATCTGAAGAGGAAACTCTGCCAAGGAAATTAATGAAAAACATCTACAGAGTTACTTCGACGCCACACATAGCCTCAAAGGTCAAAAAAAGCTCCCCCCAAGCTTAAATCTTTATGTAAATCATTTAATATAGAGGATATGTATGTAAGTTTCTTCATTGAGCCCCTCAAAGGCCAAGAAGCCATTAAATCTGTATTAATTGTAATTAGAGATCTTTTATCAGATCTCACCTCCTCATTCTTCTATATATACTTCTGCAAAAGATGAGTGAGGGGTTGGTTGCAGAACTTTGATATACACTTGAGCTTAAATTTATGATTGTAAATAGTGATTCACTGGCTCTTGGAGCTTTGCTGGTGATAGATAGGTTAGGTTGAGATGTGTAGATGGATGCTAAATTAAAGCATTGGACTTAAAGCTGTAACTGGTTTGGAGCATCAATACAAGCTGATTTATGGGATCCTGGTCTATGTTGACGGTGATGTTTTTCTTATTGTAACTTGTCATTTTGTTCCTGTTTTCACCGTGTTTCATATTATCTTGTAAAGAACAGCATGCATAGAGTTAGGACCTATTGTACAGCAATAACCTTCTCTGACTGAAAATCTTTATATATATGTTTTCCTCCAATATTTGTTATTTAGGAATGATTTAATTCAGTTTAAACATAGGAATGCTGGTGTTCCCTCGTCTTATTGTCTTAGCTGAATGTTATTCTTAAATGTTATTTTTAGCATATGTTTTGTGAATATGAAATGAGGAAGATATGGCGAGCCCTGGTCCAAGTTTTATTCCCACAACTATTTGGATGTTTCCCTTGGAAAGTGTTAAAAGCTGGCTAGTTTAAAAGTTCTTACCAGATCTTAGGCCATTCAGTGTTATCTTTGTGTTTGTCTTGAAAGTGACCAAGTAAAGCAGAGCTAGGAGAGGATTTGTGGTGAGCCCGGCCCGCTGGTTTCTACTCCAACAGTTTCCTTCAAGTTTCCCTTTGTTTTAAAGTGTTTTATATTGAAAGTGTATCAAAGGCTTGCTAGTTTAAAAGTACTTACCAGATCCTAGTTTACTTTTATGTTTTTCTTGAGTCTGTGTCAAAGGCTGACTAGTTTAAAAGTACTTATCAGTTCCTGGGCTACTCTTTGTTCTGCATCTGTTTAATTTCCCTTCTAAGTGTATCATTTCATTCCATAAATAAAAATTCAAAGAGATCCTTAGACATAGATGACTTGCCCCTTAGACCATTCTTGCCTCTTGCTGTTCCAATTAAACCCTATTATGACTCCATAGCCCAATGGACTAAAACCTGCAATTATCTATCTTTTTGGTCGAAGCTTACTCTGATTGCTTGCAACTTCTCACCTTTGAAACTCTTTGCATTTGTGAATTTCCACCTCAAACAGTAATCATGCTCAACCATCCAAAAAAAAACAAACCCTTGGCCTTCATAACTAGCCTAATATTATTACCCCAAAACTTCAAAGACAAATCCATCTTTGCACTTATTGGAGAGATCCCTCTCTGAATTCAGGAGGGCTAGATCCTAGAATCCCAAAGTGGTTGAAATAATGTTTCTTATACAGTTTTAGTCTCAAAAATATTCTAAAATTAGACATTCCCAACACTTAGCTTCCATCCAAGTGGCATCAGTGACATATAGAAAACATGCACATAATCCACACAACCCATAGAAGATCGCCTCATATGCGCCCCTCTTATGAATGTGAAATTTTAAACAATGATCAATCATCGAAAACAGACAACAAAACCTTTTTTTTATTCTACAGCTGCACTCCAAATCTAGTTCCAAACCCACACATCGGCTCTCGAAGCATAATATGGGTTACGATGCATCAATGTATTAGCATAGCTATCGAAGCGAGTGAAAGAGTGTTCCTATAACTTGCCCTTGGATCGATAACCTCATGTTGATGGGAAAAATTGTACTACCAAAAATAAGGGGGTCTCCCTGGTGAAAGGTCCTAATTAGATCTCACACCATTCCCGTCCAAAGTTTAAAACCTTGGTTATATATTAAAAATCGTCAGTTTTATTATTTTATTAGTTTTCCGCCAGTTCAAATTTTAAACCATTCCGCATCGTCGATCTGATCTGAAGATCGGACGGCGTGGAGTCCATCTCCCTGGTGGTCCCTGCCATCCACTAACCATTCCAAAAACCGTGTGGTATTCATCGCACCGCCTTTGGGTGATGGTGGTTTTTTCCCGATCGCCAATGATTCCACTCATCGGTTGACGCGTGGCCTGGGCACTGTTCATAAAACCACCATCCATTGCATGTTAATGTTTGGACATGGACCCCACATGATATCGTTGTACACCGTCCGATCTAGGGCCGCCCATCCGATGGCTATCGCTCATCGAAGATGCCCGATAGTTAACCGGGCTATGACGCAGCATCCAATTAATTTCTGCCGTCGATCTAATCTGCAGATTGATGGTTCATATTTCATCGCCCATTTCCATCTCCCAGTCAAATTTTCCCATTTTTACTTTGCATTTTCCGCTCCCAACCGTCGATCTCTGCGCGATCGACGACCCTGATTCAAAATTTTCTTCTGCCTTCACTAGGCCTTCTCCCGATCAATCCTAACCATTGGATGATGCCATCCAACGGACACGCTTCCTCCATGTGTCCTCCGCACCAATAAACCTATATATGAAAGATTTTTAAATATTTGTTTGTATTTTTCAGGGTTTAAATGGTTTTCTCGCCATTTTTGAAGAAAATTCGAGGGAAGAGGATGACGATCCTCTCGCCTTCGATTCACCGAGGGAAATCATTCACAGGTGTTAAATCCATGTTTTAATCATTTATTCATGAAGCATTGATGCCACATAACCCTGCGCAGCCCTGCATACCAGCAAAAAACCATGAATCGGGCACAGTCAGAGAGTATCAGTGACGAAGACCAAAATTTATCACAGCAGAAAATTAAAGGCAGATTTTCCAAGGATAACGACTAATAATTTTTATCAAAAGCCTAATCCCCGATTTTAAAACACAGTTTAAATAAGATCTTAAGGGTTTTATCAACAACAGCGCTTCCACCGCCACATTTGAGGAAAATTGATACCTCTAGCTATCACGATGCCACCTGTGCCTCAAAGTATTAAATTAGAGACCGAATTTATTGATCAGGATCAGATATTTTTCTCAAAATGCAGCCGAAGAGGAAACTCTGCCAAGGAAATTAATGACAAACATCTGCAGAGTTACTTCGATGCCACACAGAGCCTCAAAGGTCAACAAAAGTTCCCCCTGAGCTTAAATCTTTATGTAAATCATTTAATACAAAGGATATGTATGTAAGTTTCTTCATTGAGCCACTCAAAGGCCAAGAAGCTATTGAATTTTTATTAATTGTAATTAGAGATCTTTTATCAGATCTCACCTCCTCATTCTTCTATATATACTTCTGTAGAAGATGAGTGAGGGGTTGGTTGCAGAACTTTGATATACACTTGAGCTTAAATTTATGATTGTAAATAGTGATTGCTCTTGGAGCTCTGCTGGTGATAGATAGGTTAGGCTGAGATGTGTAGATGGATGCTAAATTAAAGCATTGCACTTAAAGCTGTAACTGGTTTGGAGCATCAATACAAGCTGATTTATGGGATCCTGGTCTATGTTGACTGTGATTTTTTTCTTATTGTAACTTGTCATTTTGTTCCTATTTTCACTGTGTTCCATATTCTCTTGTAAAGAAAAACATGCATAGAGTTAGGACCTACTGTACAGCAGTAACCTTCTCTGACTGAAAATATTTATATATATGTTTTCTTCCAATCTGTGTTATTTAGGAATGATTTAATTCAGTTTAGGCATAGGAATACTGGCGTTTCCTCATCTTATTGTCTTAGCTGAATGTTATTCTTAAATTTTATTTTCAGTATATGTTTTGTGAAGATGAACTGAGGAAGATATGGTGAGCCCTGGTCCCAGTTTTATTCCCACAACTATCTGGATGTTTCCCTTGGAATGTGTTAAAAGCTGGCTAGTTTAAAAGTACTTACCAGATCTTAGCCCATTCTGTGTTATCTTTGTGTTTGTATTTAAAGTGACCAAGTAAAGCAGAGCTAGGAGAGGATTTGTGATGAGCCCGACCCGCTATTTTCTACTCCAACAGTTTCCTTCAAGTTTCCCTTTGTTTTAAAGTGTTTTCTATTGAAAGTGTATCAAAGGCTGGCTAGTTTAAAAGTACTTACCAGATCCTAGTTTACTTTTATGTTTTTCTTGAGTCTATGTCAAAGGCTGGCTAGTTTAAAAGTACTTACCAGATCCTAGTTTACTTTTATGTTTTTCTTGAGTCTATGTCAAAGGCTGGCTAGTTTAAAAGTACTTATCAGATCTCGGGCTGCTCTTTGTTCTGCATCTGTTTAATTTCCCTTCTAAGTGTATCATTTCATTCCATAAATAAAACTTCGAAGAGATCCTTAGACATATATGACTTTCCCCTTAGACCATTCTTGCCTCTTACTGTTCCAATTAAACCCTATTATGACTCCACAGCACAATGGACTAAAACTTGCAATTATCTATCTTTTTGGCCGAAGCTTACTCTGATTTCTTGCAACTTCTCACCTTTGAAACTCTTTGAATTTGGGACTTTCCACCTCAAACAGTAATCATGCTCAACCATCCAAAAAAAAAAAAACCCTTGACCTTCATAACTAGCCTAATATTATTACCCCAAAAATTCAAAGACAAATCCATCTTTGCACTTATTGGAGAGATCCCTCTCCGGATTCACGAGGGCTAGATCCTAGAATCCCAAAGTGGTTGAAATAATGTTGCTTCGGCAGTTTTAGTCTCACCAATCTGCTTAAATTATAGATTCCTAACATTTCTGGCGACTCCGCTGGGGACTTCAGTTGAATTTTTCACCTTAGGTTCGCTTAAAAACTTCATAAAATTTGTGAGTAAAAAGCAGCCTTTTCAAGCACTACCAAAGAATGGTAATCATGATTAAACTTGTTTGAATCAGTGACAAAATAGGTAAACCCTAGGATTCTCTTAAGACTTTATCTAACCTTGAAAGATCATCTGGCTTAGCCATAAGAGTAAACTGTCCTTGTCTCATAACCGTAGCTAAGTTTTGAACAAAGTTAGGATATTCTTAGAAACCACACAATTGAAAAAGAACTCAGAAAACCTAAAAATATTTCAGATTGGTATCCAATAAATATGGTGGTGGACCATAAAACCTTTTACCTCCTTAGGAGCTAAAAACTTCCACTTGGCGACTCCACAATCCTTAACAGACCTTAAGACTCCACTGGGAAGAACCCTTACTATTATAACATCATTCAAACTTAGTTAGAGGACTGTAGGATTGAAATTTTTTTAAACAGATTAGTTAACCTCTCAAAAATTTTCATACATAGTTGAACTTTTCTTGTTTATTTGGGTCTGAAAAACACAGGATAGTGGCTCCTATAAAGATTCACACTAGAGCCTATCCTGACCCTGATCCACTTGAGTTGGTTGATAACCTAGAAAGTATCCTTAGGAAGTCTCCTAGGATTAAATTATCCACTATTTTCAGATCACCCTTGAGAGCTAATTCATTCCCTGAAATATTTCAGCTCTACAACAATCACAAGTTGACTTAGTAAATCCTTTTAGAACTAGGTCTCTTGGTGACTTAGATCAGTTAGATTCTGAGTCTTCACTTTCATCTCCTGAAACAAGTGAACATCCTGGTAGTAGAGAAACAACACCTCCTGATTTGCATTTCCTTCACAATTTACGTATCTCTCATCCAAGATCAGCTCAGCAATCTATTCCTGGTCCATCCACTTCTGCTCACCCTAGATCCATTGTTCAAACCACTCCACTACAGCCCACTTTCCCTCTTATTAATCCACCTCTTGTAAATCCACCTCCACCACATATCATGGCAACATGGTATGCTCCCTTAGTCCTTCCTGCACCATTAGTCAATCTTCCATAGGACTATCAGTCCAAAATTCCATTATATTATGCTAGCAATGCTACAACTACATCACAACATGTGGATAAGATGAATGACTACTTTGACAGAAATGAAATTAATGATGATTTTGTCAAACTTAGATTATTTGCTCAGAGCTTAGGGGGAGAAGTAAGAAAGTGGTTTAAAGGTTTAACCCCCCATAGTATTAATGATCTCCAAGCCTTCCATCAAACATTCTTAAACAAATGGGAAGTAAAGAAGAATCCTCTCCAAGTCCTTTTTGATTATAAGAACCTTCATAGAAACACTGGGGAAAGTGTGCAAGCTTATTGCACTATATTTAACAGTGTGTTTAATGCACTTTCCCCGGAACTAAAACTTCCACAGGGCTCAGCTTTAAACAAGTTTCCTAAAGGGTTTGACCCTGAGATGGCCTATCAGCTGAGAGAGAGAGACTTTGCAACTCTTGAAGATATGCAAAGAGGTGCTCTTTCTGTGGAAGTAAACTTAATGGAAAAGAGAGAAAGAATGAAAAATGAAAAGAGAGTGTCTTTTAGAGAGGAATCCACACCTTCTACTCCGAACTCAAAGATGGAGAAAATGATGGAGGAGATGATGAAAGAAATGAGCATAATTAAGAGAGCACAAGCAAGCCAAAACCAAACTGCTCCTCAAAATAGAAATCAGAACCAGAATCAGAATTTTAGAAGGAACCAACCTACAAAAATACCTAGGGAAGATGATCAGCAGATCACTCCTCCCTTTCATCAAAACTATGTAAGTGAGGTTGAGGAAACAGATGAAATAGTAGAGGAAGATGGTATCAACATGATGGGGGTAGGTAATGGTGACTTTGAGATTCATTATGATAGAAAACAAGGTCTATA
Source organism: Pinus albicaulis (assembly GCA_034641835.2). Classification (NCBI taxonomy): domain Eukaryota; kingdom Viridiplantae; phylum Streptophyta; class Pinopsida; order Pinales; family Pinaceae; genus Pinus; species Pinus albicaulis. The sequence continues at coordinate 557,348,843 of CM076581.1, read as the reverse complement.
CACACCTTATGATGACAAAAGAGATGATGATGAAAATTATTATCAAGACATGGAAAATGTCATCATAGAATCTCAAAAAGAATATGACCTTAGAAGCAAAATCAGTCAACAGACCCCCAACAACAAAACCTCTGACAAATCTTCACAAAATAGCACTACAACCAAGCCTAGAGTTGTCAAACAAAAGGATAAAAATGTGGCTATAAATTCTCGTAATGATAAAGAGAAAGACACTCAAAACAAAGAAAAACATAGTGCAAACATTAGCAGTACTAACACTCAGCTAGTAATCCAGTGAATTTTTTTTTGTCAAGTATAAATAAAACAAATCAGCAAGTTGATGTTGTTGATAGAGTGACAGCTAATAAGGCTGAAACCAACACTTTAAAGAGTCAAATTCCTTTCAACCTGGAGCAGGAAATTTCAAAGATCAAAATCTCTATTCCCTTGACTGAGTTGGCTGCCCAACATGTATATAGAACCCAAATTTTGAAGGCTTTAAACATTGAAGAAAATGAGGACACAGTCAATCTTAATGATGACCAACCAGAGCTGATTTTTGGTCCTAGGATTGAAGGTAGATATCAAGAGGGACCTGTTCCTCCCTTTTATGTAAGTTTAAACATTCATGACAAAAATTTTCACAATGATATGCATGATTCCGGGGCTTCTCATAATTTAATGCCAAAAGCTGTAATGGAGAGCCTAGGTTTAGAAATCACCAGACCTTACAAAAACCTTTACTCCTTTGATTCCAGTAGAGTAAAATGTTTAGGATTAATCAAAGACCTCTGTGTTAACTTAGCCCAAATTCCAGCCAAATGTTTTAGTCATGGATATTGTTGTGGTTGATGTGCCCCCAAAGTATGGAATGTTACTATCAAGATCTTGTGGGGATAAGTTACAAGGGACTATGCAATTGGAAATGACCTATGTGACTATCCCTATTTTCAATCACAATAGAAGACTTTACAGGGAGTCCCATATGCAATACACAGTTACAAGTCAAGACAGACCACAAAACTCTCCTATGTATTCTGTGAATACATGCCTTGATTCTTTTATCATGTTTAATGAGGAAAAACTTGTTGAACAAGTCAATTTAATAAGATTAATGGCCGATAGGGAGGAAGAGGCAAACACCACAGAACTTTTAAAACAATTTGTTGAATCGTTAAGCATTAGCAAACTAAACGAAGGTCTTAAACTTCAAGTCATGCATCCTTTACTTTTAAACATGGAGAGTCAAGAAAGCGGTCCTCAACCCAATAATATATCTGAGGAAATGAAACAAATTCAACTGAGTGCTGATACTCAAGAGCAATCGGAAAGCACAGTAGTTGAAGAGGACATTCACCAAACAGATGAAATTGAAACTAGTCCTCTGTGGAGTATGTATTTTGATGGATCCTGCACTAGAACTAATGCTGGTGCAGGTGTCTGGATTTCCAACACTGAAAATAACCACACAGAAAGCATTTCCTGTAGATTAAATTTTCAATGTTCTAATAACATAGAAGAATATGAATCCCTTCTCTTAGGCTTACATTTATTGAAAAAGTTAGGAGCCAGAAGAATTAATCTGTATGGGGATTCAGAGTTAGTTATTAGGCAAGTCAATGGGGAATATAACGCAAATCATCCCAGACTTAGAGCCTACCAAAACGATGTCATGGACCTTTTGAAAACCTTTGAGGAGTCCAAACTGTTTTTTGTCCCAAGAAAAAGAAATATTGCAGCCCACAATTTAGCCTTTGCAGCTAGGACATGCTTGACGCCATATGAAACCAAAGACTGCACAACTGAGATAAAATTTAGATTAGCTGTACCTGATAATGAAAAGTATTGGCAGATGTTTGAAAATGATAAACAAATAGAAGAAATCATGCAATTCAGAAATGAATTTGAACTACACAATTCAGACTCAGATTATGATACAGACTGCAGTGAAGAAAATTTCCTTGGTGAAGAAGAACCGTCTCCTGAACTTGCTAATATAAACCTGTTATCTAGAAAACTTGAAATCGAAACAGAAATGAATGCAGAGTTTGAAACAGATGAGTTAGAAACTCTGCACTCTAAAGATGAAAGTTTGCCAAGCGGTCTAGCGCCTTTAGAAGAGTTGTTTGATCTTAACAATGTGGCCAAAAAGCCAAAACTAGAACCTGTAGAGGCTGAAGTAGAAGAGTGCAATATAGGTAGTGAACTTAAACCTATGATGATTAAACTGTCTAAAACTTTACCAGCTCACATTAAACTTAAATACATAGTGCTGTTTAAAGAGTTTTTTGATGTTTTTTCATGGAGTTACGAAGATCTTAAATCATATGACACTGAAATAATACAGCACAAAATTCCCCTCAGAGAAAACAAAAAACCATTCAAACAGAAACTGCGCAGAATAAACCCTGTCTAGTTTCCTTTGGCTCAGAAGGAGATCATGAAAATGTATGATGCTGGTATTATTTCCCCTATTAGATACTCTGAGTGGGTGTCTAATCTGGTGTCTTTTAGGAAGAAAACTGGAGAAATCAGGCTTTGTATAGACTTTAGAGACTTAAAAAAAGCTTCATTAAAAGACAACTACCCTTTACCAAAGATGGATCACATTTTACAAAGGGTGGTAGGGTCTAGAAGAATTTCTTTGCTGGATGGCTATTCAGGGTACAATCAGATCTTAGTTCACCCTGCTGATCAATTAAAGACAACCTTTACTACACCATGGGGCACTTTCATGTATGTGAAAATGCCCTTTGGTCTAATGAATGATGGAACAACTTTTTAAAGAGCCATGGACATAGCTTTCTCGGAGGAACTGGGCTTCTTCATCATTATATACCTTGATGATGTCACTGTTTTCTCAAAAACAGATGAAGAGCACTTAGAACATTTAAGAAAAATTTTCGAGAAATGCAGAAAGTTTGGAATATCTTTAAACCCTAAAAAGACACTATTCGGTCTCTAGGAAGGTAAACTTCTTGGGCACATTATTTCTGAGGAGGGTATAAAGATAGATCCCAAGAGGATTGAGGTCATATTGCAAATCTCTCATCCTAGAAACATCAAAGAGTTGCAATCTTTCATTGGAAAGATTAACTTTTTGAGAAGGTTCATCCCCAACTTAGCTGAGCTCCTTAGGAATATCACAAACATGTTAAAGAATGAGCAAGGGGTAAAATGGACCTTGGAAGCAAAGGAGTCTTTTGAACTGGTGAAACAAGCGTTAACCAAAACATCAGTTGTTATATGTCCTGATTTTTCAAAAGATTTTTATATTTTTTCATTCGCATTAGAACATACCATAGCTACTATCCTTTCACAGAAAAATCCACAAGGACAAGAGCAACCTATTGCATTCTTTAGCAAGTCATTGAGGGATGCCCCTTTGAAGTATAACATTATGGAGAAACAAGCTTTTGCTTTGGTTAAAACTTTGAAATACTTCAGAGTATACATCCTTCACTCACACATCATTTCCTTTGTCCCAAAATCAGTTGTTAAAGACATTATAACACAAGACCCAGATGGTAAGATAGGTAAGTGGATTGTTGTTATCCTTGAATATGATTTAGAGATAAAACCCACTAAACTCATCAAAGGCCAAGGTCTAGCTAGATTAATGGCTGAATCAAATTTTGAAGTTCTTGATATTAATATGATTAATGCTTTGGATAACCAAGAAGAATTCTCAACTCCTATAGTTGAAGATCATTTTATGAATTCTCCTTGGTATGCTGATATTATTTATGTTTTGCTTAAATTGAATACACCTCCTGGTTTGACAAAAACAAAAGCAAGATTCCTCAAATCGAAAGTTGTAAACTATTGCATTATTGATAGATGTCTTTACTGGAAAAATGCAAGTGGTGTATTGCTTAAATGTTTGTCTGAGTTTGATGCAGAGAAGGTTAAATACCAGTTCCATGAAGGAGAGTGTGGAGGTCATTTGTACTGGAAGACAACAGCCAACAAAATTTTGAGGGCTGGTTTCTATTGGCCTACTCTTTTCCATGATGTGCACAAGATGATCATAGCCTGTCATAAATGTCAACTTTTTTAAGGCAAAAGAAAACTGTTACCCCTACCTCTGCATCCAATCACTGTTGAAGCCCCTTTTCAACAGTGGGGACTTGACTTCATAGGAGAAATCCATCCCCCATCTTCTGCCCAGCATAGATGGATTCTCACTGCCACAGACTATTTCACTAAGTGGATAGAAGCCATACCTTGTAGACAGGCCAATGATTCAGTTATCATAAAATTTATGGAGACTAACATTCTCTCCAGATTTGGTTGTCCTACCAAGATTATCACTGATAATGTAGCAGCATTCAGATCAAACAAGATGGTTGATTTCTTTCACAGATATCAGATAACATTGGGGCATTCCACGACTTATTACCCCCAAGGTAATGGAATTTCGGAATCCTCAAACAAAATTTTAGTGAACATAATCAAGAAACTGTTGGAGGACAACAAAAAGTCTTGGCACACAAAGCTAGTTCATGCACTATGGGCTGACAGATTGACTTTGAATAAATCCATTGGCATGTCACCTTTTCAGCTACTGTATGGTACTGATGCAATTTTTCAAAATAGCCTTGGTGTACCAGTAATGAAGTTGATTCAAGAGTTACAAACTAAAGATAATGACATGATCAAAAGAATAAATCAGACCATCCATCTTCAGTAAACCAGAGAGGAAGTTTACAACAAAGCATTGCACAAACAGATCAACATTAAAAAGCTTTTTGACAGAAGGAAAAAGGTCAGCAATTTCAAAATTTGGGACCAAGTTTTAAATTGGGATTCAAGAAGGGAAGAAAAGGGCAAGCATGGAAAATTTGACAACTTATGGCTTGGCCCTTATGCTATTCACTCAGCTGCTGGTAACAATGCATTTTTCTTGCGGGAGTTGAATGGAGCAGAACTATTTGGGGGTCCTGTCAATGGCAGGATGCTTAAGCATTACTTCTCTTGATCCATGTTATGTTCCAAAAGCATTTTTATCTTTTTCCATTGTAAATATTTCATCCACCATTGCATTCAAGTTATAAAAATAAAAAATACAAAAACAATGAAAAGAAATAAAAGAGGGCAGATTATGAAAACAAGAAAGGTATAGCCCCATACCAAAAAAGAGAAACAAATTATGAAAGTGTGCAAGCTCAAATGCCACTCCTGAAAAACACACTTCTAGTTAGTCAAACTGTCTTGACTAATTAGCTTTAAATTTTCTGCTGATAGGATAGTCAATTCGATTTGTCAAACTGTTTAATCTTGGCTTATCAGTAGATAGTTTAGGATAGAAATTAAAGGTTCAAACATCATCAAAATCTGAACCTAAGTTTCCAAAAAGAGATGACTCAAATCTGTTTCATTTTCTGAGTCAAAAAACATGTAAATCTGGTTCTAATTAACTCAAAATCTGAACCAGAGAACAAAGAAGGAACAACTCAAAGCAAAAGTTAAGACAGAGCTGTAAAAAGAGAAAGCCATGATGAGAAACTTTCAGATCTTAAGCCTTCCATTTTGATTTAATTTTTTGCAAAATAAATGTCTATGTGAAGCTTATTTTTATGCCATAGACCACATCAAGTCAAAAAACTTAATCTTGACTTGACTGTTTTTAAATTTATGTTTTATAATTTAGAGAATAAAAATCTGTTGGACAGTTTAATCCCAATAGATAGTAGAATAGGTAGAGACGCATCTGAACTCAACTATTTAATCTGAGTTCAGGGAGAAATAAGGAGTAGAATTAGATTATTATTATGCTTTCAAAAGAATAAAATGCTGTAAAAAGAGTTTTCCAATCCAAGTGCACTCTAATGAAGAAAAAATGTTAGATCAGTAGGATTGGGTAGGTATAAGTTTGTATTGATGAAGATCCATGGTTTTTATGGCTGCTAATATGTTTTCATAACACATCATCCACAGAAAGAAAGGTAGCCCAATGGATGAGACAACTGATCAGCCTCCCAGAGAACATAAATGGATCAGGCATAGGTCAGCCTCCCAGAGAAAGCAGGTCTGAAGTTCTTGGTGCCTTCAAGAAGGCACCATCCCCAAGTGGAGCCATTGTTAGCCACCTATAAAATTTTTTATATCAAAAGGTGGCTAAGACTTTTTGAGCCTTCAAGGAACAAATTTTATTACCAAAAATTGTTGGCTCTTGAAGACTCTTGAAGGCCTCATGCCTATCCTCTGTCTGAACTTCACTGATGTTCCTATTTTACACTTAGAAATCCTGCTAATTTCCAAGCCAGAATACTGCTGCAAGCACCTTTTTACCCCTTCAATTCTTCCAAAACTAACCTCATTTTAACCCTTTCATCTCCCATGAAAAATCCCTCATTTTCATGGTTTTTCCCTTTCCCCTTCATCAAAACCCCTTGACAAGGTTGAAAACTCCTTTTCGCCTTATCGGAACCCCTCTAACCCTTTGAAAATCATAGAAAAACTATAAAAACCCACATTTTGGGCATATGTGGGTCCTAGCCCTTTTTCCCATTGACCCTCGGTCACATAATTTCCCATGCGCCCACAGCCCCGCAATCGGGCGCCAAGACATTTTTTGTATTAATAATTCCCGGCCAAAGTTTAAAACCTTGGTTATATATTAAAAATCGTCGATTTTATTATTTTATTAGTTTTCTGCCGGTTCAAATTTTAAACCGTTCCGCACCGCCGATCTGATATGAGGATCAGACGACGCGGAGTCCATCTCCCCGATGGTCCCTGCCATCCACTAACCATTCAAAAAAACCGTGTGGTATTCATCGCACCACCTTTGAGCGATGGCGGTTTTTTCCCGATCGCCAGCGATTCCACTCATCGGTTGACACGTGGCCTGTGCACTATTCATAAAACTTCCGTCCATTGCGCGTTAACGGTTGGATGTGGACCCCACGTGATATCGCTGTACACCGTCCGATCTGGGGCCACCCATCCGATGGCTATCGCTCACCGAAGATGCTCGACAGTTAATCGGGCTATGACGCGACATCTAATTAATTTCCACTGTCGATCTGATCCGCAGATCGACGGTTCATATTTCATCGCCCATTTCCGTCGCCCAGTCAACTTTTCCCGTTTTTACATTCCATTTTCCACACCTGACCGTCAAAATTTTCTACCGCCTTCACTACGCCTTCTCCCGATCAATCCTGACCGTTGGATGATGCCATACAACGGCCACGCTCCCTCCACGTGTCCTCCACAGAAATAAACCTATATATGTAGGATTTTTAATAATTGTTTGTATTTTGCAGGGTTTAAATTGTTTTCTTGCGATTTTTGAAGAAAATTCGAGGGCAGAGCATGACGATCCTCCCACCTTCGATTCACCGTGGGAAATCATTCACATGTGTTAAATCCACGTTTTCATCAATCATTCATGAAGCATTGATGCCACATAACCCTGCGTAGCCCTACATACCAGCAAAAAACCATGAATCGGGCACAGTCAGAGAGTATCAGTGACGAAGACCAAAATTTATCAGAGCAGAAAATTAAAGGCAGATTTTCCGGGGATCACGGCTAAGAATGTTTATCAAAAGCCTAATCCCTGATTTTAAAACACAGTTTAAAGAAGATCTTAAGGGTTTTATCAACAACAGTGCTTCCACTACCACATCTGAGGCAAATTGATCCCTCTAGCTACCATGATGCCACCTGTGCCTCAAAGTATTCAATCAGAGACCGAATTTATTGATCAGGATCAGATATTTGTCTCAAAACGTAGCCGAAGAGGAAACTTTACCAAGGAAATTAATGAAAAACATCTGCAGAGTTACTTCAATGCCACACAGAGCCTCAACGGTCAACAAAATCTCCCCCCAAGCTTAAATATTTATGTAAATCATTTAATACAGAGGATATGTATGTAAGTTTCTTCATTGAGCCCCTCAAAGGCCAAGAAGCCATTAAATATATATTAATTGTAATTAGAGATCTTTTATCAGATCTCACCTCCTCATTCTTCTATATATACTTCCGCAGAAGATGAGTGAGGGGTTGGTTGCAGAAATTTGATATACACTTTAGCTTAAATTTCTGATTGTAAATAGTGATTGACTGGCTCTTGGAGCTTTGTTGGTGATAGATAGGCTAGGCTGATATGTGTAGATGGATGCTAAATTAAAGCATTGGACTTAAAGCTGTAACTGGTTTGGAGCATCAATACAAGCTGATTTATGGGATCCTGGTCTATGTTGACGGTGATGTTTCTCTTATTGTAACTTGTCATTTTGTTCCTGTTTTCACTGTGTTTCATATTCTCTTGTAAAGAACAACATGCATAGAGTTAGGAACTACTGTACAGAAGTAACCTTCTCTGACTGAAAATCTTTATATATATGTTTTCCTCCAATATTTGTTATTTAGGAATGATTTAATTCAGTTTAAGCATAGGAATGTTGGCGTTCCCTCGTCTTATTGTCTTAGGTGAATGTTATTCTTAAATTTTATTTTCAGCATATGTTTTGTGAAGATGAACTGAGGAAGATATGGTGAGCCATGGTCCAAGTTTTATTCCCACAACTATTTGGATGTTTCCCTTGGAATGTGTTAAAAGCTAGCTAGTTTAAAAGTGCTTACCAGATCTTAGGCCATTTAATGTTATCTTTGTGTTTGTCTTGAAAGTGACCAAGTAAAGTAGAGATAGGAGAGGATTTGTGGTGAGCCCGGCCTGCTGGTTTCTACTCCAACAGTTGCCTTCAAGTTTCCCTTTCTTTTAAAGTGTTTTCTATTGAAAGTGTATCAAAGGCTGGCTAGTTTAAAATTACTTACCAGATCCTAGTTTACTTTTATGTTTTTCTTGAGTCTATGTCAAAGGCTAACTAGTTTAAAAGTACTTATCAGATCCTGGGCTGCTCTTTCTTCTGCATTTGTTTAATTTCCCTTCTAAGTGTATCATTTCATTCCATAAATCAAACTTCAAAGAGATCCTTAGACATAGATGACTTTCCCCTTAGACCATTCTTGCCTCTTGTTGTTCCAATTAAACCCTATTATGACTCCATAGCCCAATGGACTAAAACCTGCAATTATCCATCTTTTTGGTCGAAGCTTACTCTGATTTCTTGCAACTGCTCACCTTTGAAACTCTTTGCATTTGTGACTTTCCACCTCAAACAGTAATCATGCTCAACCATCCAAAAAAAAACAAATCCTTGGCCTTCATAACTAGCCTAATATTATTACCCCAAAACTTCAAAGACAAATCCATCTTTGCACTTATTGGAGAGATCCCTCTCCGGATTCAGGAGGGTTAGATCCTAGAATCCCAAAGTGGTTGAAATAATGTTGCTTCTATAGTTTCAGTCTCACCAATTTGCTAAATTACAGATTCCTAACACTTAGCTTCCATCCAAGTGGCATCAATGGCATATAGAAAACATGCACATAATCCACACAGCCCATAGAAGATTGGCATGTGAAATTTTAAACAACGATCGATCATCAAAAACAGTCCACAAAACCTTTTTTTCTTCTACATCCGCACTCCAAATCCAGTTCCAAACCCACACATCAGCTCTCGAAGCACAATATGGGTTACGGTGCATCAATGTATTAGCATAGCTATCGAAGCGAGTGAAAGAGTGTTCCTATAACTTTCCCTTGGATCGATAACCTCATGTTGACGGGAAAAATTGTACTACCGACAATAAGGGGGTCTCCCTGGTGAAAGGTCCTAATTATATCTCACACCGTTTGGGATAGGAGGCCCATCCGGTATGTGGGCCCAGCTGCCGGCATGATAGTTTTCACTCTTGGTTGTCAGATGAGAAGATGATGGAGCGGAGGCGAGGATGAAATAAACATTTAGCGAAGAAAAATCAGCCCAAGGTTAACAAACCATAAAAAAATACCCGCAAGTCTAAGCAACAAAATAAAAGGCGGATATGCCATAACTAGGATCAGTTAGTCGAAAACCAGTCAAGCACATATGAAAGAAAACATGCCAGAAGTTAACTGCAAAGTAGTTCACAATAGACTACCTCCGTGGCAAAGACAAATAAACACTAATACAAAAGAAAACATACATACAAATATTGAGAAATAGTTCAAAATCGATGACATGCATGAAAGAAAACATACAACATAATGAAGTACTAAACAGCTAGTACTATCACCACAAAAAAACACGTGAATTAGTGCCAGGAAGGAGAATATATTATTAATGTTGATGCAATGTCAAATACATGTTTACAACTCATTAAAAACCAATAGTGGAACATGGGTTGTTCATCTCAAAGCATGATACAAAACCCTAGCTTTGCTACCCTTTTTTCTACTTGATACCAAAAGTTGAGTGCCTTTAGCTCTCTAGCAACAATTCCTCTATCATACTAGCTTTCATTGTCAAGTTGAAAGTCCTGTAATCCTTTCTCAAAGTTCTACATACAGGCTAAGATGACCCTTGAGTTGCCCCCTTGACTCTTGATCTTCCCGACTATTGGGCTGGTTTGCAACTTGGGCTGGTTTGCAACTTGGGCCATTTGTGACCCGCGACCCTGGGAAATCCGTGACCTGCGACCTCGGGCAATCCGTGACCTGCGACCGTGAACAAATGTGCAACCTACAACCCTGGGTAATCTCGGACTTGTGACCTTGGGCAATCTGTGACCTGCGACCTTGGGCAATCTGCGACATGGAAACCTTGAGCAAGTTGCGACTTGGCGACCTTGAGCAAGTCGCGACCTACAACCTTGGTCAATTTGTGACATGGTGACCTTGATCAAGTCGCGACCTGCGACCTTGAGAAAATTTGTGACCTTCTCTGGGTTTCGTAGCAAGATTTCTTTTCCTTCATCTCAGTTTCGTGAAAGTGACTAAATACCTTTGGGATTTTTTCGAGCTTTGAAAGGATGCACCTTACCTGCCAGAGAAGACCCTAGATTCGGCTCTGCGCACCGACCACTTCTACCTGCAAATAACATAACATGGATCATATGTCTTTAAAATATTGATGCTAAAGCACATTTAGTTAGCTGAAGAATTCATTTATAAGATAATAAACTTAGACCCCTCGGTGGGCAAGTGTTCTCAGATTGTAGACATGTAGATTTCCACTGCAATCACCAGCTGCCAAGCAGTCCCCATCTGCTCCTATGGAGGCTCAGCATAATAAACAAAAACCCCAAGCTAGATCAAAAACTTTCTCTGCCTCTAACCGTTTCTTGATAGGATCCTCATTTATCTCAGAATATATGACACCAAGTGTGTTCTTGCAGTAAAAAGTATGCACAAACCCCAGAAATATTTGATAAATGATGTGCATCCCACACATAAGACTGTGATCTCCATATATAACAACAATTTTTTGGGAAGATGAAAAGCTATAAGCAATGGCATCTGGAAAGTTAAAACTTCCTGAGTTATGTGCCACATGGAAACTTGACGAGCTTCCTCAACAGTTACCCCATGGTGCCCATGTGGTGCTGGCTTGGACCATGTTTTGGCATAGAAATGGGCCATGTTTGGGCCACTTTTATAACATTTATAAAAACACGATGGGGTGCACTCTTTTGAGCCATGAATTCTCTATCCGCATTTAGCCTTGAATGAAGAGTAAACTTTTGTTCTAAAGGCACAGTCGATGATGGTGCAAAGTACGAACATTTCCCAATGAAATGATTCTGAGTATCCGTTCTGCATCAGTGGAGAATGTTGTTGCATCAGAAACATGACAAGTTATTTCCTCAATTCTATATTTGGAATATATACCTATCCATCCTCCATTTGAAAATAATGTTCACCTACTCCTCTGCCTCACTCGTTGGTGCATTCTTGTCCTCCGCCTTTATCAGATGAGCACTAGTTCATCAATTCTAACTTATTTCCTCTACACATATGATGCTAAAGATAAATATTTTTTTATTTGTAGGAATGTTAGGTTGATCTACCAAAACAACTTGTAATGCATTCACATTACCAGGCCTTGAATCATATGAAATTTCTTAAACAATTGATACTTTAAGAAGGTACTAAGAAAGGTGCATCTCATAAATAGCTTTCAAACTGTCCAGGAAATCATTTAAAATTGGTCTGAGTCCGATACCCATCTGCATCTGTTGTAAGGTTGGTTGTTGTGTTTCTCCCTTAAAAATATGGAAACCATCTTGCCATATCCTTTTAATGGATTTAACCACCTTATTAAATTCGTCCATCCAAGCATTCTATGATAGCCGCTGCATTTCGAAAATGTTTGAGAAGTCGAATTTCAAGAGCTTCCCACTTGTCCATTTCTTCTCGCACCTTCCTATATTTTTCTCATACGTCCTCACAAGTCTCTCCATAACCTTGAGAAAAGCCTTCTTTGATCACCTTTGGGTAAGGTTGGCACGCTTTGCTATAATTCAATTTTTCTCTGGTTGTAATCACTCTCCAACTTCTTCATGTTGTTAGAGTGTATATATCAGCATCATAGGGTCTTCATTTACCTACTAGTTTCAATGGTCCATAATGAAATGAAATGTTAATTGCTGGTTGTTAACATTATAAGCAAAAAACGTTTCTGGAAATTCACCAAATGCTTCCCATGATCCATGGATGACACATTCGGTAAATCGTCGACCTATAAACCAAATGCGTGCCCACCCCATGAGGTCACAAATTTTTGTGGAAGTCGCACGGTTGGGTGGTCACATTGTTGAGATTGCAACAAGATGATGAGCTTAGTGGAAAGGAGTTGCCTTCACTAAGTGGGCTTGCAGGCTATTTTTGGCGCAAAGTCTATTTTTAGACTATGTCTATTTTTAGACATATGGATCATGTTCTATGGGTTGCAGGATGCTATTTGTGGATGGTTGGGAAGGTCGGAAAAATAGATGGACTTCTATTTTTAGACATATTTGGTGGAATCTATTTTTAGATTGCCAGTCTAAAAATAGATATGTCGAATATTATTAGCTCTTAATAATATTTGGACTCTAAACATTATCTTATCCTCTTGGAGCACTTTAGTTGAGTGCAGAGAAGTGGCACATGCAGCTGACAGAAGGAATTACGCTATTCCTAGGGTTTAGTGGAGCTATTGCATTTTGACTCTAGTTAGAACTCATGTGACAGAGTTTGGTGGAGTTGATTGAGGAAGTTAGTGGAGTTGTATTCAGTTTAACTAAGTTAAACATAGTTGAGCTAGTTGTATCTAGTCTAACTGATTGATACACTACTAAGAGTGGTGTGAATTAATTATTAATCAATTCACTAATTATTAAATCATAAATCAACTAAAGAATACATCAGTTAAATTTAGTGCATGGACAATTTCAGTGGAGACCAGTGAAGAGGTAGGTGAAAGAGAAAGTGTGACTATCAGTTGTGACTATACTGGTGCATGATTTTTCACCACACATTGATGGAGATGCCAATGAGGATTGTGCAGTGCATACCAGAGGGATTCGAACTTAGGATGTGCAATTATTCATCTTGGATTATGCAGTAGAGGCAGGCTAACATGTGGAACAGATTGGAGCATGTGTTTTGTATGATCTGAGCTTGTGTAGTGTGTAAAAATTGGAGATTGTACTGAGAGATTATGAGGATTTTGTACAATTATTGTTACATGATCTCTATCATTATAATATACAGATAGTTGGGGGTTTTTAGCTTTAAGCTTTCCCATAAATACTGTGTTTATATGTGTGATTGTTTATGGTTTTGGGCTGTAAGCAGCATTGTTTATTTCACAAATTACTATCAATAGTAGAAGAGGTTATGTATTATGCATGAAGTCAAATAGTGTGTGATCGTGATAATCTCGGTGAATAATTTAATGCTTATTAAAATTCTACATGGTATCGTAGCCGATATTGATCATTGGAGCAATTGCAAAACATTGAAGCGGTGTTGATTTTGTGCCGAAACTGAATTCATAAAAGAATGTTTTCAACAGGTTAGATGTCTTTCAACGGATTGTGATTGGAGTATGCCCTTGAGGGCAGCTCGAATTATATTGCATGGAAGGATAGGATGGAAGCTATGTTAGATGACAATGGGTTGAAGGAGTTCATAGATGCTGAAGTCCCAAAGCCTACTTCTAGCGATGCTGCCGTAATTGAGGCTTGGCAAAAGAAGACAGCAAAGTGTCGAAGGATTCTGTTGGAGGGCGTGAAGGATCACATAGTGTCCAACCTACATGGTAAGGCTTCTCCATTTTTGATGTGGAAAGCTTTGACATATTTATTCCAAAGCAAGAGCGACCAGAGGGAGTTGGCGCTCAAGGATAAACTCAGAAACATAAAGATGGAGAAAGGCGACAGTATGCCCAATACCTCACGAAGTTCATCCAATGCAGGGATGAGCTGGGAAGTGTGGGGGTGACTGTAGATGATGAGGACTTGGTGATCTTGGCTCTCCTTGGGCTTCCGAAGAGTTGGCATTCCTATCAGGACTCTGTCAATGGTCGGGAGAAATTGCCAGGATGGGAGCGACTTTGGTCTGATCTTGTGCAAGAGGAGATAAGGCGGAGTAACAGGGACGAATCTTCATCAAAGAACTCTGATGAAGAGAATTTCACTTTGGCTACCAAAGAAAAGAAGGGGAAGAGCAAGAAAGCTTCTCAATCCGGTGAGAAAGGCATGAAGCAGGACATGTCCAAGGTGAAGTGCTTTCACTGTCACCAACACGGACATTATTCCACAAATTGTCCGCAGAAGAAGAAAAATAAGCAGGCTACTGGATCTGCAGCTGGAGAGGCCTTAGCCTCACAGTTTGAGCTGGATTTTTCACTAATCACATGCTTGGTTTCAAGTTTGATGTGTTCAGTGTGGTTTCTGGATGGTGGTGCATCTTTTCACATGACAAGAGATCGAGATTTGTTTACTGATCTAGACGAGAAAGATCTTGGAGTGCACATCGAGATGGGAGATTATGGTAGATACAGTGCGACCAGTATCGGTACCATTTCCTTTAAGAGGGAGTCTGGTAAACCCTTCGTATTGAAGGATGTGATGCATGTTCCAGGATTGAAGAATAATTTTATCTCTGTGGCAATGTTAGAAGACAAGGGATATGATGTTGTCTTTAGCGAGGGAAAGGCTTTCCTGCACAGTAAAGCAACTGGTGAGACCCAGAGGATAGGGGTTCGAGTTAAGAACCTTTATCAATTGTAGGTAGATGGCTGCGCAACAATGGAAGGCAAGGCAGAAGGAGTGGTGAGCCGGGATGATGGCAAGTTGTGGCACCGGAGATTGGGCCGCCTTCACCATGGAGCTTTGAAGATACTGCAGCAGATTTCTTCTGGGCTTCCTAAAGGCACTCTTGCGCAGTCAGATCAGTGAAAGGGGTGTACCTTGGGAAAATTTGTGAAAGCCACCTTTCACGAGAAGGATAGTCGTGCCACGATGATCCTTGAGAGAATTCACACAGACGTGTGTGGACCTTTCTAAGCAGCTTCGACAACAAAGCACAGGTATTATGTGATATTTGTTGATGATTTTTCTCGTAAGTGTTGGATCTTCTTCATGCAGAAGAAGAGTGAGACATACTCAAAGTTATTTGAGTTCAAGGAACTGGTTGAGAAATAATCAGGGAAGCAAGTGAAGGCTCTTAGGAGTGACAATGGTGGTGAATTCATCTCTGGCGAATTCACGGAATTTTGCAGCATAGAATGAATTTGAAGAGAGCTCATAGCACCTCATAACCCAGAGCAGAACGGGGTTGCTGAGCGGAAGAACAGAACGATCGTGGGTGCTGCACGGGAGATGTTGCATGATCAGGGCCTACCCATTCACTTATGGCATGAGGCATGCAATACTGCAGTATATGTGTAGAACCGTTGTCCTCACAGGATACTTGGCATGAGTACACCTGAGGAGGCGTTTTCTGGTAAGAGACCTGATATTTCCCATTTGAGGATTTTTGGTTCACCTGTTTACATTCATGTGACAAAGGATGCCAGGAAGAAGCTGGAGCTGACTGTGGAAGTTGGGATATTTTTTGGGTACAGTGATACGCCCCACAACTATCATGTGTATTTTCCAGACAGTCGCAAGACTATTGTGCGACAGGATATCAAATTTCAGGAGGAGAAAGCCATGAAGTGTTCGCTTGATAGGGAGCCACACTTGCATGCAGAGGAGGAGATATTAGTTCCTAAGGATGAGTCTCAGGATGTGGATCAGCCACAAGATGAGGTTCATGGAGTGGAAGAGACCACTCAGGTAGCGCCAACCATCAAAGGGCGGAAGCGCACTACAGAAGCTGAGCGACTGGCTCAAGATGCAGAGAAGGTTGTAGGAGCACCTACATCACATCGCAGACAGAGACAATCACCTGACCGGTATACTAGATACATGGCTGTTGTGAGTAAGTGTATCGTGACAAAGCCATCCTCTTTCGAGGAAGCTGTGGAGGATCCCGCATGGGTAGATGCCATGGTAAAAGAGTATGATTCGATTGTTAGAAACAGTGCATGGGAGATTGTCCCGAGGCTGGAGGGGAAATCAGTGGTGGGTTTGAGATGGATCTAAAAAGTGAAGCAGGCAGCTGACGAGAGTGTGGAGAAGTATAAGGCAAGATTTGTTGCCCGAGGCTTTTCACAGATAGAGGGGATCGATTATGAGGAGACCTTTGCACTTGTCGCAAAGTAATCTTCCATACAGACGTTTCTTGTTCTCTCAGCGCAGATGGGGTGGCACATTCATCAGATGGATGTGAAGACTACGTTCCTCAGCGGATTCATTGAGGAGGAGGTGTACATAGAGCAGCCCGAAGGTTTCAAGATCTTCAGCAGCGAGTCGCATGTGTGCAGGCTCAAGAGAGTGTTGCATGGGTTGAAACAAGCACCTCGTGCTTGGTACACACGGATAGACAGTTATTTCACTAGACTTGGATTCTCCAAGAGTGAGGCGGATCCGAACCTATACCAGATTGTGGTGGAGGATAAGTTGCTGATCATTGTACTTTATGTAGATGATTTGATTTTGACAGGTGATGAGCTGTTGATACTCTCATGCAAGGAGGATCTTGCAAAAGAGTTTGAGATGAAGAACTTGGGCCTCCTTCATTATTTCCTGGGATTGGAAATTTGGCAACGCAGTGATGGACTGTTTGTTTCTCAGGGTAAGTATGCCCGGGAGATATTGGAGAAGTTCAACATGCATGGCTGCAAGCCTGTTGATACTCCTCTTCCTGGTGGTTGGAGGAAGGAGGATGCTACTTCAGCGGAGGTAGTGGATGCCACTGTTTATCGACAGTTGGTGGGGTCACTTATGTATCTGGTCAATACACGACCCAACATATGCTATGCTGTGAACCAGCTTTCACAAGCTATGGTTAAGCCTACCAAGCTCTACTGGAAGGCAGGCAAGCATGTATTGAGATATCTCAAAGGCACATCGGGATATGGATCATGGTACAGACAGGAGGATGAGTTGAGGCGGCATGGCTTCACGGATCGGTATCATCATATCAGAGATTGTGTGCAGCGGAAGGTCATGTTACTTTCATACATTCCCACGGAGGATCAGGATGCTGATATCTTGACGAAGGCGCTCACCAGGAGAAAATTCGAATACCACAGGGGCAGGATAGGGGTGGAAGATAATCCTTATCTTGTTGAGAGGGAGTGTTGAGATTGAAACAAGATGATGAGCTTAGTGGAAAGAAGTCGCCTTCACTAAGTGGGCCCGCAGGCTATTTTTGGCGCAAAGTCTATTTTTAGACTATGTCTATTTTTAGACATATGGATCATGTTCTATGAGTTGCAGGATGCTATTTGTGGATGGTTGGTTAAGTCGGAAAAAATAGATGGACTTCTATTTTTAGACATATTGGGCAGAATCTATTTTTAGATTGCCAGTCTAAAAATAGATATGTCGAATATTATTAGCTCTTAATAATATTTGGACTCTAAACATTATCTTATCCTCTTCGAGCACTTTAGTTGAGTGCATAGAAGTGGCACATGCAGTTGACAGAAGGAATTACACTATTCCTAGGGTTTAGTGGAGATATTTCATGTTGACTTCAGTTAGAACTCATGTGACAAAGATTGGTGGAGTTGATTGAGGAAGTTAGTGGAGTTGTATTCAGTTTAACTGAGTTAAACATAGTTGAGCTAGTTGTATCTATTCTAACTGATTGATACACTAATGAGAGTGGTGTGAATTAATTATTAATTAATTCACTAATTATTAACTCATAAATCAACTAAATAATACATCAATTAACTTCAGTGCATGGACAGTTTCAGTGGAGACCAGTGAAGAGGTAGGTGAAAAAGCAAGTGTGACTATCAGTTGTGACTATACTGGTGCATGATTTTGCACCACACATTGATGGATATGCCAATGAGGATTGCGCAGTGCATACCAGAGGGATTCAAACTCAGGATGTGCAATTATTCATCTTGGATTGCGCAGTAGAGGCAGGCTAACAGGTGGAGCAGATTGGAGCATGTGTTTTGTATGATATGAGCTTGTGTAGTGTGTAACAATTGGAGATTGTACTAAGAGCTTGTGAGGAGTTTGTACAATTATTGTTACATGATATCTATCATTATAATATACAGATAGTTGGGGTTTTTAGCTTTAAGCTTTCCCATAAATACTGTGTTTATATGTGTGATTTTTTATGGTTTTAATGTGCGCATGCGATTGTTTATATTTCCGCAAATTGATGATCAATAGTAGAAGAGGTTATGTATTATGCATGAAGCTCAAATAGTGTGTGATTAGGATAATCTCGGTGAATAATTTAACATTTATTAAAATTTCTATACACACCTGCTGCGGACTTTCTCAGTCACAATGTATGCGACCTCACAACTTGGTGGAGGTCGCACAACCGCACATGCTGCGGACTCCCTCGGGCACCATGTTTGTGACCCTGCGACTCGGTAGAGGTCGCACAACCACACATTGGGGATGTGTCACATTTTCCATCGCTGAAAAATAAATGCGACTATACGCTTACAGCATTGGGCGTCCTTCGATGGATTGTGATCCACTACTTCCTCCCCGCACACCCTATGCATGCTATTCATCAATGAGATAATAGTCATTTAATATCCAGTGTTTTAATCTTTTTCAACTAAGCCTATCCTTATGGAGGCAACCGATATTGATTACAAGGTTTCCATGTGCGCTGTGGCAGTTCTTGCTTCATAAAGAATTAATCTCTTTCCCGTCTCAAACTTCCACCACATCATACGTCAAATATTTATCACACATTTAAGAGAATATTTTGTGCGTTGTACTCAAAACTCCTTCGAAGATTCAGGAAGTCAAATGAACAATTAAACCTTCATGTAATTGCTACATAGTTCAATGTGTGATATTTATGGCACCTTTGACCAACTTCATAGTTCAATGTGTGATATTTATGGCACCTTTGACCAGCTTCAACTCATGAATTTTCTTTCGCACTTATTTGAAACCTCTTGCGTCATTCACATCCTTACTCCTTCCTTCGAAGTGCGCTGGCCCTTTACAAGGGTTATCATGAACATGCTAATATAGTCCAACGTTAAAGGAATTTATCCTTTACCTGTATTGAATTCCAAATGGACAATTCAAACCTCCTCTTGCATATTATTTGATGATGTCCTACTAATGGATCTTTCAATTAAACAGATATGTTTTTCGGTGTATAACAATGTAAACTTTGACCAATTTCCTTTTAAGGTGTGCAACTGGCGTTGTGCTCAAATCCACGCACAACGCTCATACACATGTGGCCTTGCTCTTATAATGCTCATATGATTTTTATTTGTCGAGCATTTCGTTCTTTCTTGCATCACCCTGCATGCCATATTTCAAAAGATATGAGCACCAAAATAAAATAAAATCAAAGATTAGGATACCAATATAGGGTGTTAATCATTCTAATGTCACTTTATATTTTTAACATAACCGTGAGGTTATTAATTAAATAACATTCTTTTAGTGGCACGCTCAGGAAGGGTTTTATTGAATATGATTAAATTAAGTTCAACCTATGCAGCGTCGAGATTAGAGAGCGACCATTGCCAACCCATCATGAATCGACTTCAAATGCTAGACATTCCTTCAATATTAACATACCAAATACAATGCTTGGCCTTTGAGGCTTACTCCTCTCATATAAACAAACCTTAGCTTAGTAACGTAATGCTCATGTGCATGTGCATGATTGAAAATATTCTTTCAAACCTGACGTAGAGATAGCGGGCTAAGATATGCCAAAGTGAAAATTGAGAAAGCAAGGCTTTAACCTTTGATCCATGGCTGTGAACATGTGTGGAGGAGCACCAGATTAAAAACCCAAAATTCATGGATAGTGTGATGTAGCATGAAAAATATGGTAGTGGGTGACCACTAATGCAAAGGTAGATTGATCGCAATATAACTCCTCACAACAACTGTTTGCCCTAAGGTGACAATACAAGTGGGTGCGACGTGCATTGTATGAGTGAACGCAGTGGCGGTGTCTAGCTGAAAAAAAGGTCACGGAGGAGTCATTGACTAAAATTCAGGTCGAAGATTGATGGGCTGAGCGAGCAGAGGGGGACCCAAAATTTTTAAAATACCCAAAATTTTGGGTGGTGTTGTAGCGGCTACAACAATTGGCGAACCACTGGTAGAATCTAGCATCTCTGTCAACATCGTAACAATAGTCTGAGTCCAGATAGTGATGCAAGGGATTATTGAACAAGTTCTATGGGTATCCTTTTCTATTACTTTGACCTTTACAGATATGCCCAGTCCTTGTGCCTCAGCTAAGTCTCACTAATTAGAACACATCAAAGCGGAAGCTCACAGATGCCAGTAGCTTGTTGATGATGTGAAGAGTAAGGCAGTTGGCTTATTATATTCAGAATTTTTAAAGTAATTTTTCGGTGTTTCTCTGTTGCCACCAGGCCTGGACAATACCCCATTGGAGTCACTTCAAGAAATCACAAATGTTGCTCCGCTACCAGGGAGCCTGGTCAGTACCCCGGCGGAGCCATTTCATTACCTCTCTACGTAGGAAGCCTTTCTCAATCCTTTGCCCTTATTTTTTTGATGTGCTCATAGCACTTATTTGCATGTGCTCGTGGCACTTATTTTGCATGGGCGGATGAGGGATCCCAACTTATTTTATGGGTGAGAGAGGTTTTTTCTTTTTTGACAGAAACTGAAAGATATTCTGATTTGGGTTTGCCCTCATGCTAGTCTTCACATCCCATCTACCACCCACAGTTGAAACGTGCAAAATAGATCATTAAGATGCTTGAGACTATGTTGGGCACAAGGCTCAGGTTACGGATATAGGCTATTCAAACTCGCTAGGGTTCTCCCACAAGTAACTGGCTCGTATCTCACTGGCTAATGAATTTAAACTCATAGGCATTATGTTGAGGACGCAAATTTGATGACTTGTTCTGAGAGAAGCTGCCTCTTGAGGTGACCACCGCAACCTCATGCAAACCATGGAGTTATTGTTTCAGCAATCGAGGCAACACAAGTAAGCTAGGTCATCAGGGTTTTAATGAGGGCTCATGCAGTGGTATGTGATATATCGAAACTTTCCAAGCTATGTCAACAACCTGTGCAAATGATGTGAGGAAGAAAGTGTACTATGCGATGTGGTAGACAAGGCTTATGACACAATGCAATGCCATATGTGAGAAAGATCAACTAGTTACAGGTGGAAAACAAGGCAAAACACATGCAGTGATTATCTGAACATTATGAAAAAATAAGTAAACTGAAAGAGGAAAGAGAGAAAAAAATGCAAAAATGATGATGCCTAAGATATTAAGCATAAGCAAAGATAACAGACATAATTTCAAACTATAAAGCAAAACTTTCACAAGTAAAACTAACTAACAACTTGAACTAACAAATTTTATTAGCAAATCCTAGCTAGCCTAATCCTAAAACCCTATTTTAACCAAAGAGGCAGTCGGGTTATGTAAAATCAACTTTCCAGTGCAGCCACCACATTAGTTCCCGCCTTGCAAGAACAAAAATGTTTGTAATGAGAGGCAGCATACAAAATCGTGCACCAAAAACAAGACTTACTTGAAGAGCATGTGCGATAGCAAGAAAGTCATGGCTACTTACCAGAGAACGTGCTAGAATGGATTATGCTAGCTGAATTTCACTTTCATGCTGATACATAGAAATATGTATTTGAAACATAAAATCATTTATAAATGACACACATCCATCCAACCAGAACCTTAGGTCCAACATAAGCGGGGAAAAACATTACCTATTCGCAGGTATATTCATTCGATAGGATTCGTCAAACCCATCGGGAATCTCATCATGATTTTGAGGATGATCACTTTGATAGAACCAAAAAAATAGGCATTTTCCAGGCGAATTTGAGATGCTTGCAAATCCACTTGCAGAAACCCTAGTTTTGAAAGCCCTGGTTCGAAGTTGTCCTTGCGTTTTGTCGAGGATGCGAGGATCTGAAGCAAGCTTCAGTGGAGGCCAACATTCCTCACCGTCTTGGACAAGCTACGGACCTTAGAGCAGGGGGCTTCCAAACTTAGATGGTTTCATGAGATTAACTAACGAATGGGTGTGATCATTAATTGTAGTGACTGGAAAAGTGTCAGTGGGCTTTATATCAATTCATCCAAATGTTTGTGCACTGGCATTTTGACAATCCAATGTATCAGATTCTTTAGATTTCCCAGGATGGGGTGAATTGACCGGAAGATTTTCAAGCAGTAGAGAGGTTTTCCAAGCATAACAGGCTTGCGCCTGAGTGAAATTGGTACTAGCTGGGCAACAACTTGAAAGATTAGAGACAATGGACGGTGTTTCCCATCCAGTGAATAAATTAGGGTATATCGGTTGTTGCATACAAGCCGTTAGGTGATAGAGATCTGTGCTTAGGGAAAGATCAATCGACTGGAAGACGTGCTTGGATGAGATGACATCTAACGCGGTTATGTTGAGAGGTGTGTGATACATGGGAACCGTTATTTTTGAATCCCTAATTCGAGGAAGCCTAGTTGGACTTGTTTCAGGGGTCTCATCAAGATCGTAATAACTTAAGGTAACATCTAGTAGAAGCTAAATTACTTCAATTTCCTGATGGTTCCTTGAGTCTTCACAAAGTGGATCATCAAATTTTGGAGGCTTCATGCAGTTGATAGATAGATGTGAATGACAGTCCTCAGGGCCGTGAGTGAATATGTTCGTAGATAAGTAGTGATCACTAGATTCATCAATTTGATCACGTTGGGGACCCAACACGTTAGGCTTCCCCGGAGTTAACAATTGGGATGAATCGATGAAAGAAACATCTTGAAGTTTCCCAGACAGGTAGGCGCTCCTTCAGCTATCTAAAGATCATGGATGAAAAATATTAGGCATAAGGGACTCATCAATTTCATAATGTGATTGTGAAATACCACCCGCGTGCTTATGATTTTCGCCAATAAAAGAAAATTTTGAATGACTTGAAGGAATTACTGGTGTGGCGAACTCATAAAATAAATCAGGTAATAATGGATGGAACGATTCAGATGTGGGGGCATCAAACATACACGAATTTCCATCTCGCATATCAGTGTCAACCAGAGAGGTCAATGATTTCATATGCCCATCATGGTCCAATGATTTTGTAGGGAAATCAACTTTTCCCGGGACATGACTCAATTTGTTATTAGTATGAGAATGAGATTTAGAATCTACCCAGGAAAAAATTCAGTGGACTCGAGATAGGTTTCATTGACAGGGAGAGATGTTAGGCCAATATGCTTTTCAAGCTTCGATTTGACAGTGTGCGTGAAAGATTCTGGGACAAGATCTGAACAATAGGCAACTTGAGGGTTATTATAACAAACACCGAGAACGAGCTCAGTTGTCGACTGAAATTGTTCTAGGGAAACAGAAATCACCAGTCAAAACTGCTCAATTAAATATGTCCAATCGACATCCCTTTTAGGGAACTCAAGAAAAAAATTAAAAAACCGGATAGAAAACTCTTCTATAGATTCTTGAGGTTCCATTCTGATTTCATTTAACCTTGTTCATACATTTTGAAAATCGTACCTATGAAAAGCTTGTTGTAATTCACCGGTGAGCTGTTCAAGCGAATGGATGGAAGCTGCCGGCAATGTGCGGCACCATTTCTCAGTGCGAACTTCGAGCGTGAGGGAGAAAAGTACGCAAGCCAACTCCTCGTCGTCAACTTCGTAACACTCACAAAACTCACAAAAATCTAAAAGGTGATCGGTTATGGAAACTCCGCTTTCACCATCAAATTTCAACTCAGACAAGTGATACATAGGTTCATCAAGGCTTGAGAATCGAGAACTAGATAAATCCGATAAATATCTCGGGAGAATGTTTTGGAGACGAGCCATTGCAGGTATGAGATTAACTGCAAGCTCTGAGTGCTTAGTTTGTCATCTGGCCCTCCTTCTAGTGCCAATTTGTTGACGGGAAAAATTTTCCTGTCGACAACAAGGCGGTCTCCTTGGTGAAAGGTCCCAATTAGACCTCACACTGTTTGGGATAGGAGCCCCATCCAGTATGTGGGCTTGGATGCCGCCATGATTGTTTTCACTCTTGGTTTTCGGATGAGAAGATGATGGAGCGAAGCCGAGGATGAAATGACTAATTAGCGAAGAAAAATCAGCCCAAGATTAACGAACCATAATCAAAGATACCAGCAAGTCTAAGAAGAAAAATAAAAGGCAGATATGCCATAACTGGGATCAGTTAGCCGAAAACTAGTCAAACACATATGAAAGAAAACACCTCAGAAGTTAACTGTAAATTAGTTCACAATAGACTACCACCGTGGCAAGGACAAATAAACACTAATCCAAAAGCAGACATACATACAATTATTGAGAAATAGTTCATAACCGACGACATGCATGAAAGAAAACGTACAATATAATGAAGTACTAAACAACTAGTACTATCACCACAAACAAGCACGTGAATTAGTGCTGGGAAGGAGAGTATATTATTAATGTTGCTGCAACATCAAATACATGTTTACAACTCATTAAAACCCAATAGTGGAACATGGGCTGGTCATCTCAAAGCATGATATAAAACCCTAGCCTCACTACCATGTTTTCTACTTGATACCAAGAGCCGAGTGCCCTTAGCTCTCTAGCAATAATTCCTCTATCATACTGGCTTTCATTGTCAAGCTAAAAGTCCCGTAATCCTTTCTCAAAGTTGTACATATAAGCTGAGATGACCCTTGAGTTTCCCCCTTGACTCTTGGTCGTCTCGACTGTTGGGCTGGTTTGCGACTTGGGCCATTTGCGACCCACGACCCTGGAAAATCCGTGACCTATGACATCGGGCACTCTGTGACTTGCAACCTTGAAAAAATATGTGACCTGTGACCCTAGGAAATCTACATCCTACAACCTCGGGAAATCCACGACTTACGACCTCGGGAAATCTGCAACTTGGCAACCTTGAGGAAGTCGCGACCTAGTGACCTTGAGCAAGTCGTGACCTGCGAACTAGAGAAAATTTGTGACCTTCTCTGGGTTTCACAACAAGATTTATTTTCCTTCATCTCTGTCTTGTGAAAGTGACTAAGTACCTTTGTGGTTCTTCCAAGCTTTGAAAGGATCCACCTTGCCTGCCAGAGAAGACCCTAGCTTCGGCTTTTCACACCGACCACCTCTACCTACAAAAAACGTAATATGGGTCAGATGTCTTCAAAATATTGACGCTAAAGCACATTTAGTTAGCTGAAGAAATTATTTAGAAAATAATAAACTTAGACCCCTGGGTGGTCAAGTGTTCTCAGATTGTAGACATGTAGATTCCCACTGCAATCACCAGATGAGCGTCAGTCCCCATCTGTTCCTATGGAGGCTCATCATAATGAATGAAAATCTCGATCTAGATCAACAAATTTCTCTGCCTCTAACCATTTCTTGATAGGATCCTCATTTATCTCAGAATATATGACACCAAGTATGTTCTTGCAGTAAAAAGTATGCACAAACCCCGTAAATATTTGATAAATGATGTGCATCCCAGACATAAGAATGTGATCTCCATATATAACAAATTTTTTTTGGGAAGCTGAAAAGCTATAAGCAATGGCATATGGAAATTTAAAAATTGCTGAGTTATGTGCCACATGGAAACTTGACGAGCTTCCTCAACAGTTACCCCATGTTTCCCATGTGGTTCTTGCTTGGGCGATGTTTTGGCATAGAAATGGGCCATGATTGGGCCACTTTTATAACATTTATAAAAACATATTGGGGTGCACTCTTTTGAGCCATGAATTCTTTGTCCGCATTTAGCCTTGAATGAAGAGGAAACTTATATTCTAAAGGCACAGTCGATGATGGCACAAAGTACGAACACTTCCCAACGAAATGATTTCGAGTATCTGATGTGTATAAGTGGAGAATGTTGTTTCATCACCAACATGACAAGTTTTTTCCTTGATTCTCTATTTGGAATATATACCACTCCATCCTCCATTTGAAAATAATTTTCACTTGCTCCTCTGCCTCACTCGTTGGCGCATTCTTGTCCTCCGCCTTTATCAGATGAGTACTAGTTCATCAATTCTAACTTATTTCATCCACAAATATGATGTTAAATATAAATCATTTTTTATTTGAAGGAATGTTAGGTTGATCTGCCAAAACAACTTGTAATGCAGCCACATCACTAGGCCTTGAATCATATGAAATTGCTTAAACGATTGATAATTTAAGAAGTTACTCAAAAAGGTGCATCTCATAGCTAGATTTCAAACTGTCCAGGCAATCATTTAAACTTGGTCTGAGCTCGATACACATATGCATCTATTGTAAGGTTGGTTGTTTCATTTCTCCCTTGGGAAGGTGGCAACCATCTTGCCAGATCCTTTTAAGGGATTTAACCACCTTATTAAATTCGTCCCTCCAAGCATTCTATGATAGTCGTTGCATTTCGAAAATGTTTGAGAAGTTGAATTTGAAGAGCATCCCACTTGTCCATTTCTTCTCACACCTTCCTGTATTTTTCTCATACCTCCTCACAAGTCTCTCCATAACCTTGAGAAAGGCCTTCTTTGATCACCTTCAGGTAAGGTTGGCACGCTTTGCTATAATTCAAATTTTCTCTGGTTTTAATCACTCTCCAACTTCTTCATATTGTCAGAGTGTATATATCGGCATCATAGGGTCTACATTTACCTACTAGTTTCAACGGTCCATAATGTAATGCAATGTTAATTGCTGGTTGTTAACATTATAAGAAAAAACATTTTCTGGAAATTCACCAAATGCTTCCCATGATCCATGGATGACACGTTCGGTAAATCATTGACCTATAAACCAAATGCGTGCCCACTCCATGAGGTCACAAATGTTTGTGGAAGTCACACGGTTGGGCGGTCGCACCTGCTACGGAATTTCTCGGGCACAATGTATGTGACCTTGCGACTTGGCGGAGGTCGCACAGTCGCACATGCTGCAGACTCCCTCGGGCACCATGTTTGCGACCCTGTGACTCGGTAGAGGTTGCACAGTCGCACATTGGGGATGGGTCACATTTTCCATCACTGAAAAATAAATGTGACGGTGTGCTTACAGCCATTGCGCATCCTTTGATGGACTATGATCCATTGGTTCCTCCCCGCACACCTTATGTGTGTTATTCATTAATGAGAGAATAGCCATTTTGTATCCAACGTTTTAATCATTTTGAAGTGTGCCTATCCTTATGGAGGCAACCAATACTGATTATGACGTTTCCATGTGCATTGTGGCAGTTCTTGCTTCACAAAGAATTAATCTCTTTCCCATCTCAAACTTCCACCACATCATATGTAAAATATTTATCACACGTTAAAGAGCAGGTTTTGTGCGTTGTACTCAAAACTCCTTCGAAGATTCAGGAATTCAAATGAAAAATTAAACCTTCATGCAATTGCTACATAATTCAATGTGTGATATTTATGGCACCTTTGACCGACTTCAACTCATGAATTTTCTTTCGCACTGATTTGAAACCTCTTGCGTCGTTCACATCCTTACTCCTTCCTTCGAAGTGCATTGGCCCTTTACAAGGGTTATCATGAACATGCTAATATATTCCAACGTCGGAGGAATTGATCCTTTACCCGTATTGAATGCCGAATGGACAATTGGAACCTCCTCTTGCAGAGTATTTGATGACGTCCTGCTAATGGATCTTTCAATTAAACAGATACATTATTCAGTGTATAATGATGGAAACTTCGACCAATTTCCTTTTGAGGTGCATAACTGGCGTTGTGTTCAACTAAATGCACAATGCGCATACACATGTGGCCTTTCTATTATTATGCTCATCTGATTTGCATTTTTTGAGCAATTTGTTCTTTCTTGCATCACCCTACATGCCATATTTCAAAAGATATGAGCACCAAAATAAAATAAAATCAAATATTAGCATACCAATCTAGAGTGTTAATCATTCTAATGTCACTTTATATTTTCAATATAATCGTGAGATTATTAATTAAATAACATTCTTTTAGTGGCACGCTCAGGAAAGGTTTTATAGAATATGATTAAATTAAGTTCAACCTATGTAGCCTCGAGATTAGAGAGCGACCATTGCCAACCCATCATGACTCGACTTCAAATGCTAGACATTCCTTTAATATTAACATACCAAACACAATTCTTGGCCATTGAGGCTTACTTGTCTCATATAAAAAAAACCTTATCTTAGTAACGTAATGCTCATGTGCATGTGCATGATTGAAAAGATTCTTTCAACCCTAGTGGAGAGATAACGGGCTAATCATGCCAAAGTGAAAACTAAGAAAGCAAGGCTTTAACCTTTGATCCATGGCTATGAACATGTGTGGAGGAACACCAAATTACAAAACCAAATTCATGGATATTGTGATGTAGCATGCACAATATGGCCATGGGTGACCACTCATGCAAAGGTAGACTGATGGAAATATAACTCCCGAAAACAACTACTTTCCCTAAGGTGACAAGACAAGTGGTTGCGGTGTGCATTGTATGAGTGGGCGCAGTGGCGGGGTCTAGTGGGGAAAAAGGTCATGGAGGAGTCAGTGACTGAAGGTCAGGTTGAAGATTGATGGGCTGAGTGAGCAGAGGGGGACCCGAAATGGATTTTTGTAGCTGCTACAACACCTCACTAGTTAACGACTCTACAATCGTTCTAGATGTGGGTCACCAAAATGATTCTCCATCAAAGCCATTGCACCATACTAGCCATAGCTCTAACACATCTTTTGACAACACATCAAAACCAATATTTGAGGACTTGACCTTTCACTCTGGCCTTGTCCACCCTCTCATCGTACAACTACCGATCACTCAAAATATCAATGCCCAATGCCCAAAAGCACAGAGATATGCTCCAAAGACCGCATCAAAATGCAACTCACTAGAAAAGTTCCAGAACACCACCTTTGAATAGATACAAAATAAAAAACAAGCACCACTGGAGTTGTGGGCAGATCCGAGATCAGACACCACATTCCCTCCAGAAGATCGCTCGTCATCATCTCAACTTTCGACGGACAACTATATATAAATAAAAATACACTGAATTACTTTCCTTGGCCTAGGAGGGGCCAAGGGTCCTCATGGGCTCTGGTACCAAGAAAAAATTTGAGCATGCACGCTATATTCTATTAATAAAAAAGTATTACATATATGCATGAAGTGTTGTCTCAATATAGGGAAACTATCTTGGAAACAATAAGTTGGTTGAGAGAATATCTCAACCACACATAAAACTAGGAACATATAGATTTAACCAACTCCCATGGAATAGGAATAGACTACTTACATAGACAATAACAACTGAGACAAGTAGGAATTGCATATTCCAACAAGTATGTATGTATTCTTACTATGTAAGAAGTATGAATTTCAAATTTCATTAGTGTAATTATTTATTTCATCATACTAATATGGATTGTGAAATTATCCATGCTAATTAGTACTCAATGTAATTTATCCCCAACAAGTCATTTTTAACTATTAATGTAGGTCCAAAACTAATGCACATACATTAAAGAGTTAAAATATATTTTATGAATATCGTCTTAATGGTTAAGAATGAAATTTGTGTGGTTTCTTTTATCTAATTTGTGATCTTATTAAGTGTTGATTATGGGTTGGTTTTCTTCATGATATAACTTTAAATTATTATAGGACTAGGTTGAAGTAGGCCATGCCTAATAAAGAATGGGTTCAAAATACATGTAGGTGTGACTGGTTGCGGAAATAATTTTAGGGAAAGCTAAAGGATGTGCTTGTTCTGTTATGTATGAGTGTATTATCTATACTAACTTATATCTCTAAGGTAAGTAATTATTTGTGTATATAATGGAGAATTGATTTTTATGAAATTTCATGGACATGATTAAGAATGGTTGATTATGCATACTTTGAATTTATGGAAATAAATTTTCGTAACAAAAATTTGTTAAGAATATTGGTACAGTAAGTGGTACAAGTAGGTGTTGCCACTTTACCCTGAGAAGTTAAAATAATTATGCTTTGATCTTCAAATTGTTTCTATTATTAGGATTAAAATTTTGGTAAAAATAGTAATTGGTTCCTAAGATTTTTGATTGCATCTATGTCTTCTGAAATTAAAAGGGTACATTGAGAGTGAGAAAACATAATTCATTACTTATAAATACAACATCATGTTTGGTAACTAGATTGACATGCAATTGTATATGTATTATTTGCTACTTCTTGTCATGCAAGTTTTATTATATGATATGATTGGCAATAAATGTTGATATACAACTAATGTGGGAGCTATTTATATTTTGGAAAGCTCAATATACTATAGAACCATAAAGATGGCACATGAAATATTAATGAGGACTATGAGAAGAAAAACATCTAGAATGTCAAGATATTATAGATAACTTAAGAATATGTCATATAAATTATATAAAATTGTATCTTGTTATGATATTATAAATTTTATGGTTGGTTTTGATATAGAAATATTTAGCATTTTATATATTGAAACATATCTAATATAGTATGGATATAATTCCTACTTGATTGAGAATGGTATGTTTTGGTTTTCATGGAGATGCTTTCACTTTAGCAAAGCATTGAGTTATGAATTGGCATGAACAAAATGATATCAAATAATTAAACACAAGGTTAACACCTTTATGATAAGATAATTAAAATGAAGCAAGAATCTTATGAATGTAGGAAAAAATTGGATCAAGTTTAGCACAAGAGGGGGAGTATGTTGTGTCCCTTATTGGTTAGTTAGTTTTGGTGACACTTGGAGGGTGACTTTGATGGAGTGTATAAATATTATATATGTCAGGCTTATGTATACATGTACACTATAGAACTAGTTTGGGCCGCATGGTTTTTGCATGATTATGATAATATCTATATTTGTATGTATAAGATTGATTTTGGTTAAGTGCATGTTAACCATGTTTCTCCTTTGGCATCCTATTTTGAATTTTCTGCATGGCATGAATGATGGTCTATGATTGTGACACAATAATAAAAGCTACTATGTGGAGTATTTAACCAACCATAATCTTGTTGGTGATTTATAATGTATATGATTATACATTCTTGACCTTGTGTTTAGCAAGATTTGCAAGGAACTTAGTTAATGCCAAGAAGGATGCTGAGATGAATATGGAGGTCATGTATATATTTGGGTAATATGTGATTGAAATAAATTCATTATGAACTTTTTTGACGCTTTTAATCTATCAGGTTATGATGTGCAGGTCTCATAAAACAAAGTCTTGCCAACAGATCATCATATGCATATGAGATCACAACTAGTACCTTGAGGCAAACCAAGGTCACGGAGTCCTAACTTTCCAAATATCAAGTTGTGGAGTCTTGAATATTTGGAATAGATTGTCTTGGAGCCTTTATGCTACTAGGACGTTGAGTACTAAGCACAGGGCAAGGGCGTGAAGTCCTAACAAGTCAGGAGAGGTGCACAATAGGGGTATGGAATCCCTATTCTTTAAGTGAAAAAAACCACACCACTTAATGGATTACATTAACGAGGAGAATTAATATAAGTTAAAATTTAAGTTGAATTAAATCCAATTCACCCTGTCTAGAGGATTATTAAAAAATAAATATTATTTTAATATAAAATATTAGTTATCTAATTTTAGAAAATAAATAACAAGAAAATTCCTTTAGTTTACACATGGGTGGTGAATATTACATAATTTAGGTACCTAAACTATATAAAATAAAAGGGGAAAATTTGTTGAGGAGCCATCTTAGGGGGTGGTGAATAATACAAATGTTTATAAATACAAAAATGGTTAAATTTTACATGAAGGAGGTGAGGTGTCACTCCACTCCATGCTTATAAACATGGAATGATTTCTCCCCATGGGGAGAAGACCATAAATCATAGGTAAATGTTGCCAAAATCAATACCCAATTCCTAAATGAAAATCCCAATAATGTATCCTAATTGAGACTAAGTGGTGTGAGAGGAATATAAGATATCTTCCTTAGTTTTCTAGACATTTCTCACTAGTTTTGAAGTTGGTACCGTTTGTGAGCTCATAGAGCTTGGGTGTTCCAAGGAATTTCTCACTATTGTTGAAGTTGGTACTCTTTGTGAGATCATAGAGCTTTGCGGTTACGAGGAAAAAATATTTCCTTTGGATATGGTTTGGTGGTAAATCTGATTGGTCTATTGGAGTTGGAGAGTGCAACTGTTCAACTAAAATTTCCAGTTTGTTATATTTTTTTTTAATTAACATTTTTTAGATGAACATGTAGTTAGTTTACCTTTAAAATAGTTCTTGTTTTTCTAAAATATCTCATCATAGCCATATTTTTTTGGTTATACATATGTTGAAATTACAGAGCTCCAAGAATATGTTTTTGTTTTAACTAATGGGTGAATAGCAGCTCCAATTAGTAATTCTTCATTTAAATGGGTTGCAAGAAAACAACATGATAGTGTAAATTGTAGCCTTTATATATTCTATTCATTATAATTGTATTATTCTTATGTTCAATTTGTGGATCTACTTTATTGTGCATTTATGTTTATGAAAGCATATGCTGAAAAATTACAATTTAAGCTTCTAATTCACGTGAGTAAAAAAAAAAACCATGTCATGTAAACTATAATTGGAAGAGATGATGTTCGTATTTCTATTCTATGACATCACCCTTATCTTAGTTGGTTCCTTTAAGGTTATATATTTATATTTCATCTAATAATAGTTTTGGCAAAAGTCGCATCTAGCATATTTTTCCTGCTTTATGTTTTCCTATAAATATAACACTTATTATTTTTAAATGAAAGAAAGTTCTATTGAAATATTTCATTTATAATTTAAAAAAAAAATAAAGTATTATTTGAAATATAATGCTTATTCATTTTTAAGAAAAGAAAGAAATATATCTCTAAATATTTTTTTGTTTAATAATGTTGTGCTAATTTAGAGCATCATATCATTAAATGCAAAGGTGAATAATTCTTCTAAATTGATGGGTGTATATATATGGGTGATAAATTAGTGTGGTAATATTTTGTAAATCTTACTATAAAACCTTACGAGATAGATTTGTGTGGTAATTCTCTGTAACTTTTACTATATATACATTCTTTGAAAATATGAGTTTATGATTCCTCTCTTTGAAATATGTAGTTTGAAGTTTTCATTATTGTGAAAAGTATTGGTCTCCAATAGTTTCTAAAAGAGGTTGACCTTGGTAATATTTTATAGCATTGGTAATGTTTATATAAATTCTTGGAAAATGAGATTTTATGATTTATCCATTTGAATTATGTAGTTAAAATTTTTATTTTTGTACAAATATTAGTCTGGAATAATTTATGAAAGTAGATACTATTAAACTTTTTATAGATTGAGATCCTTGGTCATTTTACCAATAGTTGGTTTTGGAATGAGTTTAAATAATTTATTATAATTTTAATGTTTCACTCTACATAACACAAAATCTTAGTACGTGAGCTTCCACAAGGAGTAATTTTGTTTATATAGTGTGAAAGAAAACTTGTTGTTGAAAATAATACTTTGAGTCTTTCTGTAGGTTGGAAATATATACTTTGCTTTTGTTTCATGCCATATGAAATGGTAAAAATAATAATATTTAGTTCAAATAGTACGGAATTTGGTAATTATGGAAAATCATTTATAGACACCATACTCCAGTATCCTTCATTGACAAGGATGTTATTTAAATATTAAATGGACATTATTTTACTAAGTTTGAGATTTAATTAAGTAATTGAAATTCTATGTAATTTATTAAGTATTGGAAATTGTATCCTATGTTTTAAAAACTAAAGTAAAAATTATGTTGGGTTTTTCCTTTTAGGATATAGATAAATTCCATTGGAATATTTTTAATATAAAGCTATGGTATTGATGAAAGCTTCTAGAGTACATAAAGAGATCAATTTTAGTTGTTTGGGGTAAATAATATAACTAATTTAGAAGTAAGATAAATGGATTTGAAACTAGAAAGATTATTCAAGTTATAGTATCGGAGATTTAAAAGGAAATTATTCTAGTGGGGTCAACAATATACGAGTCAAAAGAAAAGGAAGATTTATTGCAAATAAAGATTATTCAAATGAATGGATCAAATGTTAGCATCTGAACATTATGTTACATGGAATGGATGTTTGAGGATATGATGAGTTCTTCATTTTTGGAAGAATTATAATTTATGTGAATGTTTTGGATATGATGAGTCTTTGTTCACTTTTGGAAGACTTCTAATCTATGTGATGATTAATGTGTTCTATTTTCGTGTACTATGAAAGGCTAAAATCATGACACAATGTCTATGTAAAATATTGTTAACATAAATAAATAATATGGAATTATTTTCAATGTTTGTATGAAAAATGGATAAGCCATATATATATATATATATATATATATATATATATGTGGTGTACTTATGAATATATATGCAAATTAATTGTAAAAGAAATGTAAAGGGATATTACAGTTAGGAAACTCTCTTGGTGAAGAGAAACAATGAGAGTTATTTTCCTATATTATTGATCATGTACTCTTATGATCCCATTTATAGAAAAAAAACAACATGTGGGAGAATGTTGAGTATGTGTTTTATTATTTGCATAACTACGACAATGCATTGTATGTGGCATCAAGCACAATGGGGGTATCATAGAGCGGTGGAAGGCCCACTTGTTTGTTCAGGGGAATGTTGAGCCTTATATATGCCCATTTTTCCATCGCATAGTACCATTATTCATAACCTAAAATTTGACACCCTTACATTCATTTCATATCATAATTCCATTATTTGTCGCCAAATCACATCTCCTACCCCTTGTGCTTGACTATCATTAGTCTTCTTACATTTTCTATCAATAGAAATTATTTAGTCTTGATTTAATATTTTTGTTCATAGCACCCTCATTCAGGTAAGACAAAAACCATTCGGAAAAATTCGTCATTGAGAAGATATTATGGTTATGGGAATTTTCCAATGCAGTTTTAAGTACAGAATCGGGTCAAAATTCGGATTTGACTGATTTGGCCACATCCACGGTTTTGATAAGGCTCTTAAGCACAACAAAAGGAAATGGTTCCTCCATCCATGTTATGATTAGGATGAACCCAACCATCACCCAATTGAAGGCTCCCCAGAAGATTCCAGGAGGTCTCCTTTAGCCTGTTGTTGTATATTATTTTGATATTAAATAGTTATGCTATGTTTTCACAAAAGCTCTATATAAAGCCAATGTTCTGAGTGTATAAGTGAAAGGGGGGTAGCAGAAAGAACTATTGATCTATTTTATAAAGAAAAATATGTTCAGGAGATTGCAATATGAAATTTGTGCCTACATTGTGAACCTTAATATAATTCAGTTGTGTTTTCGTCGATCTGAATTTAAAGTAAATCCCATTTCTCGTTTGATATAAATCAATCAAGGTCTTGTTGGGTAATAGTTTTGGCATGTCATTGTTTCCTTCTTTAAATGTTTCTATAGAGAGGCGTTTATGAAGTATTATTATTTGATTATATACATAGATTGTTTATAACCAAAACCTTGGAAAGAATTATTTTTATACTCTGCATGCTTCTGAATCCTATAGTGTCACGTTTATATGTAAAGGCTCATATATATTTAGTTCAACATTCCTTTGATTGCAAATACAATACAATCTAGGTAGGGAAATATTGAATTAGAATCAAAACACATCGTGCGTTCATTCTTTTAGTTTACAATGACATCATTAAATTTAAAGCAGATTTAAGGTTCTGCATTGAGCATAGATGGTTATGGGAGTAGACAAAGGCTGTGTATTTCATTTACAAAGTAGAAAGTAGTTATTCCTTTCCTAATGTTTCCAGTGTATGATTGTGAGCGGTGTGAGGTTTTTCAAGTTGTTTACAACTATTTTCATCTAAGGTTTAACCCAGTAAACATAATTGACTTTAGTTAGAGGTTTCCTTGATTTTCCATAGCATAATTATCTCTTTGTAAAAGTAGGCTTGAACATGAGTTCAATTGTGTAAGTAGAAATCTTATTTGATGATGATTGATTTAGTTTCCATTTACTTTCAAAAATTTTGATTATAACTTTCTTGAGTGTGAAAAGAGAGATTGTGTTTGAATGATTCATTTCAATTAGATTAGAGGTTTTGAATGGAAGGTTCTTTATAAATTGGTTGAAAAATATGGAATCCTCTATGTAGAAATTGTTATCATAGAAGTTCACTTTTCAGCAAGTGCATGTTGTGTTCCTGTAGTAATTTGAAGAAAATAGAAGTTCATTTTCCAACAAGAAAATGGTGTTTCTTTCCAAAAAGTGAATGGTGTGATTAGAATTTTCTTCTCTATTAGTTGAATGGTGTTTTGATTAAAGGTTCTCTTAAATCTAGTAAGAAGTGTGATCTTTCATAGAAATGAGTTTGAGTTGAATTGTATAATCTCGAGTAGTAGAAAAATTCCTTTATTAATGAGTTGTATGTTTGTGATTACAAGTGTGCTCTTAAATAAGTTAATTTACTTTAAGGCTGAAGAAGGAACAAAAAATAGATTTTATTTGATTGGAATTTTCTTGTTTCTTTAACATAAAAAACAATAAGATTGAAGGTTGATAGAAACCAAAATTTTCTAAGTTTAATCACTTCAAATATTGGATTTCTGAGTAAGGTTAGTTTAAAAAGAATTACAGTTCATTTTTATGCTTGTTGATTTCTCATGTCCTAGGAATTAGATTAATAATTGGATTTCATTTGGATTAATTTCTGTGTTTTTTCCTTGTCTAAAGAATGTTTTGATTAGATCAAGTTTAAATACGTAGCTATTGCTTCAGGTTCAACATGGTTTCTTCTTCCATGTTTCAAGATTTTTTAAATTACTAGAAACAACGATTGTACTTAAATAGTAAATTGATTTTCTCACTCTAGTTTAGGTTAGATGCTCTGATCCTGCGTTACTTGTGCTTGCACCTAGAAGCTTACGAGCCCTAGATTGATAATTCAATTTTGGAAATTATAACAATATATTTACCCAACACGAAGTGGGGTGGGTTTCTAGGCACATTGGCGTTGAAAAAAATATTGGTTTTTTTTTTACGATGATTTTAAGCACATAGTTTTTCTAGTTTAGCAATATTTTGGTACATGGTGGTGTTGTAGCTGCTACAACACCACCCAAAATTTTGGGTGTATTAAAAATTTCAGGTCCCCCTTCTGCTTGATGATCATTCTAGGGTTTGTTGAAACCCTAATTTATAAAGAATGATCCCCTCCCTGTTTCAACCTAACTCGCATCTCCCAGAAGCACTTCCACCATGGATCATTTAGGAATTCTATTTGGATAATCTGGCAAGATCATGGTCCCATGTAAAACACTTTCAAATTTGGTGACATCATTCTATAAAAGGAAACTTTGAACTAATTGATATTGTAATGTTTCATACAGGTCGATCCCACAAATTATATACCCAATTTTGTCAGCACCACACCGAGGGAAAGAAACTAAAGCTAAAACAACAAAGGCATAGTTGTGAAACATGGCACCTTCATCCACATGTCCCCTGTCCATGCAGGGATGAGAACTAAGTCTACAATTGAAGACCCCATCAAGGCAGAGGACAAGGATGCGCCATCAAGTGAGGAGGAGGAGCAAGTGAACATTATTTTCAAATGGAGGATGGTGTGGTATATGTTTATCCAAATAAAGAATCCAGGGAAGAACTTTTCATGTTGCTAATGCAACAACATTATTTAATGATGTACATTATATACTTAGAATCATTTCATTGGGAAATGTTCATACTTTGCGCCATCATCGACTGTGCCTTTTAGAACAGAAGTTTACTCTTCATTTAAGGCTAAATGTAGACAGATAATTCATGGCTTAGAAGAGTGCACCCCATCGCAATTGTTTTTTAAATGTTAGAAAAGTTGATACCCATGTACATCACTCGGCATGCATGAACCAGAATCATTTGTTGTGTTTTATCAAATCTAAACTGAGGAAAGAACCATATGAGGTAGTTATATTCTGGGATGGAAAATATCTCAACGTAAAGGAAGTTTTTGAGAGTTTGGACTTGGCAGGGTATGACCTCAATGTTGATCTCCTGGATGTACATGCAAATAAGAATACATTTCACCAATTTGATAAGTTTAATATGAAGTATAACCCTTGTGGACAAAGTAGACTCAGAGAAATTTCCCTAAAGCAACACAATCTCATTCAAGGTCTTTTTCTTGCTGATTTGACAAAACAAGTATTGTCTAATCTGGAGGCAAGTAAATATCAGATGGCAGAGTATATGATATCTGTTTATGGAAGGAAACAAATTGAATGGGACCAGTTGGAAAGTGGTTTGTTAACAATGAGATATATAGTGAAAATTATATCTAGTTAATTTAGTTTCCTCGACTGTATAATGTATATAAGGGAATGGGAATCGTTCCATATTTTCAAAATATTTTGGATAACATATTCATTCCTCTTTTTGAGGTTACAATTGATCCAAGTTCTCATCCTCAACTACACGTCTTCTTGAAACAGGTGGTTGGATTTGATATGATAGATGATGAAAGTAAGGCTGAAAGGTGTCCCACAAAGCACATGCCAACCCCAGGTTCGAATCCCAACAGGCTGGTTGTGGTAGAGAAGCTACATCCGAGAGTTACCTTGACGGCCAATGGATGGAGGGACCGAAGCTAAGACCTGGACTAGTGAGCATTTCAACTGCAGATTTTTAAGAATCTAAACGCAGAATTCAATCACGATGAACTAATTTCAGATGTGCGGTATAATTTATGTGAGGGTTTTATCGGATAGAAAATTGACATCTCATATTTGCAACAAATGGGATATTTAAAAAAATGATTAACGATAACCAATAGCAGAAGCTTTCCTAGCACCAGGGAGAGAAGGAAAAAAACACGAGAAATCGAGAGATCGACATGGCTAGGATTTTCTTATAAAAACTTCTTTCTTAAGGAACCATGCACGAGATCCTCCAAATGACAAATATCAGTAAGAAAACACTACATAGATGCATTGGGATTCTGCGCATGAGAATTCACTGTTGCATGTCATGACTATTCACCGAAGTGACACTTGAACACCACAACGCATGCACAACTAAGAATAACGCATTCACTTATGCGTTCGACCTAATAGAGGATTATCTCTTAGCATCGTAGGTGATGGAATATGTGTACTAGCACAATGATTGATGGATGTGTATCCTTGGAGTAGGTGGAATCCTCCGCACTGCACTAGTGATTGGGCCCCCATGTCATTTTCTAGCCCCATCAGCGGTCTTTCATTTATGTTGCAGCACCAGTCAGTGTCATAACATAAGAAAAATGCTCCTCTAATTATTAATTAGTATGTGAGAACCATTGTCAGGCTCTCGTCCAGATGCAGTGATTGTGTCATAGAGGATGAAAGGGATGACACTTGGAAGATAGATTAATATTCAATTTCAGCATGGTACGAAAGGGGCTCCAAAAGGCATCATGCTATCAGGTCTCATAGTCGTAGTTTTGCTGCAACAACGGTGGATGCAACCCTATCCCCAAAATGCGATTATGCGACCTCCTTTCAAGTCACAGACCTCTACAGTTCATGAAGTTGCAAACCTTAGGAACGAACAAAATTTTTGACCTTTTGAAAACTGTGACTATGTGACTTCCATGGGTCGCTATCCTCGCTCAGGTCGCCAAGTTTTCTATCTCAGATAGGGTCAGAAAGGGTAAGCTATGACCCTGCGACCATTACAACTCGCAATTCCTGCCAAGTCACAGCCTCTCGATACCCTCAAGATGCGCACCACGTTCTGTCCTAGCACATAATAATAAGTGGAATTTGTCGTTGGGAAGAGATATCAAGCTATAGCCAATTACATGTTTCGGTTATATGATAAACAGTAGTTAGAAATTCAATTTTTCGCCCCACTCCATAATTAAGCAAGTTTGGTATGGGCATGCATGATTTGTTTGTACATTCTTATGCAGACCAGGATTACACAGGGGTCCAAACTGATTTTAGCTACCATGAATATATTGTATTTCTTATGTTGTTTCTTAAAGTATATATATATATATATATATATATATATATATATATATATATATATATATATATATGTGGCTAATTGATATATTCAACATAGGTGGCAGCATGGACTATAGTGATATTGAACGAAGAAGTTTCTCACTACTCCAGAAGTTGCATAACCTGGATTCAAACCAACAAGAAAACCCATGTTATGCGGATGCTCAGGATCTCGCTCAAAACGAAAAATCACTCTCCCAATTATTCACTCATGAAAATTCCCTTAGCACTGTCATGGCATCACTGGCAGATAGAAGCTGCTGGTTCATGTAACGAGAGCTAAGGCTGTCCTCCGGAGAGCAAGGTTCTGAGATCACCGAAAGAAGAATGCAGAAGGGACAAAGCTCTAGGTCACAGGTCGCAGGTCATAGATTTCTCAAGGTCGCAGGTCGCCGATGACCCCAGGTCGCAAGTCACAGATAACCTTAGGTCGCAAGTCACGGGTGACCCTAGGTTGCAGGTCGCAGATTAACCTTGGGTCACAGGTCGCAAATGGCCCAAGTCGCAAGCCAACCTAATAGTTGGGAAGAGAGTCAAGGGCAACTCAAAGGACATCTCAGCCTATATATACAACTTTGTGAAATGATCAAAGGACTTTTAGCTCAGAAATGGAAGCCAGTATGATAGAGGAATTGTTTCTTGAGAGCTAAAGGCACTCATCTCTTAGTACCAAGAAGAGAGAGAGGTAGCGAGGCTAGGGTTTTTGTATCATGCAAGATGAATAGCCCATGTTCGACTATTCAGTTTTGGACGAGTTGTACACATGTATTTGACGTTGCAACATCATAAATAATATACTCTCTTTTTCGGCACTGATCCACGTGCTTGATTGTGGTGATGGTACTAGTTGTCTAATATTTCACTATGTTGTGTGGATGCGTTCATGCATGCAATTTATTATGAACTAATTCACAGTGGTTGCATGTACGTTTTCTCTTGAATTAGTGTTTATTTGTTCCTTGCCACGTCAGTGATCTATTGTGAACTACTTTGTAGTTAACTTCCGGCATGTTTTCTTTCATGTATGTTTGACTGGTTTTTTGGATCACTGATCCCAGTCACGGCATACCCCCTTTTTATTTTGCTGCTTAGAATTCCTTGTATCTTTTTTTATGGTTCGTTAATCTCAGGCTGATTTTTCTTCACTGATTGGTCATTTCATATTTGCCTCTGCTCCATCATCTTCTTATTCGACAACCAAGAGTGGAAACCCTTATGGTGGTAGCCAGGCCCACATACCGGATGGGACTCCTATCCCAAACGGTGTGAGGTCTAATTGGGACCTTTCACCAAGGAGACCCCTTTATTGTTGGAAGTACATTTTTTCCCGTCAACAGTGGTTAAGCCTAATTTTTTTTAGAATTATGGTTAAGAAACTACAATCTTATTTTAATCCAAGGTAAATGGAATAGTATTTTATGGTTTTCATTGGATAGATATATGTATTGTAATACTATAAAATAATAATAATAATAATTAAAAATATTTATTTCCTAGTTTGGTTTCTTAAGGTAAAATATATTTGTTAATTTTTGTGTGCACCATTGCATATTTTCTATATTGTTAAGAATCTGTTTGAAACAATTATTTGTATAGGGTTAAAACATACATGGGGAACCTTACAAATTCCATGAATGTGTGGACACAATTTCACTGACTTATAGCCATGCCTAGAAGGCCCTGGTCATGTGGAAATAACATTGGCTTGTTACATCAACTCAAATGGGAATGCATGGACATACCCAAAAACCAGTGGAAATTTCATTTTCCATAAGAAATTCCTAAATTATTTCCTGTTAACTAAAAAAATATTTTTCTAGGCCAAGTATATACTATTCCCATTATGCTAGGATGGAAATAAAGGGATGATGTGACTGCATACATGGTAGCTATGAGAGAAAAAGAAATACTTGATATATTGCGGGATTCTAAAATTCTTTAACAGATCAAACATTTACTCACAATTGTTGTTATTGGATAGATTGGTCAAGAAGTGTGATCCTAAGCAACAATCTGTTTGAGTGGACCATAAGATATCAACCATTGATATCAAGGATATATATCACATTACATAATAATCTTAGTGAACAGAGCTAGTAATCCTAGAATATCAAATTGGTGAACCATCTAACACCTTATATGACTACATTTTTGCTCATTACCATATAGGGTCTTGGAAAATTATTTATTATTTGGAGATCAAATATGTGGTAGACTTACCTTTCTGAATGGTCCTCTTCACTACCACTCATATGGATAGCTCTACAACATGCCACCTAGCATATAGGGCTCATGTGTGTAACATTTTTGTGTTCTTGAGCACCACAATATATTATTGGTCTACCAAATTTTTGGTCAACCTTCGGGAATAGACTATGATATGTAGGATAGGCTAACTAAAATAGTTTGGTAGGTTTGAACTTAGTGTCATAATCGATAAAGAGATTTCCTCATATGAAGCCACATGACGCATCACCATTTGTTGGGCCTATCGAGTCTAGGATGAGGAAATGGATAGCCTATATGGTCCACCTTAGTAGATACTTTTTTACTAGGATGTGCTTGATTATTTGGACAAGTAGATATTCATAATAATTAATTATACATATGAATGCATAGATTTTAGACATGACCTACAACTCACTTTACCTCTTAGGGTTTAATGGGGAGAAAACTAAGAAAAAATAGTTTGTGTTTTTTAGTTTCACCCCTTTTGGTACTGCTATGGATGTATTAATCTAGTCTCTTATATATATATATATATATATATATATATATATATATATATATATATATATATATATATATATATATATATATATATATATATATATATATATATATATATATGTATGTATATATATGTGTATATATGTATATGTATAAAGTGTATATGTATATGTATATGTATATGTACATATATATGTACATATAT
This sequence comes from Pinus albicaulis, assembly GCA_034641835.2. Taxonomy (NCBI): domain Eukaryota; kingdom Viridiplantae; phylum Streptophyta; class Pinopsida; order Pinales; family Pinaceae; genus Pinus; species Pinus albicaulis. The sequence goes on along the minus strand of CM076581.1, from coordinate 557,305,352 downwards.
ATATATGTACATATATATATATGTATATATATATGTATATCTATATATATGTATATATGTATATATGTATATATATATATATATATATATATATATATATATATCATGACAAGTTAGTTGACTTGAAGGCTAGTGAGCCAAATTTTATACACCATTTTTTTTGTGGCTGGTGCACTACATATGGCTATCTATTTATATTTACATATATTCTAGTTATTACTTATGGATTCAAATGATTGGATTGGAAATCCATGTTTATATTAACAACACTCTTATTTTAATGCTTAAATTAATGTAACAAATTCCAATATAACATGTAATTAGATAATGAATAAAAAATTTATTTAAACTCCTTGGAGCTTCACCCTAAACAATATAATAAATTTTCCTCTTAATAAGTTGCATTCTTAAAACTCTGCTAAGTAGCATAAAATTTCCTACTAGATAGACATTTTATAGATATGATCCCACTAATCATCAATACAATTTCACAAATAGCCTATGTATGTTGATTGTAATTTCTTCATATATAATATTAATGACCACCCTATGTTCCACAACATTTTTGGTTGCATGACAGAGGGATATTCCCCCTAAATTCATAGATGGTATTTATCTAAGGAGATCACCCAAGTGATAAAAGTAATGTTTCAAGTAGTATAGATGAAACCATCCATGATTCCTACATAGAATTGGGTAGACGATATATATATGAACCAAGAACAAAGAATAATAAGCATTAAACTAAATTTATGCACGCACAAAAAGAAAAATAACTCTAAGCACACAATGAAAACACACCATGTACAAATAATTATTAAATCTAATGGATCATGCATAATACATATTCGGATGAATCCCAACGTATCACTTTGGAAAATTATTTCATCATGATCCACTAACAAGTAGGCCCTTTCTACAATATATGGCTAACATTGTAAGGACCATGCAATAGGAGTTGAAATGTTCCTACAAATAATTTGATGGAATTAATTGATCATATACCAAAATAATCTCACATTTTTCAAGGATATAAGGTTTAATACCTTTATCATACTAAGCTTTGATTCATCTCTTATGACTTATTTTCCATAACCACTTCATATGATGTTCATCTGGTTAGGGAAAATACAATACAAGTCATACATGGAAGTGTTTTGTAGGAGTTATATGGATAGTTTAAATGAAAGGATCTTATGTTCAATTAGAAGTACTATCTCCACTCGATAGATAGGTTTAAATGGTGTGAAACTAGAGGACATTTATTTGAGGTATAGTATGGTCATAATTATAGGAAAAGCATTAGGTGCCAATTATTTATATGTTTACTGCAATTCTTAGCCCAAAAACAATTAAAATTATATGCATATAGGGGTAAAAATGATATATTATGTAGGTTAATAAACATATTATGACTATATACCGAGTCAGATAAAAATATTATGGGGGCCTAAGACTCTTTGGGTATAAGAAAAGGGGGGGGGGGTCCTATGATTCAGTAAAGTGCGCATGTATATAACCAAACTCAATTAAGTGAATTATGAAATTAAAAGTGTCAATGTAAAAACATGCACATAAAAGGAAATAGGTGAGTAATATGAAGGGGAAGGGGAGTTAATTCGAGTGGGAGGATGAGGATAGAATTAATGAGGAACTTCATGAATAAATCTGTAATTCTTTCGAAATACTTGTCTGTTCGAGTGAGGCACCCTAGAGGTATTGGTACAACTTAAGGGACTCCGGGTGTAGATAATATGGTTCACTTCTTAGATGTGGGCTGATGGGGGATATGTACCAAGAGTTTTGAGGCTATTATGTTTTAATAAAATATCTTGGAGTGTAGCTAGAGACCGAAAAGAGTCGTAGGAACTCCTAGACCCATATGATTATGGACATCGATAGTTGTTCGAGATAAGCACTAATGGGTGATGTTGGGTTTGGTACATAGGATGTGTGAGGGCTTAGAGGGTGCCTTGAGACCCGTGAGGTCAGAATGAACTTTTAGAGTCAATGGACTCTGGACATCCCTAGCTAGCTAAGATAAGGGATAATGAGGGATGTAAGTTTATTTTTTGGATTCTTTTAAGCTTGGTACCTGGGACCTATTACGTTTAGTATTGGACATGTACTTTAATTTTGGTGAGCTATATCCCTTGGAGTCAAAGGGCCATCTCAGGGGTGATTCATCATTGATATAAAATGAACAATGTGGTCTATCACTTAAAGGAACCTCAAAGGTTTGTAGTCAATTGGCGAAAACGAAATATAAAACTTTATTTTCTATTATTATACATTTTATGGTGCAATATTTCATGTCCTTTGTGAATTTTATATCAACCATAATTTAAGGTTGAAAACTGTACAAATATATCTATGTGCATGACTTTTTTCATTTGATAACCATCCAAACATGTGTAATTCCATGCAGGAAATGAATTGATAAAGGAAACTTTCTAGAAAATAGGTTACATAGGCAACAAGAAGAGATATATGCCCCAATTAGCGATTGGATTTGGTAATAAAATTAAAATATTAAAAGGTTATCATAGAATTTAGGATTGTGTTATGCATAAGAACTGGTCATGTGGAGAACATTGTATGCAAAACCTTTCACACATCCTTGAGAATGACTAGATATGGAGGTCAAAATAATGTTGTGAAAATGATTGGGCTATTTAAAGGACTACATTGTGTAGAGGATTGGATTGTGAGGATGATGTGGTATGCAACACCATCCACACATATTTGAAAATGGTTTAGTACAGATGTGTGGATGATTTTGTGTAGAGGATTGGATTGTGTTATGTAATTTTTTGGGTTGTGTGGAGAATATTCTCAAGATAATTAGGATGACATGTGGAGGATTGTGTTGTGCAAAGGATGTGGTATGAAAAACCTTCTTCACATCCATGAGAAAGGTTAAGTACAAATTTTTAGATATAGGAGTGTGAAAATATATATGAAGTGGAGGAATATGTGTGAAGTAGAAAGGGTCATGAAACCTTGTCTAACTAACAAATTATATATTTTTTGTTCAGATAGGTGGTATCGAAGGTGATGTGTAAAGGTGGATCATATTCAACCACATACTATCAACGTTCCTGAAAAACTTGTGGGTTCTTGTAATATATGGTATATTAGTTTGCACATGGTAATGAAACGAGGTTATAGATGCCTATTAGGTGGTCGAGGAACATTACGAAGTGGTATCATGGAAAGTTTAATTTTACAAGTGGTTTCATAGTATAAGGGGGATGTTATAAGTGGTACCATACCATAAAGGGAATGTTATTGGTGGTATTAGACCCCAGGTTTGCCACACTCGGGCCATATGGGTTGAAAATAAAAATGGGGAAGGTGGAGAATGGAACTCATGTGTATTTGTATCTAGTGAAGGATTCCAAATGAAAGGTACCATGTGAATTGTGGGTCCTAGGTGGGGAAAAACATGACAAAAAATAAAGGTGAAGTGTGCATGTATTCCAAGTGTTAAAGGAATTCCATAGAAACCAATTCACGTTCAATGGAAACTAAAATCCAGGAATAAATAGGACGTTATTTTCCAATGAAATAGTATCACACAGAGAGAATCCATGTAATATTCCTAATTAGCTTTCAGCTAGTTGGAATATTAAATTTTTTTTCTTCTTAGCTAGAAGAATAAGAGGGTAGGGAGACCCATAAATCTTCTTAGTAGGAATAAAATCACTCTTAGCATGAATAATGAGCATCAAATAAATTGGATAAAGCACCCTTATTTTTTAATAGGGGATGAAGCATGTGGATAGGGTCAAGTTTGACCAAATCAACAATGCTGGTATGGAGGGAGTGGACAATCAATGAGAGACAACGCAGTTTTGGAGGGAGATTCCTTGCATGGAAGTAGTGGATTTAATAATTGGGGCCCAAGGTGAGGAGGCTCACAAAGAATATAAGGAAGGGGAAGGCAGCCTTAGAACTTAGGTTGAGTATTATTTTGTTTATTGTACGTTATGACTTTTGGATCTCTTCATTTGTTTAGCGGAGACTACAGTGTTGCTTAGCACAAGGGTGTTCCCGAGAAGGAATGCCACCCACATCCTTGGGAGACTTCGAGTGCCCACTAAGGAGTGGTTATTGGGCCGCATTTCCACATTTCTTCATCAGGCAAAATCTTCAGTCTTCTTATACAGCATAGTTTCTTCTAGGGTTGTGTTGTGTTGTAGGGCAGAAGTTGTGGAGGTTTTATAGGGCCGATTTCTGAGCTTGTGTTTCAGTGGAGAGGTAGCCTTTCCATCGAGAGGCTAGAAAGGAAGGTCCTTGGGCTTAATTTTATATTTTGGCACTAGGCCAAGCCATCACCATCCCCTACAACGTAATTTCAGTCTTATACTTCATTATTTCAGAGAGGAGTTGCAGGGGTGGTTTCAATGCATCATTTGGGGAGTTAGATTTCCGGTGAAGGGATCAAACTTTCACTTGGAGAATATATTTGGAGGAGGCTTCATTATCTTCTACATCAGTTCAGCCATCTCTTCCCAACTATTCATTTGCAGATGCATTTCAGCCCCAGGTTGCAGTCCAACATTTTTGTATATTGTGTATTTTTGGAAACCCCTTCTGGGTTCTCTTGGAAAGGTGTTTGAGAGCCTATATCTCCATTTAAAGTATTGTATGAGCATTGTATTATCAAATCCATATGGTTATATTATTCAATTGTAGTTACATTCACTAGGACTGCGTTATATTAGTCTTTATTATTTTGGGTAGTAGCTACATTTCATGTTTTAGTGATTTTCGGTGTAGGAGGCTTCTCTTGCCTAACTTGAGGGACTTGTTCCCCAAGATATTGTACTCATTCATTGTTGTTACACTTAATACCATGTATCTATCTTTTTCTCATGTTTGATGTATTGCTATTCATTTCTATTTACCATTATTGTGTTCAATATTGCTTCTTTTCCTATTTTGGAATATTATAGTGGTATCATAGCATAATCTTGGCTTAACATGTGCATTCATCCAATATTGCATTAGAAGAGGGAGATCCTCTCTCAGATAGAGAGAAGAGGTATCTCAAAATAAACTGGAGATATGATTAAAGAGATGATAGAGAAGATAAGGGAAAAACTCCCTTATTAGGAGGAGATGAGGAGGAGTTTCCCAAGCTTCTTCTTCAAACCATGCAAGATATTGCAAGAGAGATCAAGGATATGAGGATGGATAGATACAAGGAATCCCCTAAAGGATTTCTACATGGAGAAGGCTCCAGAATTTCACATCACTGGCATGATCAACCAGTGAAGCAGCAAGTTTCTCGACGCTCTACTATGCCTACATTCTTAGTAGTGGGAAATGAAGGTTTTCAAGAACAAGAAACTCGTGAAGATTATTTTCTTGAGTATGAGTCTCAACCTCAGAGACTTAAAGATCATTTGAGCTTCCAAGAGTTTTTTCAGATCAAGGACAACAGGAGACCCCGACATCACAATAGAGGTGGAGGATTCATACAAAACCATGATCCTCACCGGACTATAGGTAGATTCTTCTTGCCTGCTTTTGATGGGTCATCCAAATGTACAGCTAAATATTGGGTAGACAATATAGACATATACTTCTAGTTGAACCAAGTACCGGATATGGAAGCCATAAAAATAGCAGCACTGCACCTTGATGGTGAGGCACATGATTGGTGGTTTCATAGACTTTCTACAATGGGGCATGCCAATGTGACTTCATATTCAGATTTCACTAGGAGGTTGGTGGAGAGGTTTGATCGAAGAAACTTGGAGGCACCTTTCATTGAGCTAGTTAATCTCAAACATTCAGGTAATCCAGAAACTTACATTTCTAAATTTCTAAAATGTTATGTTATTATTCCTGATTTATCTGCATCTAGGAGGGTATATATGTTTATTGATGGGCTAGAAGAACCTATACATGGTTTGGTTAGGTCAACCAAACCAACTACCCTTCAAGATGTTGTTGAAAGGGCTAGAGATCTACAAGATGCTTTGCCAAGGGCAAAGGCATCATTTCAGCAAAAGCTAACTTTTCCATCGAAGGGAAAAGATGTGAAGGCTCATATTTCAAAGGAGAGCCAAAACAAAGTACTTATTAGTGATGATGTTTCAAGAGACTTGAGGAGAGGGAAGCTTTGCTTCACATGCCAAGAATCATGGGCAGCCGAACGTAGATGTACAGCAAGGAAGGCACACTATATAGAGGTATTTTTCGATGACTAAGAGGAGGAAGAAGAGGAACTAGAAGGAGGTCACAACACTGGGATAGAAGGAGAGGATCCACCACCACCACGAGGTGGGAATGGAGCATTTTATCTAATTGGAGGGGGCCTTGAATCTTTGCGGGGACTACCCTAGTACTTGATCTTGAGAGTTTGAGGTTCCATTCAGGATCAGAGGGTATCAGTGTTGATTGAAAGTGGGGCTACCCATAGCTTTATTGATGCCCAATTAGTACAGAAGAGGTAAATAACCACTGATGACTTTGAGGGGTTTTTAGTTTTGGTCCCAGGAGCTAGAACCATGCTGTGCATGCATTATGTTTCATCATTATTTTTCACCATGGGACATATACCTTGACTAATCACTTCTTTTTGGTTGACATACCTAACACCAATTTGATATTGGGTGTGCAGTAGTTGATTACTTTGGGGAAGGTCACCACATATTAGGAGACTTTACAGATGGAGTGGATAGATAAAAAGAATGGTAAGCATCAGATGATTAGGGGCATGCACACGTATCCCTCTTAGACAACTTCCACACAAAAAAACTGAGCTAGATTTGCACAGTGGAAGCAAGTGCCTAATAATCCTTTGAGTTATGCAGCTGAATTTGCCCCATGACACATTATTATTTAGAGGCATTCGATGAGGGAGGCCACCAGATCAAGAGTTGATGAGGGCTGACGGCCTCAAAACATGTTTCACCACTCATGGATCCAAGAGGGGTGAGGGCCTTGGGAGGACTTGGAAAAATGCAGAGAGTCTTGGGTAGGCTCAAGGAGGAGGGAAATATTTTCCCAATATCAGTATTACCAACTCTCACTAAGCATCTTGCACTGAGAGAAGATGTTTCAAAGATGGATAATGGCACCATCATGGTGCAAGGAGACCACTCCATGACTTTGGAAAATAAGAAGATACTTCCACATAGGGCGGAATCTTCCACATATGGTAGAGGTTGGTGGCCACTCATGCATACATTGGCCAAACTCAAAAGGTTTTGGATGGGTGATAGCTTCCAATGGAAGGATAACCTCCAAAAACCTCAACCTTTACTTGAGCATGAGAAACTGCAGGAGGAGCAAAAGAGGTAGGATAACAGCATCCCGGTATATGAATTTGGCATAGGAGATGTCAAATAAGGGGGAAAAAACATGACAGGTGCTTTACATTGTATATTAGAAACACTGTCATTTTTTACTATTGATCCCTATTGGAGATCCCAAAAATTGGTGGAATACTCCAAGAATCTCTTCTCATGCAGGGTACTTGATGGCCAGTAGTCAGATGGGAGATATACAGTGAGAGATGGGGTCATCTATGATCAGAGTATAATCTTATTGACTAGAGCCTCTAAGCTCAAGGCAAAGCTACTACATGCAACATGTGAGAATTTTGTCTCCAGCCACACTGATTTCATGAGGGAATATCATAATAACATGGAGGGATTCACATGGGAAGGCTTCAAAGATGAGATGCACCATAATATCAGGAGATGCATGGGTTGTTTGGAGATTAGGGAGAGGCACAAATTCTTGGCAGAGTTGTCACAGGAATGTCCTTATCTGATGGAGATGTGGGGAGGCCCATCTATGAGCCACTTAACCATCTTGCTCAAAGTATATGGTAAGGATTATGTTTGTTTGCATAATGATCTACTATATGAGTACTTGCATTCCTTTACCATTCATGTACAACTCATTGCTCCAAGAGGGGGTACTCTTTCTTATATACTTTACGGTCTACTTGGGGCCATAAGTAGTGATGTGGATGGCCACTCCCTAGGAGATTTTGGGAAGATGACATCTTATTCAGGGTGTGCTCAATTGGTACCCCACATCATTCACCTTCTCCAAGCATGTGAGAGAATTGGGGCAACAAGAAAGTGTTTGGGAAACCACTTATCATATCATATTCTGAGGCATTCAGGAGACATACTGCACTGGTTCCACTTGTGAGACTATGATCCTCCTCCATTATTTCATATGGCAGCTAGTGTATCCCTAATTTTGATCCCATATGTTTATGATGTTCCTATTATTGTTGTGGGCATGATTGGATGGATGACACATGGATTGGATGTGCCCATTAGGAATTTGATTCCCACATTTCTTATGCTCTGTGCTTCAGGGAGAACATTGAACAATACATGATTGATACATTAGACCTCTTGTTTCTTTATGGGATGAGCCAAGAGCCTATCACATGGAGGTGTCACAAGGGGAGGAGGAGAGGTTTTGTAGCACTCACCTTTACAGTTGCTTGAGGACAAGGAACATTTGGGAGGGGAGGACTGTAATATTCCCAATAAGCTTTCAACTAATTGGAATATTAGTTTTTGTTTTTTCTTCTTATTTATAAGAATAAGAGGGTAGGGAGACCCATGAATCTCCTTATTAGGAATAAAATCGCTCCTAGTGTGAATAAGGAGCATCAAATAATCTGGATAAAGCACCCTTATGTGTGAATAGGGAATGAAGCATGTGGATAGGGTCAAATTTTACCAAATCAACAGTGATGGTATGGAGGGAGTGGAAAATCAATGAGAGACGGTGTAGTTTTGGAGGGAGATTCCTTGCATGGAAGTAGTGGCTTTAATGAGTGGGGCTCAAGGCGAGGAGGCTCACAAATCATATAAGGAAGGGCAAGGAATATTTAGGACTCATGTTGAGTATTATTTTTTTATGGTTTGTCATGAGTTTTGGCTCTCCTCAACTGTTTAGCAGAGACTATAGTGTTTTTTAGCACAAGGGTGTTCCCGAGTAGGAATCCCACCCACATCTTCGGGGGACATAGAGTGCCCACTCAGGAGTGGTTATTGGGTTGCATTTCCACATTCCAGCATCAACCCAAAGCCTGGGCCTTCTTATACAATGTAGTTTCTTCCAGGTTTGTGTTGTGTTGTAGGGTAGAAGTTGTGGAGGGTTTACAAGGCCAATTTCTGAGCTTGTGTTTCAGTGGAGAAGTATCCTCTCCATCGAGAGGCCAGCAAGGAAGGTCCTTCATCTTAATTTCATATTTTTGCACCATGCCAAGCCATCACCATCCCCTAAAATGCAGTTTTAGCCTTATACTGCATTATTTCAGAGAGGAGTTGCAGGGGTGGTTTCAGTGCATCATTTGGGGAGTTAGATTTCCGGTGAAGGGATCAGCCTTTCACTTGGGGAATCTATTGGGAGGAGGCTTCACTATCTTCTACATAAATTTTTCCATCTCTTCCCAACTGTTCAGTTGTAACTTCATTTCAACCCTAGGCTGCACTCTGGAATTTTTGTATATTTTGTATTTCTACAAACTGCGTCTGGGTTGTCTTGGAAACGTGTTTGAGAGCCTAGATCTCCGTTTCCCATATTTTATGAGAATCGTATTATCAGATCCATATGTTTATATTATTCAGCTACAGTTACATTCACTATGACTGCGCTATATTAGTCTTCAGTACTTTTTGTAGCAGCTACATTTCATGTTTTAGTGCTTTTTGATGTTGGAGGCTTCTCTTGCCTAGCTTGAGGGACTTGTTCTCCAAGATATTGTACTCATTCATTGTTGTTACACTTAATACCATGGATCTAAATTTGTCTCATGTTTTATGTATTTCTATTCATTGCTATTTACCATTATTGTGTTCAATATTGTTGCTTTTCCTATTTTGGAATATTACAATCCATATGTCTAAAAATATATAGTTAATAGAAAACTATTGAAAATAAGAAAACATCTATCAACCAAAAATTTTGTCTCTGATTAGCACAATATATTTTAAAATTTAAAGGAATATTATGAGTGGCCTATAAGGTGAGACCAATGTGAGGAATAGGAGAATTGGGGATGCTTAAGGATCCTACATACATTAAGAAGAGTTTATATGCATGAGCATTAACATGGGTAATAATAGAACATAGTCATAGGGGCATGGAAGGGATAAGCTAGAACATAAAGACCCGGAGGAAACCATGAGGAGTCTCAAAATTGGCATGCTTAGCTACAAATATGATAATGAGATATTTATAAGAGAAAAAAAAAAACAAGTGCTCAAAATTTACAAATCCTCAATATAATACAAATGAGAATGGACCAGATATATAATTATAAGCAGATAAAGGAACATGACGCATGAGTTAGCGGAAGGGATTATAAAGGCTAAGAGCAGTCTAGGATTGTTGCAAGGCATCATCGTGCATCAAATAAATCAATAAGAGAAAATATGTCTCCTTAGAATCAAGAAGTAGTCCAAGCATATCAATAGTGAGGAAACCAAGAAGGAGAGTCGAGTTGGATAGTTTGCAAGGGGAGTAATAGAAGATAAAAAATCCCACGTTTAATAAGAAGCATAAGAAATGAGAAGAATTAAAACTTAGATATGAGAAATTAAGTACCTTTAGTGACATGGTTAGTCATCTAATTTAAAGGGATGAATTGAAATCTATCACTTCAACAGAAAATCAAATTTGTGGCGGGATAATTTAAGGGAAGTAAAACATTTTGATGAAAAGAAGATATCATGGAGGAAATTTAAAAGGTAATTCCAGTGGAAATAGCTATCTTATCATTATTAACAAAGTAAAATGTACGATTTTTTCAAAATTAAGTTGGGGAACATGACAAGGGAAGTATAACTAGAAATTCACTAAATTTTTTAGGTATGCTAATTTTATAAGCGATGAAAAGATTAAGATACAAAGGTTTGTGAGTGGGTTACTACTATATTTTATTGAGAATTAAATTTGATGAATAAATGACTTCAAATGAGGCTATGAGGAAGGAAGAATACCTATATGAGCATGGAAAAAAATAAAATAGCCTTCCAAATGACTTGGGATGAAAAGAAAAGGAGCAAGATGGAGCAAAGGAGGAATGGGTTCAAAACCTCATTTTTTAGGAATATTTGTCAAGAGAATCACCAAATCAGCCAGAAATTCAACAAACATAGCCATCCCATGGTGGGACAAAGGGGATTGATTCATTGAATAAGAGAACAAGATTTAGCCCATTAACTGTTTGGGTTTCAAAGGAGAACATGTGTATAGGGGCTCATGACACAAATAATGAAAAATGAGAATCGTACATCACATCCAAGGAGATAATACAATGAAGAACATGGGTGGAAGTATGTCTAGTATCTATATAGCATTGGACATTTGGCAGGATGAGCACCAATTGCATATGATCGAAGTGGAAAGTAAGTTAAACTACCACCCTATTTCCATTTTAAATGATTCAGGATCTATTCATATTTACCTAGAACACGAGCTCATTGAACGAGTTAACTTGAAGAAAACAAAGCTTGTTAGGGCTTGGTTCGTTCAGTTAGCTACATGAGTTAAAAGGAGAATAACTAAACTTATAAAAGAATGTGCCATCAATATGAATGGGATATTTATAATTATATATTTAAACATAATATTTTCGGGATCATATTATTATTTAGTTGGCATTGATTGCCTCAAAAAACATTGTCCAATATTATATTATTACAATAAAACATTTGCTTTCCTGGGTGAAGAAGGGAAGAAACAGAAAGTGCAGGGAATTCCAAGGAAAATTTATGTTAGGGAAATATCATCCATGGAACCAAAGCATAATTTTAGGAAAAGGTGTTCGATTTGTGTATCGCACATAGGAGATATAGTTGAGGATTAGGAACCAAGCATTGAAGATCACCAAATATTTAAAGAATTTGAAGATGTGTTTACCAAAATTCCAGGGTTACCACCTAAAGAGACATTTATTTCTCTATATAATTAGTACTTAGATATTCCCCAATATCCAAAACACCTTATATGATGAGTGCGGAAGAAATAATTAAGAATTTCCAAATGTAGTTAGAAGAACTCTTAAAGAAAGGGTATGTGGGACCTAATATGTTATCTTAGGGTGACCACATGTTCTTTATAAAAAGGAAGTATGGTAAAATAAATTTTTTTTATTTTAGGTCACTGAGAAAAGTCACAATGAAGAATAAATACCCCTTTACAATAATAGATGACTTGTTTGACAAGATCATAGGAGCTATTGTGTTTTCCATAATTGATTTGAGATTAGGTATCATCAAATAAGGATTAAGGAAGAGGAAATCGATAATACGGAATTTCAAACTCGAGAAAGGAATTAAAAGTTCAAATTGGTACCATTTGGATTATCTAGTGGATAAATTGTTTTCATGTGCCTCATGAAGCACATTTTTTTCTCACAACTGCTTTAGATAAGGAAATTTTATGATCAAATGAGTTACATTTTTATCATATTCCCTAAAAATAATGTGTATTACAGGCTCATGTTTGTTTTTTTTTTTAGTATCTTAGGAGGTACTCTAAGCCCTAGGCTTCAGGGTTTGGAGGTTCGAGCACCACAAGAGTCACTTGTGGACTTGGAACCTAAGGTTGGGGTTTTGCATCAATTGATGTTTGGGCAAAAGCAATGAGTTTTTTTGTAAATTTTATGGATGGAGATGATAGAGGATAGCGAGGAGAATCTAACGCTTTGATAATTGTTGAATTCAAAGATGCGCTTGATGAGATATAAATTTTTGAGGTTGACAATGATTTTTTTGGGTGTTCAAGTCATGTAGGCTTGAAGTGAAATTAGCCAAAAGTCATGTATTTTCATGAATTCATTGTCCCTTTCTAAAATGTATAAATAGAAGGTGAGAGGAATTATTTTAGGGTATCCAACTGCAACAATAGATAATATTCACATGTGCTAGATGTTTTATCAGAAGGAGAAGGTCGAGTAGGTAAGGGCAAGTTTCAAGGATTTTTTTATGGGTTAAAGGAGGCCAAAGTACAACAGTGGCAGGACACATTAATTCTAGGTTGTTTGGTGTAATTTAAGGGTTGGATTACCCTGTGTTATTAAGCTACAGGCCCTATTGTCACAAAAGAGGCACCACATACCTGTTATGGGCATGTTAGGAGGGTTATAAGGCTTATTTCCATGGGCAGATGCATATAAATAGGAAAAATGGGATGAAAATTAACAGGTAATGGAAGTTTCGTCATTTCTAAGGTTTATTGCAGTGTTTCTTAGAGGGTTGTTAGGGTTTTGTGTTAGTTCCCTAACCATAATTAAAAGACTGAAACAATGCAGATGCTCTCAAGTACAAGTATGAGGATGATTTGGTGTTGAGATTTTTGCTAGAAGGATCAATTTTGGTTGTAGCTTGTGGGATCCATTTGGAGGGCTTCTCTTGATGGTTGAAATCCCCTCCTAGGAGAAGGTTTCACAGTGATTGGATTGGGAATCATTGGTTTGTTGGAGGGAAATGTGTTGATAGCCCAAAGTATCCCTAGATCAGCATGACAAGAAGGAAATTGATAGTTGTGTGTTGGGTGAAGGATTTATCCTAATGTGTAGCTCTTTGATGGATGAAATAAGCTACTAGCTTTACATATTGGATATTAGGTGTTGGCTATCCTATAAGAGAAGATTAGATCAGACCATGTTCATTATAGTAGAAGCAACTTGTAGCAATGATAGGTGGAAACCCTCTCGAAGACTCTATGTGTTCTCCTTTGATGGGTTAAGGGGAAACTAGAGAGAAAAAAAGGAGTGAAGGTGAGATGCAACATATATACTAGAATGATATTGTCAATTATATTATATTCCTATACTTTTGGAAAATTGAGAGTCATTATCCATTTTATGGGGAACCCTAGACTATTGTATTATTTAGTTGGTTTAATATAATGAAGATTCGGTTGTTGTACATATTTGTAGAATATTTTGTTGAGATTCTTGGTTTGGTAGCATTAGAGATTCTAATATTCTATCCAAGACCCAATATCCTAGAAATTCAACATGGTATCAAAGCGTGCCTGAGCTAATTTGGAAGTCAGTGAATCATCAGAGTGCATAATGAAGTACAACCTAAGAGGGATTTTTTCAGATTGTAGGTGAAGTGCTCACTACAATGTTGAATTTTCAAGCTAGTATCTCGTACGAGGACAGGTTGGAAAGGTTGTCCAACTATAGTCGATGGAAGAAAATGATCAAGTTGGTATTGCAAGTCAACAGTATCTGGGAGTTTCCTGACAAATCCATCACGAATCAAACTAACCCAAATGAGTTGGAAGTGTACGAGGATTTAGATAGGAGGGAAAAATTGGTCATCCTTGATGGTGTGAAGGATGCCCTAATACCTCATTTATTCGGGAAGAACACGACACATGATATGTGGATGGAATTTGTTCTAGAATAAGAACGAGAATCAAGTACTTGGATTGGAGGATCAGCTGATGTCCACCAAGATGATGCAGGGTGAAGAAGTGACTTCGCATCTGACAAGATTGTATTAGGACAAAGATGAGCTTGTTTTCATTAGTGTCACTATTTTAGAAAATGATATGGTGAAGATTGCCTTGGAATGGTTCACTTAGGAATGGAAGCCCGTCATGAAAGGGATCGTCTCCAGAGAGAAGTTTTCATACTACAAAAGGTTGTGGGACAACTTCATTCAGGAAGAGTTGCGATATAAAGATCCTCATCCAACAAGAGGACATATGATAATGTAGGATTTGTAGCATGAATGAAGGGTAAGTAGAAGAAGTGCTTGAGTAAATTCAATTGTTTCAACTATGGTGAGATAGGTTGTCGAGATGTACGATGAAGGAAAAGGGATATGACGAGACGAATAAAGGGAGGAAGGTTGCCATAGTTTCCACTTCTTATAAGATATATGCTCTCTCCAAGAGATTGGAAGAGGAGTACTTTGTTATAATCTTTCATTTATGGCAGGGTATTGTCGATGAGGATGTATAGTATGTGGATAGTGGTGCGACGAAACATACGACATGGTCACAAGAGATTTTTTAGACTCTAGATGAATGGGACTCGAAGTTGTACACGATGTTGGGCGACAAGTGTCAAAAGGATATCTGAGAATCGAGATTTGTGTTATTCAATATGGAGACAAAATGGATGATGAAGGTCTATGATTTACTATTTGTACTAGGACTCAGATATAGCATGATATTTGTCTGTAGTATCAAGAAGAATGGGTTTTCTATCTTATTCCTAGATGGGAAGGAAAGACTCAAGCCCAGAGGCTCTAGCTCCATAGGTGTTTTTCTTGGAGTTAGAGAGCATGGTTTATATAGGTTTATGGGAAAGGCTACGGATCATGGGAAGAAGAAGCACAAGTATTTGAAGGTTCCACAGAATCAGGTGTAGGTGAAATATTTAAAGGATAAGGTATAGGTTCTAGAGGCACATAGGGAGTCATGTTCTAGTGAGAGCTTATAGATTCAGAGGGATACTTCTCAGCCCAAGAATAGTTCATGGTCCATGTGGAGAAAAGGTGCTTCCATATCTGCCAAGAAGGAATAATGGAGGGATTGGAAAGCGTTACATGAAAATAAGAAGATGTAGGATGCTTCGAGTGATAGCAACAATTCTGAGATTTGTGTAGTTCATACTACAGGGATTGTTGCAGTTCTGAGCACTAGGATATGGGCGAGTGTTGCGAGTAGTGATGATGATGATCAGTTACTTCCTATTCTTGGAAGTACCCTCCTCGCTAAGAGGGAGTGTTGATTTTTGAGTAGCTTGGGAGGTACTCCAAGCCCCAGGGTTTGGGGTTTGGAGGTTGGAGCACCAGAAGAGTCACTTGTGGATTTGAAACCCAAGGTTTGGGTTCTATACACATAAATGTTTGGGAAAATACCATAAGGAATTTTGGACATGTGATGGATGGAGATGATAGAGGAGAGCAAAGATAATCCAACACTTTGATAACTGTCAAATTCTGAGATGTCCTTTTTGATATACGAATTTTAAAGTTGAAAATAAATTTTTTGGGTGTTCAAGTCATATTGGCTAGAACTGAAATTAGCTAAAATTCATGTCTCTTCATGAATTCATTGAGCCCTTCTAAAGTGTATCAATAGAAGGTGAGAGGATTCATTTTAGGGAATCCAAGTGCAACACCTCGTAGATAATATTCACCTGTGGTAGCCACTGTCCAAGAAGGAGAAGACATAGTAGCTAAGGAAAATTTTTAAGGTTTTTTTTATGGGTTAAAGGAGTTTGAAGTATAGAATAGGTGGGAACAATAATTTTGGGTTGTTTGGTGCAAGTTAAGGGGTAGTTTATCCTATTACTATTAAGTCATAGGCTCTGTGGTCACAACAGAGGCACCACAGGCTTATTCGGAGTATGTTATGAGGATCGTAAGACCTATTTCTATGGGAATATGCATAGGAACAAGAAAAATGGAAGGAAATTGAACACGTGATGGAAGTCGCATCATTTCTAAGGTCCTTTGCAATTTTTTTGAGAGGGTTGTTAGGGTATGTGTTGATTCCCTAACTAGAATGATAGGACTACAACAATGCACCTGCTCTCAAGTACAGGTATGAGGATGATTTAGTGTTGAATTTTTTGTTAGAAAGATAAATTCTAGTTTCATTTTGTGGGAATCATTTGGAGGGATTTTCTTGATGGCTGAAAGCCCCTCCTAAGATCATATTTCGGAGTGATTATATTGGGCATCATTGGTTTGTTGGATGGAAATGTATTTATAGCCCAAACTAGCCTTATATCAGTGTGAAAAGAAGTACATTGACAGATGTGCGTTGGGTGAAGGATTGAGCCTAATGTGTAGCTCTTTGATGAACGAAAGAAGATACTAGCTTGGCATATTGGAGCTCAGGTGCTGGTCAACCTAGAAGAGAATATTGGATCAACATGTGTTCGTTGTAGCAAAAGTGACTTGAAGTAGTGATAGGTCATAGCCCTTCTGGAGACTCTGTGTGTTGTCTTTCAATGGAATAAGGGGAAGCTAGAGACCCACAAGATGATATATGGCATAGAGGCTGCATCAAGATTGTTAGTGTATCTTGTATTTTTGTACTTGTGGATAATTTAGGTTCATTATCGCTTGTAATGGAAGCCCTATACTGTTTTGTTATTCATTTGGTTTAATATAACAAATATTGGGTTCTTATACATATTTGTAATATATTTTGCAAAATGTTGTTTATACTTGTGCATATGTGATTTACTCTTATTTATATTCCATTGTGAAAATTATCTTTTGTTCATATGCTTGGTTTCGTAGCGTCAGAGATTTTAATATTCTATCCTAGAACCATGATCGTGGAAATTCAACAATGTTTAGATTGTTTCTATAGATTATTCCATATTATTAATTTCTTCATTAAGACTAGCCATGATTTTTTTGGTATTTTTTTCAGTGTCTTAACCTTCATAACTACTTCCACCAAGAACCTTTGTTTCAGGCTCAGATGATAAACTTACTTGATACCCCTCATGGAAGAATAATAACATAAAGTTGTTTTTTTTTTTATCGCACTCTTATATCTACCTCCTTGGAAATTTATACATCATTGACTTCTATATAAAATCATCTCACTTGATCCCTTCATATGCTACAAGTGCTATAGATTTTTCATTCTTCCACCTTTGCTTCCAAATAGAAGTATTTTCCTGGTACATTATGTGATCAAGAGTGAAAATTCAAAATTCCACTTCCCTTCATCAATTCTATCAATCCTGGTAGCCAAAATTCATTTTTGCGCCCAACGCATGGATCCATATCTACTTTTACTTGTTGACCATTTCCTTCTCTACAATGTTTCTTCTCTTCCTTTGAGTCCACCAATCTATGGAGATGTCTCTCCACATTATTTTAGCCACCAAGTACTTCCCAAAGCATATTATTATTTATAATCACCATCCTTCCTCATATTTTTTTTTACTAACGTCTTTAGCTGAACTAGTGGAACATTTTATTTTTTCCCCAACCAATGAAATCTATATCCCATTTTTCTTATTCTCTCCAGAACTCCTTTAATATCATATAATAGAGTTGAAATGACAAGGGAATTGAAGTGATAATACCTTCTTCCCAATCCAGATATTTGAAACTAGGAGCTAATACGATAGAAGTAAAATTACAAAATCAAACACACAAATGACTTGAATGCAGGATTCTTAAAGTATTAACCAAAGAACACTTCTCCAAATTGATCGATGTTTTGAAACATTTTAATACTTCGATAAAACTACAACAAAAAATAATTCCCATGGGAATATCAAACACAAGTGTCTTGCGTAAAGAGTCACACAAAAAATGGGGAGGCAAACTGCATAGAAGGGAAATAAAAGTGAAAACAGTGAATACCATAAGTGAGTAGAGAGAAAATTCACATTGGAGGTGAAGAGTCCATGAATTATACAAATTTTCCACATTTTGTCCTCCACGAAAATCCTCCATGACGAGTTGTTAGCCACCTTTGATTCCGAATACGTAGTTGTATGCTAAAATTTTATCCATTTATGGACAAGCAATCACTATGATAATAAAAATTCGAGACATCAAATTTGCCTCATTCCACACCATTCTCTAAGTCCAACCTAATCCTACATGCGATGGCTCAAGCTCTCAATATAGAGAAATTTAATTTTTTAATTTTTATTCTTTTTTTTAACATATATAGTATTTTTGCTAGATTTTCTTTTATATATTTACCAAAATATTTTCCTATAAATTTTCTAAGAGTAGAATGTTGAACTCAGCATGTTTCTTTCAGAATAATTGTGGTCATATTTTTTTTTTCATTCTTCGTACTTGTTTTTAGTGTCCACCATAGGATGAAAAATGCTCTGATTTGTTGTTGTATATTTTTTTTCTATTGTAAGTCTAACATAAACATCTAGAACATGGGTTTTGAATTTTTTTCTATGTGAGCCAATTGCGTTTGCAAAATAGTTACCAAATATGGTCGTATGGCATGGCATGCAGAAATATGGTCCAACCATGGATATGGTAATACTTTCCGTATAGTATTAAAATAGTAAACCCTATGGTGGCCTTCATTCGGCATTGGAATTATCCATACAACTATGGTTTCTAAACGCAATGTTTCCTTTTCAATTTTTTTATAATCCCATACACCTGGATAAACATTTTTATTATACCAATGTAGCACAATTAGGTTTTTTATTGGTTGGTGTATCTCCGACATTTCCCATCACGGTTGCAACCCAGTTGGTCTCTAATGAAGTCAACTCTATCAATTGAGCACACTCTTTAGTTTTACCCTTGACAACACCTTGTATTGAACGTAATTTATGCTTTTTTTTCCTCAGTCATGTCTAGAAAAAATATTGGTTAGGGAAGTGTTACATTGGGACACATACTCACATGTTGGGTACATATCGTGGATGGTGATAGAGTGGTGGAAACATGGGCACATCCTAAATATTGTTAGGTCAGGCTTGCTTTGGATTCTTGGATGTACCATGTTGTATGAGGAGGCATCCATGCCTCTGCTTCCTATGATTTCACATTATGCCAAAAATCCTAAAACTTCTACTGGGTCACAACCATTTGTAGTGGGATCTTACTTGTTGTCTTCCTTGTATTTAAACTTATGGAAACCCTGATTCAACTCATTTTCAACATTATTCAGTGTTTTATGGTGTTCAACATTAAGTTTGTTTTGGGCATTTCTTTAGAGACAAAAACTCACATTTGTGGTTGATTTTTAATGTTTTTTCCTTGGATCCAAAATTTTCGCCGCTAGGGAGTCATTATTGCCACATGGGAGAGGCATTTCTTTGGTGTTTGTGAGTATTATTTTGCTCTTTTTACACAACGATGCTTCATTTTCATTAGATTTCAAATTTATCATTAGTATTATTATTATTATTTTCATGACACATAACGTTGAGAAATACAATGATTCATTAGATATCAAAATGTGCAAATGGTATGACACATGAACACTGAGAAAAAATTGATGTTTTTTAAATTAATTAGTTTTAATTTGTTTAAATTTTTCATTTTCCAGTAGTTCTACCTGTTATTTTTATAGATCTAGCTAGGAACCTAAGGCTATTAGGCTTTTGATTTTCCTATTCTTTTCAATGGTGGTAAACAAGAATGTTTGAAGTTTCTATATGATTCTGGACTAGCCGCGTGTAGAAATAATTATGACAACCTCATGTTGGGTAAGCCAGTAGAACCACAAATAATGAAACGGATAATGAGTTAAGCAAGGAAATTTTTTTTTCCTGGTTATTATTTTGCATGTGTATATTTTTTAATGTATGATTAGGGTTTTTCGTGATATTTTGTTGCTTGAATTGGCCTTTAAGTTTATTTGAATTTGATTTATTTTCTCACATATATTAATTCGCAACAAATTACATCAGCCATATCATAAAAATAGCATAAAGAATAAAGTGTATTGTCATTGCTTTCAGCCAACTATTTTCCATTATTTCTTCTATACTACAAGCCCTACCCCTAAAAAAAAATCTAGGGTATTCATGAGAGGTTTTGAGGCTTTCAGTGTAGTGTCAATGCACCTTCCTTATTTTTCCTTGCTGCTAGTTGTGTTGGCTAACCCCCTTTTAGATATTGGAACTGGAGTTGTATGGGTCAGAGGGAGACATCTGCTTCTCTTCATCACTCATATTTTTAAGACTTTCCCATATGAGGGGAAATTATTATTGTTAGTGCTTGTTTTCTAATTTACATATTTTTCATCCCTTGAAAACAAAGAATTGTCTTGTTTTATATAAAAAGAGATTAATTTCATTGAAACAACTGCTACATATGTTTTCAATTAGTTTCATTGAAATAGTTTCTACATATATTTTCTTTGAATGAGTATGAGGGTGTTATTAGAATATCAATTAATTTATATTAATGAAGAACCTTGCAACCATCCCACTCAAAGAAGTCCTACTCTCTTCGGGCCACCTTTCATTAGAATCCACTTATCCTTTATAAGGTAGCATCTCACTTAATTCCTACTCATTGGAGAAGCAACATGAGTCATTTTTTCCAAGTCACAAACTTTTGTAGGCATGGTAAAGGAAAAATATTGGCATGATTTGGTCAAGGTTTGATGGAGATGGATTTAAAGGTTGCAATAGGTGTCATGGTTGGATTCAGAAAAGAGGTCCAAGTGGTGTTTTTTGGTCCCTGTTGATTAGATAAGAGTGGATTAAATGTGTTTGTGAATTCATTGAGAATAGATCCAGTTTAGAAGCCTCTCCTATTGTTGATGTTATGTTAGTTGTAGAAGTTAAGAGAGTTATATATGGAATTGTATGTGAAGATAAAAAATTTATAATATTACATGTAAAAGAAAGATTTAAGGTAACTGGGGACAATAAACAATTACCAAATTCAAGGATATTTTTATCTAATGAAGCATCTTTTACAGCCTCCGAATTGAAGATCAAAATTATATTTGAATTATGTTGGATACAGGTATAAGGTCACAATAGGGTTTGAAGTGTATTATTTCTTTATTTAGAGAGAAGTCATCATTTTACGCATGCTTTACCATATATATATATATATATATATATATATATATATATATATATATATATTCAGAAATTTTTTATAAATGATCATCAGGTACTTGCATTTTACCTATAGAGAGGCCCAAAAAAATAACCATTCTAGATAGAAGTTTCATTTGATTGGTGAAAGTAAAATGTAAAAAGGACAAACTTGTTTTTTCTATCAACAAAATATATATACATTTATACAGGCCAAAATGTTTTCGACTTTTCTCCAACTCTATAGTTGATATACCAAAGGGGAATTCAAAGACACTACTTATTTTGTTTACTCTTGTGGTTTCCATCGAAAATTTTGACCCTCTTGAATGAATTAGAGTGACAAAAATGAGATGTCTTGGGATTTGAAAAAATTGTTCTTGTTACACCAAAGGAAACTTGAAAGTTATTTTGTTGTTACATATTTTCTAAACATATTTTTGATTGCATTGTAAGGTGTCAAGTGTTTGATTTTAGTTGTGATGGTGATTATAGAGAGGTTAGCACGAAATCAACAATTTAGTTTACTCAAACAAACATGTTCACTGCATTTCTCTCATTATTCTAAAATTTAACTGAAATAGTTTCAATACCACTGTTGAAAACTAATTGAAGGAAACACTTTTATTATTTCCTAAACAAATTGATATATATATATAAGGTTTGTTGTATAAGTAGTTTAAAACTAAAATTATAATTGGAATTTCACACAATTCCTATATATTTTTAAATCCACAAACAAAATAGGTATTATTTAAAACTTTTGAACTAGATTAAATCATGTGTTCTAGTATCACCACAACACATTCTAAAATGCCAATTTGATTCAATCTTGTTTTCTACAATTCTTAGAAATGGGATATATAGGTGGATGATCATCAACACAAGCCAGTAGTGGTCGTGGGAGCGTACATCTTTGTCACATAGAGAAAGGGATTGGATATAGACAAAATGGGTTTAAAAACTGCATTTATAACATTTTAAGAAATGCAGAAACAACATTTTTATAACCTTTTCCTCCGTACATTAAGGTAATAACCACCCCTTTTAACTAAAGTGATAAGAAATAAATTGTTTATATATGTTTCTTGTGTACAAAAGAATTGGAAGTGTTTCTCCACTTTTGAGAGTTTGTACATGGGTACCTAATCATAACTTGATGTCCGTATCCATTGTTTGTTGTGTTTCTCCACTTTTGAGAGTTTGTACATGGGTACCTAATAATACCTTCTTGTTGGTACCCATTATTTTTTTTCTTTCCTCTTTAGTTAGTCCCTATGTTTTGCGTAAGGGGGGTGTTGGATTTTGTCTTTTCCAATGCTTCATTTCCCTATGAGATAATTATGGTGAGTCATAAGATCACATAGGGACATGCATATATCTGTTTGTCGTAGTTATCCTTAACCAACACTGGGCCTCCTCCATTTATGTATAATGGAGGTATTCTATGTACTTTTACAAAACATTGTGAATAATAGAATACTCTTACAATTTCATGGACTCACATAACTTTTCACACAATTCTTTAAAGGGTGCTAGCAGTATGTTGGTGGTTGAATTCCACTATACCCTAACATGAATTAATCAATTATATTTTAGTTTATTTTTAATTAAATGATTTTTATCTTGATTTATTTCAATGGTGAGATATTTTTCTAGATTCATTGTTTTAGATTGTCTCTAAAGAGAGAAAAATGATATTGTATTGCCTTTAAATACAATTTTTTATTGTCTATATAGAGATTATAGTTAGGATTAAAGGCATATTGTCTCTATAAATAAAATATTTTCTTAATCCCAACTATTGTCTTGAGAGAGACAAAAATTAACTTGTCTTCTAAGAGACAATAATGCTTGTGTTATATATTTTCTTTATAGAGACAATTTTTTAAGACAATAATTTGAGACACTCGCTTAAAGACAATATCTAAGACAACACATAAGTGTGTTTTTCTCTAAATTTGAAACAATCTACCCAAAAATTGTCTCAAATATTGTCTGAAATCCACCCTATTCATAGTATTGTTTTCTTAGGAAGAAGAGGATCCATATTTTTATTTTTTCCATTAAGTGTAAATGGAAATTTCAGGTCCTGCGTTGATGAACTCATACACCCTAGTTTTTTCATTTACAAGCATACCATCACCAAAAAATTCACAAGCCCAACATTGTTGCATACTTATATAGGTATTGGCTTTCAATCAATTTTATAGTTTATTCGTGATTACCACAACCTAGGAGCTCATAGATTGAACATATTACATATTTATGAATTTAGGTTGGTTGTTTTTATTATATCACGTCATATAATGAGGATAAGAAGCAAGCTACCGAGTGCTTTGGAAGGGAAATAATGAATCTCGTATTCCCATGGCATGCCTCCACTACGTAATAAGATTTCACAGGTTTTATGGAAATGCTAGGTTAACAAATATAATATTCAATGACCCGTAACCTTTGAGGCCTAAATAATACCCATCTAAACTTGTATTGCGAAATTATATTCAGAGACTCATCTAAACCCTAATATAAACACATCCATAATTTATTTGACATGCATCTAGAAGTTGCAATGCTAATATTTTGCGTGCTAAGATTTGGCATTTCAAGATATCGTATATTTTGTGCATCTTTTGGTGAATTTCCTATGAAATTGGTGCATGTAATTTACAAATTTTTAGGCGTGTTTCCCTCTCGAACAATAATTTTGTTAAGCAAAGAAATCATGAATAAATCATTAATTAACGTTAATTAATTAACCCACTTGGAGCTTCATAAATCAATTTGAGGGCCAATATATTTGGAAAATACTAATATAGGCATGGTATTACTTTAAAAGATGAGATAACTGAGAATCAACTTTATGGCACTCGAATAAATTTACAAATTAATCACCAATCACAATCTAAATGGCATACACTAATTTATTTATGATCCACCTTCTGTCGAATTTTAATAGAAATAATATGAAATCATATTTTAAATTTTCTCCTCATTTAAGAAAAGACGCAAACTAAGAAATCATATTTTAAATTTTAAATAGCTTCTTAGTTAAGAAAAAACACAAAAGGACACTATAATTTATTCAAACCAACCTAAAAGATTTCATAAGGTCATATGCCCATCCCCACCCATAAGGGTTTTAATAAAAACATCTAAGAAGCACATACATAACATTATCTAAATGAGTAAACTAAATTGGTGTCATTGCAAATTAGATTCAAATTCTAGGTTCTTGTAAATTTTGTTAGAATCATCGAAGATATAATTTTTTATTAATGTTAAAAAAATATTGAAGTGAATGATATGGATTCTAAATAATGAATTATTTTTCCAAATGTATTTTTAAAGGACTTTATCAAGTTAATAATTTTAATATTCTAACTATTTATCAAAAACACTACCAAAAAAACATAAATATGTCTTAAAAAAACATAATGGAAGATAATTATACATATTCAATAAATATAATATAATGACTTATATCTCAACCCATATATATTACGTTATAAAGAAATCTTATAAAAATCTCATTTGGGAATAAAGTTTGTTGGTTTTATGTAAGAGAGTGTAGAAATGGATTGTAATTAGTCTAAAAGATATATTAAGTTGAGGCCTAAAGTTGTGCTAGTTGATTTTAATAAATTTTATTTTTAGTTGGAATAGAGAAAAGGGTGATATAATAAATTCTTTCCTTTTTTCTGTAAGTTTGGTAGGACTACATATTTACATCTTCATTAACATGTCCAAATAAATCCCCCCCGATCAGGGAAGGGAATTGAACCTGTGATGAGTGCCATAACAGCCCACCTCATCACCATTTAACCAAGACCCCATAGACCTATAGAGTTTAATTTTCATTAGGTCCCAGGTTAAAAATTTATTAAGATTGGTTGAGTATAAAAAGCATTTTGAGAGAATATAATTATTATTCCAAAAAAATTTGGAAGTTTGTATCAATTAACCTAATTTTCCCATTAAACATTGGAACTAAATCAGAAGTACCTTCATGTTTAAAATAATTATAATTTCATATTTTGAATTTTTTTTTTCAAAGAAAAAATAGAACTCTTTATATTCATAAAAATTTAATTGTGTACATGCATTTCGACATTTCTTGGTATGAGTTTGTGCTCTCCCAATAAGCGGTCGAATGATTCAACCCATCTTCAAAAAACCCCGTCTAGAAATAGGGTGAGTTTGATCAAAAGATTCCCATATTATAGGGAAAAAATCCCAACTGTCTGTCGACCCTGTATCATAAGAACGAACAACTTGTTCCCAGGCCTCCTCTTGTGAGGAAAACAACCGAAATAGGAAAAAACGTTGTGTGTTGCAATTAACAAGTAAAAAACATTGTATCTTTGTCCACATATGAGTTTTTTAGCATTACATAAAGTATGGAATTTTGTTGGATGAAAGAAAAAAATGCAGTCTGATGTTGTTGAAAATATACAGAAATAGAGAATCTAAAAGAGGTAACTTAAACAAAATGGGGATGATCCAAAGCCATAGAGACTTCCGACCCTATTTCTTGAGTCCTGCAGCTACCTAAATCTTGTTGTGAAACCTTATTAGAAAGGAGGTCTGTAGTGAAATTTATTTCCCTGTAAATATGACATAGATCCGTATGAGTAAAATGAGTCTTCAAAAGCCAAAATTATTCAAGGATAGGACTTAAAACATGATTTGAACAAACAAATTCCTTATTGAAGCATTTAATGATATTGAGCTAGTCCCCAAAAATATGAATTGAGGTAATTTCCAGGTGAGTGAGCCAACATAAGAGGAGATGTAATTATTTGATCTTAGCATAGTTGTTTGAGCCCTTCCCAAGTTCAATAGAGGCTTCCAACCTCTCAACCTGTTTAAATGAATAACAAGTCCAACACAACACATATTCACAGAATCAGACACACTGTCAAAATATTCCCATGGGATTTCTTCCTTGATCAAATTAGGAATTATGATCCTTTTCTTCGTAAAGGGTTCTTGATCGAGCAAGAGAGCATAGATGGTCATCCCTACTTGAGCAACTATATGATAAGGAATATCTTGGTTCCTTAAAATATCTAGATTTCTTGCGAGCCATATTCCCTAGGAGATTAGCAAGGGAACTGATCTTGGTTTCTCTTTTAGGCAGTCTTTCCACCATATATACCAGGCGTCCTTGAGCGTGAGGCCTATCCATTTTTTTTTTGCACCCAACGAGAGTACGAAAATATTCCCATACCTTTTTATTGTAGGGGCAACTCATAAAAAAATGAGCCACAAATTCATATTCCTATTTACATAAATGAAACCTTCCCAGACCCTCCTTCCTTCTTTTTTGAAAATTCTCCCAGGAGGGGATCTTGTTGTCCAACAAAAACCAAAAGAAAAGGCGGATTTTGGCAGACAATTTCATCTTCCAAAGGGGGTTATGCCACCATTCAGGCTCTGCCCAGCCTTTCCTCCCCATGAGGTGGGAGTAGCCAAGCTTGGGAGAGTAATTTCCAGACGGAGCCAAGGCCCATCTAAGAGTATCAAGCTATTCCTAGATGCGGACATTAGTTCTGAGGATTTCATTGGTGTATAGATTCCATGTTTGGTCCCAGATTGGGTCTAACCGAAGATCAGCCCCATATTTCCAGCCTTGTTTCTAGATGGATGTAGTTTCAGGATTTTCAACTTGGTTGAGGAACAGGAGGCCCTTTTCAGCAAGGTGGGCTCTTCAAGCCTCTGAAAGGGAGTAAACCATGGCAACCAACCTTCGGGTCCAGTCCCACTCTGATCTGTTGCTCATTTCCTACTTTCTAAAATAGTCCCTCTTCGATGAGTTCCATGGCTCCAAGAGTGGCCCTCCATACCACCAACCCACCCTTTGTTTTATTTTCAGGGCTTCGCACCCAATCGATGATAGATCCAGGGTGGATGTACTTCCTTATAATAATCGTAGACTATTAGGAGTCCTTGACCAATAGACACCATCCCATTTTGGTAACAAGGGATTTTAAAAAGGATGGTAACTCCTTGATGCCCCATCCTCGCCATTCTTTAGGTCTATCTATTTTCTCTCATGCTGCCCATGACAACGAGTTTTCCTCCCTAAATCCTACCCACAAAAATTTGTGGCAGATTTTGCAAATTCCCTCCATAATTCCCTGTGGCATCTAAGAGAACAGTTCCTAGAAGACCAGAATGGCCATTAGTACGGATTTGATGAGGGTTAGTCTACCTACTCTGGACAGCGACTTGTAACACCAACACTTGATACTTTTTTGAATTTTGGCCACCATCCACTTCTAGTCTGCTATTCGGTATGGATAAGGCTTTAGGTGAAACCCAAGATATTGGAAACTTTCCTAGAGAAGCTTTGTCTCAAAGAGTAGAACTTCTGCATATCTCGTGGTGGCTTCCTTTGAGAGACCTTCAACCATAATGGATGATTTGTGAAGGTTAATCCTCATGTCAGTGGCTTTAAGGAAAAGGTCCAAGGAGGCTTTGAGATGGGAAATGTCCCTACTGCTACGATTGCTGAAGAGGAGGATATCATATACGAACAACAGGTAATTTATTATAAGATTTGTAGTGACCTCCACACCATGAATGTCCCCTTTCCTTTTTTCATTTTGAATCAATTGAATTAATCCTTGGGCTATGAGCAAAAAGAGAAGAGGAGAAAGGGGCCATCCTTGGCAAAGGCCTCTTTCATTTTTGAAAAAGGAGGAAGCAGCTCCATTTATTAACACAACGAAACTAATATCAGTAATGCACCCCATCACCCAATGAATGAAGTCATAATGAAAGCCCAGGTGGGTGAGAAATATTCTCATATATATCGAGCTGATTTTATCATATGCCTTAGAAATATCAATTTTGATGATCAACCCTTTCCATTTGAATCTTTTCATGCTGTGTAAAACTTCTTGGGCCACTCTGATGGCTTCATGGATCTATCTCCCTTCCATTAACCCAAATTATTCCTTAGAAATATGCTTAGAAAGGATTGGTTTGAATTTTTTGGTTATGACCTTGGCAATGATTTTATAAAGACAGTTGCAGAGGACTATAGGGCGGAAGTCATCAAAAGAGGTCGGTGAGTCAAACATTGGGATGAGAGCGATGAAATTTGAGTTTAAATACTCTGGAATAACTCCATTAACTCTTGAATATTCGACCACTGCAGCCAGTTAGTCCCCTATAGTTTCAAATAAATGTTGAAAAAATTCAATGGTCCACCGATCTGGCCACTTTAACAACTTCTATAATAGAGATATCTTTGAGGGCCTTGTAAAGATTCTTAAAGTGATTCTTCCCCATCGAGGCAAGCCCCTCGAATGAGTTTACTATATTTTCATCTTCAGCTCTCATTTCCCAGATGGTATTTGAGATTGCCTAATCCTTAGCATAGTTGTGGAAGAACTTTGTATTTTCATCCCCTACCAACAACCAGATAGCCCTGCTTTTTTTCCTCCATTTTTCCTCCCTAATTAAAATATTTTTCCTTCGATCAACTTGTAGCCCTTTTATAACCTCTCTTTTCTCCAAAGTCTTGTATCCATATTCTTCTACTCCTTCCAACCTTTCCAGTTCCTTCCCTATCCACGATAATTAGGCTTCCTCTTCTGTTTTCTTTTATTTTTCCCAATCTATGGTGGCCTTCTTCAATATTTTGAGTTTGGTCAGGAAGAATTTAGTAACATTGAGATGTCCTTCAGATACATGAGGGCAGCAAGTCTCCTTGAAGATGGAGTTGTAGGACTCCTTCATAAGCCATCAAGGGTTGAATTTTAAAGGAGAGGCTAGTTAAATAATCCTCCCTTTGAGCTCAAGGATGATGGGATGATGATCTAATTCCCCCCTTCTCATATCCATTACCTGAGCATCGAGACACTATTTATAAGATCTTCTTTGAACAAGAAATGATCCAGTATCTTGGCAACCCTGTCTTCCCCTATTCTCTTGTTCCATCAAGATGGTTTCATTTTTATGGGGTTTAAGTCCATGAGGTTGGCTCCACTGATCCAAGAAGTGAATA
Organism: Pinus albicaulis; assembly: GCA_034641835.2. Classification (NCBI taxonomy): domain Eukaryota; kingdom Viridiplantae; phylum Streptophyta; class Pinopsida; order Pinales; family Pinaceae; genus Pinus; species Pinus albicaulis. The sequence goes on along the minus strand of CM076581.1, from coordinate 557,275,782 downwards.
AATATGATAGGGGGTCAGTTCGAGCATTTGGACCCTAAGATTTTGTCTATCTAATAGAAAAGTTTAGGTCCCCTCCAATAATGAGGTTAGGAATATTCATTGAAGATTTGGTCCAAAGGTCATTCTAGAAAGCCTCTCGGTCCTGGCAAGGACCATAGATGTTGAGAAGTAGAAAATTTTGGCTGAGGTCAGGGGAGAAAACCTGAATAGCCAGTACAAGGTCAAGGCCCTAGGAGTTTATGAGTTTCAATTTCCCGGTCCTGAAATCGATGGCTAAACCCCCAGATCTCCCTTTTGCATCAAGGAAATAAAAATACCAACTAGGGCACAACTTCTCCAAAGATTTTTGAATGTCTTCTGCATCTCCCAATGTCACCTGGAGCATGATGATGTTGGGACTATATTTATCGAGCAGAGCCCTCAGTGCTATTTTGTTGGGTTTACTAGCCAACCCTCGACAGTTAGAGGACAAAAAATCATTTGGAAACGAGACCCAGGGTTTGCATTTCTCTAAGCACCCCTGTCAGGATTTTTTGTTTTCCATCAGCTATGTCCAACCTAGTTCTCAGTTGGGCTTTTTAAAGGTTATATTTCCTCCCCCTTTGTTTAGGGCCAAGAGCGGGATCACCTGAAATTCCTAGGCCCCCAAACACTACCAATAGATTGTCCTTTTGATCTCTAGGCCTGAGGTTGTAGGGGCATCGTTCACTTATAGGGGGGGGAGGGGCACCAAAGGCAATCCGAAGGAAAGGATGGGCTCAAACTAGATATGGAGGTAATAATGATGTCCGAGGGGATACATGAGTAGGACTCAATAGATTGGGAAAGAGAAATATGTGAAGGCCTGGAAGGATGAGGCCCTGTATCCATAGATAAAATTTCAGAAACAGAAATGAAATACGAGGGAGGGGGATCAGAAGAGGTACCCTTGGGTCCTTTGTGTGGCATAGTCTCCATGGTGGCCTGGGGTTGTGCATGTCATGCATCCACCTCCATATCTAACTCCATGCATTTCCATGTCTCCCGCTACAGTGGCTGTAGATCATCCGCTTGTAGTTGTGAAGGAGGCATCTCCTTTTTCCATCCTTAGTCGCCTGAGCCGAACTGTCCTTCATACCTCATATTTTCAAATTGTATTCAAATTATAACTTTTTTATAAAATATGTTATTACAACCAAAACCATTACTAGTACAACCACATTAAAAATATTAATGTAGTTGATATAGAAGAAGGTTTCAAAAATATAACAAAAAAATGTATTGTAACAAAAAAACAATTGCAGCACGAAGAATGTCTTACCAATACACAAACAAACAAAAAATCAACAAATCTTCATCCACTGTAAGTTAAAATAAGAAGCCTTCATTAATTATATTTATATTAATAATTATTTTTTTAATCTTGGTAGGAGTACATCTTAGTCATCATGTCCAATACATATCATCCACATCTTGGGAGACTTGAACCTTTTGACTTCACATCAAAAAGTGCCTTAATAAAGCACCAATCACAAAATATCCAAGATCCATGAATATATTCATATTAATAATTAGAACCTAAATAAAAGTAAATTTAATATATCTTGTGAGAGGAAATTAAAAAAAACAAAACAACACCCCAAAAAAGCTAACTATTCACTATGAGTGGTCATCGAATGTATACCCTGATACAGAGATAAAGGTTCGATTTTACGGGTTTAAGAGATCTCTCATTCTATCACACACAAACTCGTCTTAAATTTTATAGATGATGAACTCATACACCCTGTGTTTTCATTTTCAGCATAACATCAGCAAAAAATTCACAAGCCCAACATTACTACATACTCATATAGGTGTTGGCTTTCAATATATTTTGTAGTTGATTTGTGATTTCCGCAACCTAGGAGCTCATAGATTGAACATATTTCATATTTATGAATATTTCTTAGTTGTTTTTATAAAATCACTTCATATAATGAGGACAAGATACTCAGTGCTATAAGAAAGCGCTATAGAAAATCTAGTATTCTCAGGCCATGCCTCCACTACATAATAAGATTAGCCAAGTTTTATTGGCATGATAAGTTAACAAATCTAATATGTAATGACACTAAACCTTCAAGGCCTAAATAATACCCATCTAAACTTGGCTTGTGAAATGATATTCAGAGACTCATCTAAACCCTAATATAAACACATCCATAATTTATTTGACATGCGTCTCAAAGTTGCAATGCTAAGATTTCACATTTCAAGATCTTGTATATTTTGTGCATGTTTTGGTGAATTTCCTATGAAATTGGTGCATATAATTTACAATTTTTTTCGTCTTGTTTCCTTATGGAACAATAATTTTCTTAAACAAATAAATCATGAATAAATCATTAATTAACACTCAATTAATTAATGCACTTGGAACTTCATAAATCAATTCAAGAGCCAATCTATTTGGAAAATACTAATATAGGCATGGTATTCCTTTAAAAAATGAGATATTGAGAATCAACTTTATGGCAGTGGAATAAATTTACAAATTAATTTCCAACCACAATCTAAATTGTGTACACTAATTTATTTATAAGACACTTTTCATGGATTTTTAATAAAAATACTATGAAAGCAAATTTTAAATTTTAAATTTTAAATGGCTCCTCATTTAAGAAAATGCCGCAAACTGAGAAAGCATATTTTAAATTTTAAATGACTTCTCATTTAAAAAAAAAAAAAAACACAAAAAAAAAACTTTAATTTATTCAAACCAAAATAAAAGATCTCATAAAGTCATACGCTCATCCCCACCCATAAGGATTTTAATAACAATATCTAAGAAGCACATACATATCATTATGTAAGTGAGTAAACTAAATTGGCACCATTACAAATTAGATTCAAATTCGAGGTCCTTGTAAATTTTGTTAGAAACATTGAAAAGATAATTTTTTATTAATGTTAAAAAGAGATTGAAATGAATGATTTGGAATTTAAATATTGAATTATTTTAATTATTTATAAAAACACTACCACAAAAAACACACAACCACAAAAACATAAATATACCTTACAAAAACCGAATGAAAGAGAATTATACATATTCAATAAATATAATACAGTGATTTATATCTAAACCCATATATTTTATATTATAAAGAAACCACATAAAACTCACATTTGGGAATAATGTTTGGTTTTATGTAAGAGAGTAAGCTAATATATTAGCTACACTATAGGATTAATTTATCTTCAAAATAGTACCAAAAACTATTCTCAAATATGTTAGAATAATGTAGAAATGGATTGTAGTTAATTTAAAATATATATTAAGTTGACACTTGAAGTTTTGTTAGTTGAATTTTAATAAAGTTTATTTTTTAGTTAGAATAAAGAAAAGGGTGATATAGGAAATTTGTGTAACTGCGTTATGTAGAGTTTAATATTTATTAGGGCTTAGATTTAAACTTGATTAAGACTGGTTTAGTATAAAAAGCATTTTGAGAGAATTAAATTAATATTTCAAAAAACTTTGGAAGTTTGTATCAATTAACTCATTTTTTCTATTCAGCATAGGAACTAAATAGGAACTAAGTTCATCTTTAAAATAATTATAATTTCATATTTTGAAATTGTATTCAAATTGTATTTTTTTATAAAATATATTATTATAACCAAAATTATTACTAATACAACCACATTAAAAATATTAAGAACGTTTTAGCAATACATCTTCATCCACCTTAAGTTGAAATAAAAAGATCTTCATCAACATTAAGTTGAAATAAGAAACCTTCAACAATTATATTTATATTAATAATTATTTTTTTATAATATATGTAATACTACATCTTAATTATTATCTCCAATACATATTACTCATATCAAAAGGTTAAATTTGATAACTTTACATCAAGGAGTGCTTTAACAAATCACCAATCCATCTAAGACCAAATCACCTATAAACATATTCATATTAATAATTACAACATATAAAAAAGTAAATATAATATAAAGTGGAAGAGAAAATTAAAAAAACAAAACAGCACCGACAAAAAAGCTAACTATTCACTATGGGTGGTCATCGAATTTATACCCTGGTACAGAAATGAAGGTTCGATTTTACACCTTTAACGGATCTCTGACTCTATCACACACAAACTCGTCTTAGATTTTATAGTTTTAGCAGATCTCTGACTCCATGACACACAGAATCTGGTTATATTTTATAGATTTCGCAGATCTCTACCTTATCAGACCATAGTAGTTTTTGATGGTTTCTGCCTCCGCCAAACAAACTCGGGAGCATAAATTATTATATAAATGCATTTACATTTTATAAACAAAATGAAGAAAATAAAATTAGCTTACATTTCCACAGAAAGAAAAGCTGTAAATATTAAGAAAGACACTTAGAATCATAACGTATAAGTGAGCTGTTCCAGATGGATAGGATCTTCGCTAAATTAGCAAACACAATTCGCACCTGAAAAATCTTCACTAAATTGGCAAACTCAATTCCCACCAGAAAACCCACGGATAAATATTGAGTGAAAGCAATAAAATGTGTCATATAGCAGAGAAGTCTATTCAGTTACAGAAATAGTACGAAAAACGTAACTGAAACGAATATAAAACTTCAATAGTTCTTCGATCTGCGCATCTGCTCCGAACGAAAAATATTTTCCAGTGAAGAATTGAGCACCCTATAAAATTCATTAAAAACAAATTTGGATAATAGTCTTCGAAACACAACGAAAAGGGAGTCCAGGAGGCAGACCGACGAAGAGCCTTTTCTATTGAGCATTTCTGGTCCATATTTTAGCTTCAAAAAAATCAAAGTTAAAACCCAGTAAGGAAATCCTACCATTCCAAAATCTAAGCAGCTAGCGAAATAGGGCTTAAAATGGCTGCTGCAAACCCAAAAAGCTTTTCATTATTGAATACAAGAAAATAAAAGCGACGAACAGAAAATAACATGAAGGGCCGTTGGGCCTAAACCCGGGCAGCATCCACCGTTGACACACACCTGCCCGAGGCCAACAGTTTAAGTGAGACAGGGTACCAAAATAGTATTAGGTACTGTCGCTGTCCAAACGTCCTTGAGATGGACACGTGTACGAATCTCAATGATGATAAGACAGATTAGGGAAGGGCTTATTTAGAAATGCCATAGTCTTTTCGGGCAATGTTTTGGCCCAGAATCCGGCAAAGATTTTATCAATGATGTTTACAGTTGTTAAACTTTAGTATTTTGAGTGCCCTAAAGGTTTTTGGTAGTGCTGAATCCAATTTCCACTGTCAAAAATGGATTCCAAACAATCCAACTACCTGATTTCTTGAATTTTACTTGCCCGGATTCCGACAAAAAATGCCATCCGAGCTATTTCGTTGCCTGAATAGAGAACTCCAAAAACATTTAGGGTGTTGACACCTGTATCTCAATCTCTGCTCCAAACTGATAACCTCCTATTACGGGCAAAGCTCATGCTGTCCTCCCCAAAATCGTCAAAAGTTTAATCAGGACGCTCGGACCTTTGAGACTACGTTACCAATAGTAAAATACTTTTTTTTTATTAACGTTATAAATATGATAAAATTGGGTTTCAATGTTACGTAGGTTTAGTATTTTATATAATATATTTGTGAAAAAACACTATAACTTGCTAAAGAGTTATTCTCTGGTTGAGGTTGAGTATATTTCTTCTAAATTTATTGGAGATAGGGTATATGTATATGTTTTTTTGAATTATAACAACCCATGGTTTATTATCGATGTTTATAGTTTTCTACTAAAATTTAATTCAATAATAATATTTATCAATTTACATTTATTAATAATAATGAATAATAATTATTTTTAATATAAATTATAATATTTGTTATAGTATTTATGATGAATTGCAATCAAATTTTAATAATAATTAATTTAAAAGATATTGTTATTTATAAGTTATTTATTTATAATATGAATCATAATAATTTATTTAAAAGATATTGTTATTTATTATAAAATTAAATTATAATAAATTTTATCATTTTAAATTTAAATATATATATATATATATAGTATAATATAAATTATTTATAAATACGTATTTAAAATTTAATTATAGTACTTATTATTACAACTCAAATTCAAAAATTGCTAAATTTTCTATTAACGTATATCTCTAAAAGTTAAATAAAATTCACGTTGAATAAAACTATAACTTTGATAGTTTTTACTACTAATATGAGAACTAATCATAATAAATTTTCTCATTCTTTTAAAAAAGACTACTTTTTAACACCTAACTATTCACTACACCATTACGAAAATCACTTTCACAAGTATTATAATAATACTTACCATTTGATTTAAACGCTCGTCATAATAAATTTTCTAATTCTTTAAAAATAAAACTATTTTCTAACCCCCAACTATTCACTACACAATTACCAAAATCAGCTTCACAAGTATTATAATAATACTTATTATTTGATTTAAGCACCTGTTACAAAATAATTATAAATAATAAATATTTCTGCCTGGCCTAATTTCAATACAGTTTCATGATGTCAATGCATAGTTATTATAGCTATAGCATGAAATGTTGTTGTTACATGAGCTGAGCGTTTAATGACATCGAGATGATAGAAAGGTTTAGAGTCCATAGGAGATCTAAATAAGCAAGAGATAGTGAATACTGAGTTATGTTTTAATTGCCCCGTGGTAATGTTTGGTGTTTGATAAATATAGTTTTGAGTTAATAAATATTGGTTTTTTTTTATAATGAAATGGAAGTTATAGGTTATGGAATTAACTTTGAGAAGACGGTTACAGGGTAGTTTAGGTTACATGATAGTTTAGTTTTTATATTAAAATTATAAATTATATTTTAAAACAAGTTGGGAATATTTACATAAACGAATATAATTAATATTGTTGTTTAATTTCTAATTAATAGTTGTTAATAAGAAAATTGAATCTTATAGTTTTGTTTTCACACAAAATAATAAATTGAGAAGTAAAATTAATTACTTGCTCAGGTATAAGGATTTGTATATATTTGGTGGGTAGTAACCACTAGTAAGTCTACATATCTATAGTTTTACAGCTACATAAGTGTAATGGTGGGAATTAATGTCGGTAAGTATATTTTTTACATCTTATTTCTATTCATATTTTTTGTAAAGATTTGCTTAAATTATGGTGGGAAGTGAGGATGATAAATATATTGTTTACCTAAGTATGTTTTTTTATTTTTTATTTCTAAATAAGACTACTTTCTATTAATGTAACATAAAAATACAAGGACGTTCGGGCCTCTGCAGTCCTAGCTTATTTCGAAGGCATAATTCGCAAAAATGTCAAAAATGGGACTGCTCGCGAAGGGGAAACGAGTCCAATAAGTAGTTTTTTCGCTGCCTATATAGAGGAAACCAACATTAAACATGGAAAACTGATAATTGTTTGCAGAACTTAAACATACATTGAAACTAGAAACTAAATAAACAGGCCCAAAAACCTTGGAACCAAAAACCATGAACCAAAAAGAACTTGAGAGCTTAGGTGTCTTTTGGAGAGGGAGGTGTCTCTTCCATAATTAGACACCTGTACTCATCGGTGTTGTCTACTCGCGTGTCATGGGTGGCATCTTCTGCATTCCGAGGCTCCTTGGTACCACGAACTTTGCCATGAACATCTTTGTCTTTCTTCCATTCATCATTGTTGTTGTCGGAACCTTTGCTGCGGCTTCTGGAAGTAGGGTCACTCTTCTTGGCTGCAAAAGGAGCACTTTGGTTGGATAATTTCTGCAGTTTTCTCGGGCGGAGGCCAGCCACACTGGTGGGTTCCTCTTTGAAGGAAACGGTGCTAGTAGCAGTGATGCACGGGCGGTCCAGGGTGTACAAGAAGTGGAATTGAGCTTAATGGGTGGAAGGCAGGGAGGCAATTGTTTCCAGCTGAGGTAGTGGAGGGGTAGTGTTCGTGGTAGGAGTATGTAGAGCAGGTGAACGGGACCGGCCAGAAGTTCTAACATGGCCACGCCCACTGCGAGTGGTTGGATATCGACCATGGGAATGTTCCAAGGAGGAGGGAGTAGTGTCAGAGTGGGACAAGGGAGAGGAGTGAGCGGCTCGCCCTCTGCTGCTACCGCGTCTACAGCGCATGTGGTGCTGAAGACGAGGCATGGTGGAGCAGTGGGGAGGGTCAGTACTCTGAGCCAAAGAAGCAGCGGGGTCATGGATACAAGGGGCTGAGGGCACTGAGGCAGGGGTGAAGCTATCCGACGAGGTGAAATTCAGATGGAAGAGAAGGCTCTACCAGAAATGGAGGCCAGGGATCACCTCAATGCAACAGAGGAGACTACAACACCACCCTGTAGGCGTGCGAGAGCTCGGCTCCATGAATCCAGGGGGGAAATTGTAGCTCAAAGGTTGAGGCGAAGGAGCAAGATGACCAGACGAAGGAGGAAAAAAACTAGGCTGAGGAGGAAGACAACTCTGCGGATTCATTTTGAAGGAATGGCAATGGCATCGGTGACCAGGCTAAATTAATTTACAAGTGTTGGAGCGGTTGGAGAGATTTAATGCTCGCCGCTGAGACTTGTGGGTGGCCATGTGGCTATGCCACTTTCCAACCCAAAATCCCACCCACTTATCAGCATTGATGAACACCCACATCCAGGATTTACCTGAGTATGTGTTATTTTCAAATATGTATTGCAATTATATCCATAAATTGTGGCATAAATATGTGAGGTAGTTATCCACATGGAATTGTATTATGAAAAAGCTACAATAAGACATTCAAGTTATGGTCCAATCAATTGTTTGAAAAATATATATTTTTAATAATAATTAAAAAATTAAATATTTATTTTTCAAAATTAAACATTATAATTTGCATGGGTAAAAGTTAAACTAATAATGGTCAACAACCAAAATTGATTGATAGAGTCTTGCCTTAGCATGACTAATAATGTCAATGTAATAGTATTAGTACAACGACCTAAAGTAAATGGTTATTTTTCATTTGTAATGTTGAGAATTTGTAATTCTACGATACCAGTCATGAATTTGATTTTTTAGTTTTAAAAAATGGAGAATTCTAGAAGCCCTAGATGTTGTAATATAATGAAATAGAAATTGTAGGAGCCCTAGTGTTTGTTTTTTATTCGTTTTTTGCCACAAGAAATCAACTCCAAAAAATTTTATTTTGTAAAGAATGAAAATTCTTGAAGCTTATGTTGTAGTATAATAAAATTCTTTTATGTGAGATTAGAAAGATTGATAAAACAAGTAAATCGGGGAAATTGAACTTCAAATCTCATGGTTTTTTTTGTTACACGATGAAACAAAAATTTCATAATTTTTTTTCTATAGAATGGAAATTATGAAAGCATATATGTTGTAGTATAATAAAATGTCTTCTTCCTATGATTAGAGTAACCCTTTAGTAGACTAATAAATCTAGGGATTTGAACCTAGAATTCATAGTTTTTTTTTTTTTTTTAACATGAGTAAAAGAATCAAAAACTCCATATTTTATTATTTTATAAAATAAAATGTCTTTTTTTGTGACTAGAAGAATATTGATACCTCTCTACTTTCTTATTACCATGATAGGGGTAAGCTATCCGCTTAATCTCATAGTACATAACCAAAATAGCCGATTAAATTACTAGAAGAAATATAGTATAATAAGCTGATAATATGTTATTTATATATATTTGTTTTAATTAAATTAAATTAAATTATATATATATATATATATATATATATATATATATATATATATATATATATATATATATATATATATATATATATATATAGCCTTAGAGAATGATATTTCTAGCCTAAGGAATGAAGGTAATATCCTTTTAATGGGTGACTTTAATGCTCGAACTTCAAGAAACCAAGCTATTCTTCTAAGCACTCATTCGAACCCCAATCCTCTTTGGTTAGACGAGGACCTTACTCTGGCTAGTCAGTAAAAAAGGAGCTATGAAGGCCTCGGGGATAATTTGTTTGGGCCGGAGCTAGTCAAGCTCTGTAGTGCTCAAGATCTCATAATTTGCAATGGTCTAAAGAAGTGGCCCAATTCTAGCAAGATGACATGCATCCATGGGCTTGGCAGGAGCGTGGTAGACTATGTTATTTCCGATCTCCCTTTATACAACGAAATAATAAATTTTGACATCTTAGACGACCACGAGCCTGACTCTGATCATAGGCGTTTACTCATAACTCTCAATGTTGTCATGCATAGAGATCCCATAGAAGATAATCCTTATATTCAAAAGAACTTAATCTTTGATAGAAATAAAAACGATCTCTTTCTAAATGAATTAAAAACTAATTTGCTTCCTTTATCTAGCATAGACAACATAGATGACCTCTATCATAATTTTACTACAACCCTCTCATATTCTATTAAAAAGTTCTCAATTGAAGTCTCAAGTAATAAAAGAAATAGAAAAACCAACCCATGGTATGACAAAGATTGTAAAAGTACGAGGAGAGAAATTAAGGAAGCTGTTGATGAATCTCTCAAAATTAACAAGATAAAAATCTACAAAGCCCTAACTAAAAGGGAAAAAAGGCAATATATTTGTAAAAGACAAGAAAATCTCTTACACCTCTCTAAGGTGGCTCCTAAGAAATTCAGGAGGCAGATTATAACTAGGAAAACTAAATATAATAATAAAATTTCTTTACACGACTGGAATTCCTATCTTAAAAAGCTTTATGAATCTCCAAATGCCAGGGATTTTGAAACCTTGTTCACAAAGAAAGAATTTTTCTCATTAGAAGACATTTATTTTGTTGTTAAACGCCTGGAAAATTGGAAAGCTAAAGACGTTCAAGGTTACCAGGCAGAAATCTTAAAAATTGGAGGTCCTGTCCTCATCCCCCACATCCACAAGTTTTTCAACCAAGCAGTCAAGCAAGGGTTCCCTAAACCTTGGACTCATAGCCTCATCATCCCTATTTTTAAAATTGGGGATACAAGTAACCCCTATAATTATCGAAAAATTATGATCAGGCCTCTCTTAGCCAAGTTATACAATATTATTTTGGAAAAGAAGTTGAGAATTTGGCTTGAAAGTGAAGGTAAGCGGGCTAAAATCCAAATGGGTTTTAGAAGGAAACACTCAACAAAGGAACACCTCATTACGCTTTGGATCATTGTGGAAGAATTCCACAATGATAAATCCAATCCCTTCTGTTGCTTTGTGGACTTTAGAAAGCCTTTCGATATGGTTCCTAGAAATAACCTATGGAATATATTAGAAGAGCTAAATATTCCTTTCGAGCTAAGAGCGATTGCTATAAGTTTATACGAGAATGTAATTTCCAAGTTAAAGAGCAATGAGGGTGGTCAAAAGATATTAAGTGTAATATCGGAGTTAAACAAGGTTTCCCCCTCTCCCCTACCCTATTTGGCATTTACATCGACAAGCTAGAAGGTTGTTTAGAGGAAGCAGGATGTGCTGGCATGATATTAGCTGGCATAGTCATCGTCCTTCTTCTCTATGCTGACGATATTGTTCTTCTCGCAAGGTGCCCATCTGATCTTGATAAGCAACTTAGACTTCTTAAGGATTTCTGCTCTACCATGGGTATGTCTGTTAACATTGACAAAACAAAAGTTATGATTATCAAATCCAAGAAGGACACTTATGCTAATTTTATGTATGACAATAGTAACTTGGAGGAAGTGTCTTCTTACAAGTACCTAGGAATTGATATTCATCACAAGCTCAACTAGAACTATAGCATTCAGAAAAGGATTAGTGGGGGGTGGAAAGCTTATTTTGGTCTTGAAAATAATTGTAAAACGACAAACCTCGTAATGTGGGATAGAAAGAAGTTCCTCTTTGAAAATTTATTCACCCCTGTTATCTTATATGGATGTGAGGTTTGGGGTTGCAGCATCTCTAGAGAATCCTAGGGAAATATTGAGCAAATCCATAAGCGTTTTATAACGTATAATCTTAAAATAAAAAGAAATACACCCTATCCTATTCTCGTTATAGAAGTGGGTCTTTCCCCTATCAAGAGCCTAGCTATGAATAGGCTTCTATTGTACAAGCACAAGCTCAAGAGCATAGGAGACCGTAGACTTCCTAAGCTAGCTTCAAATTCCAGCCAAAACCACCTACAGCTTAAACGAGGTTGGTATAAAGACACTAGGGCCTGGTTAAACCATTGGGAGATCAACGAGAATGTTGCATTGCAAAACATCAATAACATTAAAAAATTGTTACATCTAAGTTCAAAGAAAAAATGTGGTGTGAGAAAGATCTAGTAGGTAAAAGAAAATTAAGGTATTATAAGGAGGTCCTTAACCCCACCTTAGAAGATCAAAAATATCTCTCTGTTTTAAATACCTCAAAGAAGAAAATTAATATAGCTAAGATTAGAATGAACTCTCATGAGCTCCATAGTAAAAGAGGTCGTTGGACAGTTCCTAAAACATCATGGATTGAAAGGATTTGCCATCTCTGTGAGAATATGAACATCAAGGATGAAAATCACTTCCTCTTAGAGTTCCCTGCATACAACCACATTTGAGATAAATTTCATAATCTTTGTTGCAATACTGACCTTCCTAGCCATTTAAGTTGTCATAATTATAGTAAGATGGAGAGGCTTCTCTCCAAGCTTTTCGAGCATAGGAATAAAATCTTAAATCAAATTATATAACTCTTTTATTTAGGTTTGATAGACCAAAGATTGGTCTCAATGGACGTTAACCATCATCATCATCATCATCATCATCATATATTCAAATTATGAAAATTAGAGTTATAATTTTTTTCAATATTTTTATCAATATCTACAATTACAATACCTTCATGAAATACATAATATATTTAATAATTTTATAAATATATATAATATATTAATTTCTAATATATATATTTTTGAAAACTAATTCCCCTGCTTTAAATATATTTTTTCTAATTAAAATATTATTACATTTTATTTTATTTTTATTTATCACTATAATTTCAAAATATACATAGTCTTTATGTTATTATTTGTTATTTTTTCAAATATTTTTCAGTAAGTTTTATTCGCAACCACTATATATCAAACTCTATTAATAAAACTAATAACGTAATTTTAAATCCATGCACTTTTCATAATAATTTAGAAAGTATTCAAACTATATATATTTAAAAAATAGAGCCATGCACTTTCTATAATAATTTATAAAGTACTCAAACTATATATATTAAAAAATATTCAAAATAATGTTTATTTTTAAAGTTGTTTCACAACATTTTAATTAATAACATAAAATATTTATCGTGTTTATAGCAAGAGTCATTGGCCACAACCAAAAGAGTCACCAACGTAACACTAAGTTTTGAACAATGTGCTTGACGTCCAAATGGCCATGAATACAACAATATATCAAAACTAAACTTTTCATAAAGACAAATACAAACTCGAAAATGGATATAAAGTTTGTAACGTGAGCCATATGAAAAATGTTGTCTCAAGCCAAAACACCAACATGGTAAGCCAAAACACCAACATGGTATTCAGTTATTGGCCCAAAGTCTAGCCACACCATTTCATAAACAAGAGGAGTACCCATTAAACACCATGAATTGAGCAACCAGACAATAGAGTGACCATAACCAAATGCTCCACGAGTTGAACCTGAAAGTGAGATTAAGAAATGCCAATACACCTTTTCTATTACATTTAAATGAGGAATCCCATGTGATATAAAATAATAAAAAACATAGTCGTTATACACAATAATAAAATGAGATACCGTAATGAGAAAAGAGACCACTATATCCCCATCAAGAACCAAACTACCACACTGAGAGCCAAAAATTCCATCAACATCGGTGTAGCAAAAGAGTAACAAAACATTTATCCAGAAGTTAATATTGATACGATGAAATGATGGTAAGGTCTTGAATGCTATCAGTAGGAGGGTCAATGTGATCCCTAGGATCTGCAGCACAGTTAGTAAGATCTTGAGAGGTAGAATCCAACACAATAAAAATTTTCAGCTGGATCAGTCTAAACTTGACACAATCAAGACATAATCGTTGAATCCACAACATACATTTAATATCATGTAATCCAAAAAATAAATGATAACTTTCAACTTCTTTATCCTTAAATATTAAATGGAGAAATGTATCCATTTGTTGATGCTAGGGGAGTGAATACTAGAAATGTAAACGCTTCTTATGAAATCTGCCTAGGTCTCAAGCCCTTCGTAGATCCAAGCTCATTGTGTGGAGCTCAGAATCAGAGTGATAGGGTTATACCTCAGTTTAGTTTTCCTCCAAAAGAATAATTTCTCTCCTCACTTCCAAAGGAACTACATCGAAGAAAGAACCAATAGAATAAAATGCAAAGGTTGAGTTTGCTTAACACCAATAGTCCCCAAAACATCTGTCCTACTCATTATTCTTCGATGAGAAGGAAATATGACTAAGGTTGCGAAGTAGACCAAACATGTACACAAAACACGTCCAACAAAAGAAGAGGATACACACATGTAAAACCCTTCTTCCCTTGACTCTAGAACCAACAAATCATCCCCGGGGCACCACAAGAGGGTCAAATTCAAGCCAATTACCTCATTCACGATAGCTAAATGACATAGAACCTCAATTTCTCTAGGACCACACCAGATTATGAAGAAACCTAGAACCCAAGCCTTCAATAGGAACAAATTCAACCGCCACACCACAAGACATTCTACCTAAAATGGAACTCGAACAAAATAAGAGTAGAATCCTTGAGTGAAACAAAAAAGAAACAAGAAAGGGGTCCTAGAAGAGAAACCTTTTAAAACCCACCAGAGCCAACACTTTGACAAGAAAGACAACTCCCTTATGAGAAGAAAAGTTTCAATTAACTAGAACCCAATACACCATGACAAGGTACTCGCTACAACCCAAATATTTCAATAACTCGAGCGCCTTCCCATATATGAGGAAAAATTCTAAAAAAAAACCTTTGCACTCCCATGCGACACATACATTGATAACATTAGCTCTAATTGATCCAAATTAAAGGAGGGAAAGGCTGCAACCTCACCACTCTTCACACAAGAGACGCACTTCTGCCACCCTAGAAGCATGAACAAGAATTTTTAACCATTTAACCTATTGTACACATCCCAACACCCTTCACCAAACTGTTATGAGGAAGCTCCACTATAACGTGCAATAACACCCCATTGCGAAATTAAAAATTAATGTTACATCAATTTATATTATCTTTTATTTTTATAAAATTTGTGATGTGAGGTTGTCCCACCCAAGTGATTACTTGACCATTATCCCAAGCACTTTCTTTCCTAACATGTGTGAAGTACTCAATATTGGTTGGACGACACACGACATGAGTTTAAAACTTATTACAAGACAATTAGACTCTACTTATGAAGGATTTGGTACCTTCCAAGGATCAAGAAATCTAAGGGATCCATTAATAATAGAAGAGATCAAACAAATAAGAGCCTTTGAATATAGAGTGGCAAAGATAAAGTAATTGTATTCATCAATGAAGAATCTTTTATTTTTATACCAACTTTTATAATGAAATTTTAAAATATTATATGCACAAAAACATATATTTAAAAATAAATTAAAAAATATTATTAAAAAATAATTTTTATCTATTTGAATATTTTCTAAAATACAAATAAATACTCTACATTTCATTATATATAATTATTTTTTTATTTACCATAAAAAAAAGCATCGCAATTATTTGTGACCGATTTCAAAATATCAAACAATTTATTATTTTAAATAACAAAAACCAAATATTAAAATAGCATTTAAAAAATAAAATAAAAAATAACCGCCTCATCACAACCTCGTCATTTTTCTAACATCCTACTAATTACTCAATTTCTCTTTGATTATTTTTTGATAACAAATTTTATATGAAACTCCTATTATATAAAAAATGAAGTTGTTTAATGGTGAATTATAAAAATATGTAGAGAAATTCAAGTATTTGGATCCAAACCTTACAAGCAAGTCAACAAGGGTTCTATTTAACTATCTATGATTCTGGCTTCCTTCATTCATTAGGCTAGAGGAAGCATTTTCTGATTCTCCTTTCAGAATGTGGCATCCGGTGATGCCAAGCCAAGAGGAAACACAAATAGAAGTGGGGAAATTGGTCTTTGAACAATCACTTTGCAAAACATTAATGCTCCTCTTTGATAATCTCAATTGTGCCACTCATCCCCAAATTCTCTAGCTCTTAGGCTGTATAACTTCAACCCAACTTCCAAAGGAGATAATTTTGGATTGCAACTCAACATTCTGAACTTCTTCAGAATTTCCCAAATATACTTGGCTTGTGAAATGAAAATACCATCTTCGTTTTTCCAAACTTCAATACCCAAGAACTAATGTAACTCACCAAGATCTGTCATCTCAAACTCAACAATCATATGTGACTTAAGACTTTGAAATAGTTATGTATTGTTCCCTGTGTAGATCAAATCATCAACATATAAGACAACTATTAAAATGTCTTGTCGTGACTGAAAGATATAGAGATTGGGCACAAATAAAATTTTAACTAAGCCATGGTCCTGAAAACACTTATCTATTCTCAAATACCTTGCCCTTGGTGCTTGCTTTAGACCATACAAGGCATTCTTCAACTTATAAATACAATATTTTTTTTCTGACACTTCAAAACCTTGAGGCTACTCCACATAAATTTCTTCGTTCACATAACCATTTAGAAATTTTGATTTAACATCCATCTAAAAAATTGACCACTTTTACTGTGCAACTAATGAAAGAACCATCGTGATTGTATCCAACTTTGACACCAAGGAAAATGTCTTAGTATAATCAATTCCTTCTTTTGTGCATATCCCTTTGCAACTAAGCGAGCCTTATACTTGTCAATTGTGTCTTCTGATTTATACTTGGTTTTATAAACCCACTTAGTGCCAATTACATATTTTCCCTTTGGCAATTGTACCAAGTCCCATGTATAATTTTTCGCCAAGGCATTCATTTCTACTTCCATAGCTTCACTCCATTCGTTCTTTCTTGATGATTCTACATAATCATGTGGTTCATCCATTTTCATTACCTGTCCCATAAGTGCATAATATACAAGAGAAATTTCAGATCTAGTAACCCTTCTTTCAAAATTTCTATCCAACATACTGCTTTCTGAATCACCCTTTTCAAGCCACTTATTCTTCTTCTTAAATTCATCTTCTTTAATTAATTTGGAATTTGATTCATCACCAATATTCACTGCATATTTCTTCAATTTACACTATACCTGTTCCAAATGATAGATTCCCTTCTCATCAAACACAACATCTATGCTTATTATCACCTTCTTTTCTTCAGGATCCAACAACATGTAACTTCTTGTTTCAATACTATATCCATAAAGATACATTTCACACTTTTATCATCCATAAAGGAACATGTGCATATGAAGTACAACAAAAAACTTTCATATGTGCAACACTTGGTTTTTATCCTGACCATGCTTCTTCTAGAGCCAAATTCAACACCACCTTTGTAGGACATCAGTTAAGAGTGTATATTTTTTTTTTCCCGCTTCAGCCCAAATTTCATTTCCAAGTGACTTAGTTTTTAACATGCTTCTAGAAATTTCAACTATGGTCCTATTCTTCCTCTCTACAACACCATTTTGTTGAGGAGAGTATGAATTGGTAAACTATCTCTTTATTCCACTATTCCTGCAATAAGTCAAAAACTCATTTGACTTGTATTCTCCCCCATTATCTGTTCTTAGGGTGAGAATTTTTAGACCACTTCTATTTTCAACTAAAGACTTAAACTCAAGAAAATGAGAAAAAACTTCAGACTTCTCTTGCAGAAAATGCACCCATGTCTTCCTATAATAATCATCAATGAAAGTGAGAAAATAATCTCCCTTTCCAAAAGACACGATCTCCATTGAACCACAGAAATATGAATGTACAAATGCTAGACGTTCTCTAGCCTTCCATGTTCTATTTGAGAAACCTTTCTTGTGTTTTTTCCCAAAAATAAACCATTCACACACTTTATCATCCAACTTGATATAATAAATACCATTCACCATGTTCTTCTTTCTCATCATCATCAAACTCCAAAATTTTTTATGTCCCATCCTATAATGCTAAAGCTTACTATTTTCTTATTTTGTTGTATTCAAACTTTGTGAATTACTCGAATCAAATGAGAGCTTGAGAATCTTGTCTTCGGTCATTTCACCTCTTGCTACAACTACATTTTTATTCAACTTATCAATTATTAGGCATTCTTTATTATCAAATGCTAACTTGTAGTTTTTCTCCATCATTTGTCCTACATAAAGTAGATTCTTCTTAAATGCTGGTGTCAACAAAGTTTCCTCAATTAACTTCTTTTTTCCATGTAATGATTGTATTGCAATTGTTCCTTTCCCTTTCACCTCAGAAACACTATCATCACCAAATATGACTTTACAATAATAATTTTCATTTATTTTGGTAAAAAAACTCCTCTTGAAATGTCATATGATTCTAACATCCTGAATCAATATACCATGCTTCACTTTCTTCACTATGTGCCATCAAAATTTCGATGAATAACTTCTCATTCCTATTTTCTTCAAAAATTGTATTAGCACCTTTTCACTCCCTATCTCGCATTTTTGCATAACAATCTCTTTCAAGATGGCCATGTTTTTGGTAATAATAACACTGTGGTCCTCCACCTCTTCCTCCATTTCTACCTCCATCTCTTCCTTTTCCCCTTCCATGAGAACCATCTTTGCCTATTCCTCTAAAATGATTGGGATTCCTACCTCTACCTCTCGAAGATGATGCATTTCCTTGTGAAATTTATTGATTTTTGTTTTGATTCTGATTATGATATTTATCCCTACTCCTTCCTCTTCCTCTATACTTTGCAGAAAAGGCATGTTCTACTTGATCATATGGTTGATTATCTTCAATAGTTAGCAAGAATCCACTTAATTCATCGATTTTCATAGAATTTAAATCTTTGAAGACCATAATACTGGTAGTGACCATCTAAAATTTATGAAGAACACTTCTTAAAATATTCTCAATTAGCCTTCGTTCTGGAACATATTCACCTAATAACCTCTTCTGATTAACAAGATCTTGCATTTTTTTTATTTAATCATGAATGGATTCATTACTTTGCATATGAGAATTTTCAAAATTAATCCTTAATGTTTACAATTTAGCTACAACAACACCTTCATATGTGTTCTTTAAGATATCTCATGCTTCTTTAGATGATATTGCACCACTGATTCTTGGAAATATAGATTCTTCAAGAGTGATTCCTATAAGTGAAAGTGTTTCATTGTCTTTCTTAATAAGTTCCTTAAGATATTTCCTTTCATCATCACTTAATGCTTTTAATTCATCACGAGAAGGCATAGTCTTTCCATCAATTACAAGTTCCCATAAATCTTTAGTGATGAATATAGGTTGCATGCTTTTTTTCCAATAAAAATAATTTGTGCCAACAAGTTTAGGCAATACAATACTGCTTTTCACCATCAGAAGAGCAAGATAGAATGAGAGAATTGGAGAGATAAAGTGCACAGTGAACACAAAGTGTCCCACTTCAACTCGGGACAAGAACCAATGTCCCAAAAAATTGGGACTCAACCACTACCATAAAATATCCTTTTTATTAATATTTGAGTTTAATGAAGAGCTTAAGAAGCTCAATTATATCAAAGATGAAACATGACTCCTTCAAGAATCCCTCACTTAATACATTTTCTCAATGAGTACAATATCTCTTAACAAAAGAGAAAAGGTAATATAACCTTTTTACACTGGTTGTGAGAAAATACATACAATATCCTTTTTCAATAAAAATATTTTCCAACATTACAAATTATCCACATAAATAAAATACACTAAAAAAATTCTTCCATAGAAAATTCCATTCCTCCACTAATTCTCTCTAATACCGAAAAATATTGTCCACTAACTCTCCAACTCATAAATATTTCACATAAATGAAAAAAGTGAGAATTTTAAATCCATCCTCGAGAGTCACTCAACTCACACTTTCCTATTCATGTCCACATTAAATAGTATATAAAATGCGTTTAAAAAAAAACCACTCCTTATTAATCCCTGCCACAAGCATGGCAGGGACTATAGTAATAAAAAATGCAACTTTTAACATTAGTTTTTCTTTCTTATTCTAATAAATAATGTAACTTAACAGAATTTAAGTTAACTTTTTAAACTTAACCAAACTTTTTCATGATGAAAATGTATTTTTTTATTTTTCATGGGTTTTTTTCCTCTTCATTAGCTACCTGCTTTCTACATCTGAGTTTTGGTCACACATAAAACTCCAAAAATTTATCTGAGCTTTCGTCTCACATAAAACTACAAACTGCAAACATTTATCTGAGCTTTGGTCCCACATAAACTGAAAACTAAAAACATTCGAGGGATGATGGAGGTCAGAGCCATGATAGACAAGGTTTTTGGTTCACACCTTGGTCAATACACACACCATTATCCAAAAAATCATCATAATGTTACATTATATTTATTTAACCTTTCAAAACCCACAAGTATATTTATTTATTTATTTTAAAGTAGAGAAACTTAATACCTTTTGTATTGGAATCCTTGCAGATCACGATATGTTTGAATGCACACATTGTCAGAGAGGGTTGCAACATCCATCTGCCATTGTTGCTAGGCTTTCGTCATTATATATGGGTGAGAGCTATTTTTTTTCCAAGCATATCATGTACAAGTCAAAAAAACCTATCCATCTCCTTGCTTGTGTTAAACTTGAATTTCTTGCGATAATAAGTAGCTGATAGTTAATATTTATAGTTCTTCTAGTCCACTGGTGGCCACTTATGATTTTTGAAGAGACTAGAGAGCTCGGTTTTGGGCTAGACACTGTGCAAAATCCATTTATTTGGGTTTTACCCTCTCTGTGATCAGGGCAGTAATGAAGGAGAAGGGGCAGAGGATATGCTTCCAGAGGGTTTCAAAGATCAAATCGAGGGACTGGGCTTGACAATTCGTGGTTGAGCATCTCAGCTTCTCATACTCCATACTATATCATCCCTCAACTAGAGGATTTTTCTCGCACTGTGGGTGGAATTCAATTGCACTCCATACTGTCTCATCTCTCCATTAGAGGGTTTTTCTCGCACTATGGGTAGAATTCAATCGCAGGGTAGGATCAAATCGAGCTAATCATGTTGATCATACTCCAAGTGGCATAATCCATGTCTTTAATGGTTGTTGCATGGCTGTTTTGGGGAAAGCATGGCTATTTTCGAGGGTGAAATAGTAAGGTGGGTGGCCTTCATGTGGGGTCCACATGGACGATGAAGTTATTAGTTTATAATTTTGGTTACAC
The DNA here is from genome assembly GCA_034641835.2 of Pinus albicaulis. Classification (NCBI taxonomy): domain Eukaryota; kingdom Viridiplantae; phylum Streptophyta; class Pinopsida; order Pinales; family Pinaceae; genus Pinus; species Pinus albicaulis. The sequence continues at coordinate 557,254,399 of CM076581.1, read as the reverse complement.
AAAGTTCCACCTGAGGTTTTTATTATTATTTTCAAACATATATTACTTAGCTAATTAGCTAAATTTCATAGATGTAATTTTTTTTCTACTCTGATTATATAGTACAATGGAGGAACAATGCTTTGTAGGAGGAACTAAATGACGGTTGTGGGAGAAGAAACCAGTTTATTGGAAGGTTTTTTGCTACACAGATGACCCTTTTGAGATGGATATATGTCACTTCTTCCCTCCATTCTAGCTACTCAACCTTTCCTTCCTTACTAAGAGGTGGCTTCCTTCCCTAGGTGGGTTGATTCAACTCGGGGTAACATTGGTTGGTTGCGTGATCTAAGGGCTAGGGAACTGAGGATTAAGATGCTGGGGTGACTAGCAATTATGAAGTAGGACACAAATTCTTGGATCGCCTCGCAAATTCCCTTGTGGGTAACACAATATTACCATTAGCATCAGATTTATTACCTTTTTACATATCTGATCAAGATTGGAGGAAGTGACATACTGCACGAATAACACTTGCACAGATTAATGAAGGTTCCGTTAAGGTCAAGTTACTTATCATTGAATTTTTTTCACAACTCATTTTTTATGTTATCATTCACACCCATTCCTCAATGAGTCTGACCTTTTGTGGACGCAGGCTATGAGAAAAAACCTTGAGCCAGTGATAAACATGGTATTGAATTATTTCAAACATCCTCATCACCGAGTATGATGGGCACCCATCAATGCTCTTGGGAATATTTCCACATATTTGGTTCAAGAGTTGCAAGAATAGTTTCACCCAAGAGTGGTTCATGCCCTTATTGATGCTATGGGTGATTTTCAAAACCCCCATGTCCATGTGAATGTTTGTGGATGCTATTATTTTTCCAGCTACCTTTGTTCTAGAACAACAATCTATTATGTTACTTCTATTGTAAGATGTTGTAAGCTCTTCAAACACTTAGGATTTCATCTCCAATATGGATGGTATAGATTTCTTAACAAAGGTTTAGTGTTTTGACCAAAGAAAACCTTGTCGGCCTCATCTCATTTGCACCTGCTCGAAGGAAGTATGAAGCTCTACTCCCAAGCTTGAAACTCGGATGTATTCTTTCACTTCCAAGGATTGTTCAATGTCGATTTTTTTGATGAACTCCTTCAGATTGTTGTAGGATAGTGGGCATAAGATTTTCGATGAAAATTATGAAGTTTTGAAACCCTTTTCCACATTTTTCGTTTTTATTGTTTAATACCATTTGTATGTATTTTATGGATTCTTATCCTCTAACATCATTAACTCTTAATCCCTTGATGGCATAATATCAAGGTTAGCCAAATATTTTCCAAGAAATGTGTTAGGGTTATCACACCTATCTTTCCTATTTTGTGTGGACCTTATCAAAAGTGATTTATGGGTTCTCTGACCGACATAAAAGTAATCTCTAAGGTTTATTTGAACATCGTTGGATTGTTTTTTTAATTATATATATATATATATTTTATTTCCCATTGTCTCAAACCTTTCTTATTTCTTACTAAGCATACCCAGGGTAACGAGCCATGTCATCAACTCTTATGGGTAATAAAGCGCTGGCTTCTTATTGTTTTAGTTTCCCATTAATAATGCAAAAATTCACGTGTTTCTTTCTAACCAATATTTTACTACCATTTGTACTAATATGCTTGGGATTTTCTTTTGATACTAGACAAGGGGTGCCAAAACACTTAATTTGTTACTTCTTTGAATTTTGAGCATGGTTTCGAGGTTATTTCAAACATTTCCTTCTCGCCGCCACCCAACTTTCTTGTAATTAAGCTAAGGCTGTTGCACTAGTGCGACAAGGTGTCTATTTTAGATTGCAATTATTTTCACACGCACATGAAGAAAATGCACTATTTAACTTCAGTGAAGGGTTCACCCCTCATATTTTGGTATGTTACCTTGATGGGATTCTGAGCAAGTTAGTTGTCCTTCTTTAGGTATATTAAATTGGAATTTATCTTGTGAAGAGGTCAACTACCAAAAATTTCAGTGTTGTGATTGATGGTTTTTGTAATCATAGAATGTGAAACATATGGTATAGGAAGGGGATTTTATTTCTTTGGCATCAGTTGCAGATGCCTCGCGGGTAGGTTTTATTTATATCTAAAATATCTTAGATAAAAGGATCATTAATGTTTAAGAACTCTTTCTTGATTAACACACTGATCATTTCTTTTGCATTATGTGCAGTCCAGCTTCCGAGTGTATTATGATAATGTGATGCCTTATTTGAAAGAAACACTACTCAATTGTACTGACAAATCAAATCGAATGTTGTGTGCTAAGTCAATGGAATGTATTAGCCTGGTTTGCATGGTGGTTGGAAAGGATAAGTTTGCTCAGGATGCTAAGCAGGTACATTGTGGTTGTCATTTTTTCTCTTGCTCAGTTCAAGTTCATGTTTCCAAACATTCTAAGTCACTTTGTTTCAATTATTACACCTTATTTATTGGAAACAATAGAACCAATAAAATTTTTCTTTATGTCTATTGCCAAAGAATACATTGTGAAAATCTAAATATAAGTTGAAAAAAATTATTGCATTTACTTCATCTTTTGTTTGTTTTATGTGAAAATATCTGGGTTGTAGATGCTTTCATTGGATGGATAAAATAATGTACTCTTCATTGGCACTAATTAAGACTTAAATGTTATCATTACCAAGGAGATGCATGCCTGAAACATAGGTGGTTGTTACCAACAGTTAAGGTGTTAAATCAATGAAGATATTTTCTCAATAATGGTTTCTAGTATGAAGGTCTTTTTGTGTGGATTACATTTGTTGGTTTGATATCCTGTCACTCATATTGAAATATCAAATAGTACAACACACATTTCTTTGACAGAAGACAATTTTAAGAATGAGGGATCAAATTGATGCCATGCTCAGTTTGAATTAAAACTATCCCAATGAAAAAAAATAACATCTTCTTACCAGGTTTATTCTTAGCAGTTACAAATCAAGCATGACTAATTGTAGGAATAGGCTCGGTGTTTCATGCATGATAAACAAAACTTTATGAGAGAATCTAGTCTTTAGAGTCTAGTCATTTTTGCTTCAACCATGTGAAGTCACATGAGTTGAGAGATGTTAAGCCTTAATTCATCCTTTTGCAGTAGCGTAGAGGCATTTCACTTTGAACTTGCAAAAAGCTATTATGCATCAAATACAAATACTTACATGAAATTTTATTAGTGAGAGATTTCCATACCAATTGAACTATGTTTTCTTGAGATATTACACCACCTCTTTTAGGTGTTATGGTATGAAGGAAAATTCATGATCATGATGGTGGTGTTGTGGTATGAAGGAAACTTCATGATCATGATCATGTGGAGTAGGGTGCAGCTCAGAATAGATCTATATGTAGTCTAGGTGGTTAGCACATGTACAAGGAGAAACTACGAGTAAAAATATAGGTCTGAAGGATGGAGAATATAGAGTTAATGGAATTCCCCACTTGATCCATTTATATCAAAAAAACATTCAAACAAGGATATACATTGTCCTTTTGTTGAAAATGTTATTGCAAGTCCTAGATTAGATGCAAGTAAATTCTGAAGAGATGTCAGTCCAATCGTTAATTTTTTAACCAAGTTTTCATCTTTAAAAGACGTTGTTTCATCAATTTATTCTATTAAAACTTCTTCTTTCCATGTGCATTCTTCCTCATTCATATCACATATGAGCTAAAGTTTTTTAGACATATCCATCACAACCTCTTTATTTCTCAATGAATCTTCATGAATATTACATTCCAAAATCGTCTTCCTATGTTCCACAAGTTTCCATAGAAACTGGAGGAGTGGAGCACAAAATTAATCTTCTTAGATAATCTCAAAATCAGGCTACTCATTGTATACTTGTTATGAGTTGAACTTCCAATAGTTTTGAAGGGTCCCTTCATGAAATTAGAAAATTCAATTGGATATGAACATTGAGGCACATAAAATACCTCTCGATTGTCTATCTAGTCAGGTTTAGTGACTCTTCCACTTGATATTGGAAATATCCCCCGTAGAACTCGAAATATAGAACTCTTACCACATCCATTCGAGCCTTTCATTAACAATATTATTTTAGGGAGTGTCTATGAAAGTCAATTCTCTTGCAAACAAATTTTGTGAGGGGGTCATAATGTCAACTTGAGAAAAATAGATTCTATTCCCATACTGAGAATGATCATATTTCTATCAGTTACTTCTCTTTTCTATGAGCATTCAAGGATTAAACATATGAGGCTTTGAATCTTGTTGAGCACCATCCAAATCAACTATACAGCATAAATGGCTCAGTATTTCTCTCTAGAAAATGAATAGAAATCAAAACTTCCAGTTCATCAGCATAGGCTATAAATAAAACCCTGCCCCCATCAATGCAACACTGACTCATCAAAGCACATTGTGACATGCGTGTCAAATATGAAATTTCACAATCTTCCACAATCCTTCATTAACATTTCAAACAGAAAAGCTCCCAACTACCTTCCCCATCAACCAGTCACAATTATGTTGAATGGAATGCTATACAAGAAAACATTTGTTAAATAGTTACAATTGCAATGCGAAGAGTCCCTGCAAATTTGTCAAACTGTTTTGAAACATCAATCCTTGTGGCATTGGTGCACTGATGAAGAATGCTCAACTTTGGATTATATATAAAAATAAGAAATTCATGCCAAGCCTCTCTTGTTCACCCAGAGATATCATATCCTCCTTGATAAAGCACTATGATTGTAAGCCTCCCATTGATGAGAGCCTTGAGACATTAAATGAGTTTAACCAGAAAATGAAAATCCTTTCACATGCTACACCATGGGTGTCAAGAGCATAAGAGCCAAGGATAGTAATCATACTTTGAAAAAGGAATCGTGTTAATCCAATTTGTAGTAATATCAATAGTTTTTTTACACTGCTTTGTACCAATCTCAACTACGAGAATTTTACTCCTCAACAATATACACATCACTTGACATCTTTACAATGCAAGGGAATTTTGATCTCCATATTATTTGATGCATGAGTTCATGAAAATCAAGAAAACGTTTTACAAGGTTATAATCCTTGTTTCCTCCAAATCTGGAAAGGTCGTCTCCCAATTCATCCATCGTAGGAACAACATTTGGAAAACCAAGAACAATAGAAAAGTAAAAATGTAAGAAGGTACCGTATGAAAAGGGTAAGAAGGTAGCAAATTGTGTCTACCCTAGTAGGTGATATCTTTCAATAAACAATCCATCCCATTTCTTGGAAAATTTGAAGGACCTAGGGGTTATTCCTTATCAACAAGGTCTCATTTTCCTCCCTTCTATTTAATTAATTCCCCAGACATTTTGTGCGTATATGCATGTTCTACCTATATCACTTACTAAATGTGTTACACCATTTTTTGGTCATCTAACTTGTTACTATTAGATGGACCTAAGTACACCATGTAAAACCAATTTTACCCTAAGTAAAATTTCTTTCGCTATGAAAAATAAATTAGTAAACCACCTTTATTAAGTTGTTTGTGGTCTAAACAGGAAACCCCATGAGGAAATATTAAACAAATCCACATTTTTTTTATTTTCCTTAAGGAATAATTAGTTAAACAGCAGTTTAATTAATATTCTTGGTCATATTTAACCCAAAACAGGAAAATTAATTAGATAAATTATTATTTATCTTATTATTTTCTAGGAATAATTATTTAAACCTTATTTAAATAACATTCCTTGTTAAATTTGACTAAATCATTCATTAATAATTAAATAAATCATTATTTATTTGATTATTACTCAACCACATCCTTAAAATAATAAATAAATCATTTATTTATTTATTATTTACAAATAAAGGGATTTGGCCCAAGTCAAATTCTTTTTCCCTCCAACAAATATAATAAAATATTCCATAAAAGTTGGATCTTGATTTCGTTAATAATATTTTAACTATGAACCAATATCTAGAATAACTCAATATTCTTTTATAAATAGAAGAGTTTTTCCATTCATTCACTACCTTTTGTTGCTTAAAGATCACTTTGGATCTATACTTTTAGTCTGACTTTGATCCACCATCATTGTCATATTTTGCTATCTTTTTTATTGTGAGCTCCCTTTGAGTTCCATTTTTGTCTGGGTTTTCTACACCATCAAGAGAGAGGGATTTTAGATCTCAAGTGCTGATGACTTACAAGAACCCATCCCATTGAGGAGGGCTGGTAACATCCTTCTATGTTCTCCTCCTAGGTGTCATTAATACAAAAATTCTTTAAAAATATTCTTGTCTTGTCTATTGGATGCATGGAGAAATTCTTGTTTTTATTTACTACTTAATGTCTTTTAATGCATAGAACTATATTTTTGTAGCATTTATCTTGGTCACCTAATTTCATATCTAAAGATATTGGTAACCGTATTCACTGTTAGGGCTGTTTTTTATGCACGGCTAAAGTGACCCTTTTTTGTACACTTGCAATTAAGATTTATACTAACAACTGGCGACTCCACACGGGTTTACGATTATGACCTCTGTCATTTTTCAGATCCCTACATATCCAGCTGCTTCAAACCCTAGGATTTCTCTTCGGCTTCTTGTTTTTCTTTTCCTGATGTTGTTTTTAACCTATAAAACCCTAAAACATTAAAAATTCTAACTTCCGTGTGTTTTCGGAGCTATTGCATAGGTGACAGACATTAGCCGCATCTAAGACGACACATTCTGTTGAAACCTACTCCCAAGAGTGCCGGAAGTGCAGGTCGCACTTTTTGGGCCAAAACCTGCGACCTGAACCTCTAGGGCATAGAAAACATGCCTAAACCTACAAGCTCTGCAGAAATCAAGTCTAGTACCATTATTCTTCCCCATTTAGAAGAACCTCTAGAGTCCCATATCACTTTAGATCACTCTAGGGATAATACCCTTTATCATTCCTTCATCTTACATCAACAACCCAGTCCCTTTGACATTGTTTTTAACCAACCTGTGGGTTTTCTAGGAGGGCACCAGTTCATTATCTCCAAATCCTCTCTTTGGGATAATGACACCGTGTATGCCAACCTAGAAACTTAAGTCCATTTGCTTCATATATTTAGTACCAAAAGAGATTGGTAATCCTCCATTCCCTTTCTCGAACTGCATAACCATAATGAAAACAAATGGCACACCACATCTTAAAAATGTGTTTAGATTCCCCCTTTCTAAATAAATTTTGGCATGACCATAACATTCTTGGGGGAACCTATGCCCATCAACCATAAAAATCTGAGCTCTCAGCCAAAAACAGCACTGAAACACCCTTTCTCTAACAGGTCGCACTTTTCAGGTCATTTCTTGGGACAGGTCGCAGTTTTCTGCCCAGTACCTGCTACCCAGGTCGCAGAATAGACCCTAAAAAGTGTGACCTGGCCTGTTCATGAGCTTTGGGTGCCTAAACTGAAATTTTGATCCACTAAAATGAAAGAGTAGGGTTAGGTCTCTTACCTGCAACTGAAGGATCTCGATTCCCATGGTTGGTTTGTCCACTATGATCACCGCAATATTTAGGGCCTTCTCTCCTCTCTACATTCAGGACAGCTACACTTGCAAATGAGTGAATCTGGAGGGAAAATTCCTTATTAAAAAATAAACCCCTGATTTTTCTTTCACATGTTGCAGCCAAACCGTAGCTCTATTTAACAAACAGTATATCCTGTTGGAAATCTCTCACAGAGCCCTCAAATGGGTATCTGTTAGTTTTTTGTGATTTGATACTTCACCAAGACACATTTTGTCTAAGAAGGGTCACTTCACCACTCCTCAAAATCAAATTTCTTCACTTACAACACTTTTACTTGGGACACCACTTTGCCTCCATACTTGTCCATTCTTGTGTTGATTTTCATCGTGAGTAATCATATTGTACTCATGTATTTATGGTCCCCACCGGACCTTTTCTGTGTGGCAGCATCATTGAGTCACCCTTGTTTAGAGCATTTGAGTTGAGTCATCATCGCATCCATGGAGTCTATCCCAAGTCCCTTTGTATCACGCTATAGTCCTCCATCCTTCATTGCTTGGTTCCTCTCTTATGTCGCACATTATGGCCTTTAGTCCGACTGCCCTCTATCCCCTTTGATATTGTGTCAGCCGCTACCAGGTCATCCATTCCCTTTATGCTCTAACAAGGGAAGTCGTCCATCCACTACTCAGTACCCCCCATTTCATCGTCATCCCTAGTGTTAGTCTGTCATTTTCTCTTCTATTTTCTCTCATGACTTAGTTTAGGACCCCTTATTTCCTCACCTATGGAAGACCTCCTTCTGTCGACATCAAATCATTTATTCCAGAAGACAAGTCTAGAGGGCGGTGTACCTTGGCTCCAGCTTCCACTCTTGTTCGGTGCCTTGGATTAGGAAAAGGGACTCCTTATTTCCCTTTGACTTGATTTTTTCTCAACTCCAGCTCCTTTCAGCATGATCGAGATCCATATACTTGATGGCTCATTGATGCACCAGGTGATACCGAAAATTCCTGAGTGTGTTTGAGATGTTTCAGCCCTCATGAGGGGGTGGCCCTACAGGTAGCCCCCCACATGCCTAAGAGACCTCTTCATTACAACCTTCCATGTAGCTCCATAGATTTGATGATGTCGGCCTCAGCCACTTGCAGCACCTTTTTGTCTGCATGTATCAATCAGATTTTCAGAGCCCTTTCCTGTTTATAGGGGCATTTGGGTTGTATTTGTATCTCATATGCTCAGATATTATTGTATAAGTCCTTTTTGTTATCCCACGCACAGTATTTATGTGGGATTCATTATCATTTTTTTACCTAGCTCATGTTTATGCTAACATGTACTATATTGTTCAGTCCCTTGTTTACTGGACGCATTATTCTTTTTACTTTGTCTCGGCGGGCATAGGTATGCCTCCCCTGCCGCCTATAGCACAGGTAATCACTCATAAAAGAGACTTGTTGCACTTGTAAGCCTCGCCTACTCAAGGTCTAGTCCTCTAGTGCTTTTGACTACCTTATATTTATCCCTCTCTGACTTTCCCTTCGGTGTCTAGTGATTGAGTTCTTATAATGTACTTCGGTCATATGATTAGCTCTTAATGCTCGCACGTAGGGGGGAAATCCGTTACACCATTTTTTGGTCATCTAGCCTGTTACTATTAAATGGACCTAAGTACACCATGTAAGACCAGTTTTACCCTAAGTAAAATTGCTTTCACTATGAAAAATAACTTAGTAAACTACCTTTATTAAGTTGTTTATGGTCTAAACAGGAAACCCCATGAGGAAATATTAAATAAATCCACATTTTTTTTTTCCTCAAGGAATAATTAGTTGAACAACAGTTTAATTAATATTCCTGGTCATATTTAACCCAAAACAAGAAAATTAATTACATAAATTATTATTTATCCTATTATTTTCTAGGAATAATTATTTAACCTTATTTAAATAATATTCCTTATTAAATTTGACTAAATTATTCATTAATAGTTAAATAAATAATTATTTATTTGATTATTACTCAACCACATCCTTAAAATAATAAATAAATAATTTATTTATTTATTATTTACAAATAAAGGGATTTGGCCCAAGTCAAATTCTTTTTCCCTCCAACAAATATAATAAAATATTCCATAAAAGTCGGATCTTGATTTGGCTAATAATATTTTAATTATGCACCAATATCTAGACAAAATCAATATTTTTTTACAAATAGAAGGGTTTTTCCATTCATTCACTACATTTTGTTGCCTAAAGATCACTCGGGATCTATACTTTTGGTCTGACTTTGATCCACCATAATTGTCATATTTTGCTATCATTTTTCTTCTGAACTCCCTTTGAGTTCCATTTTTGTCTGGGTTTTATACACCATCAAGAGAGAGGGATTTTAGATCTAAAGTGATGAGAAATTACAAGAACCCATCCAATTGAGGAGGACTGGTAACATTCTTCTATGTTCTCCTCCTAGGTGCCATTAATACAAAAATTCTTTAAACATATTCTTGTCTTGTATATTATGCATGGAGAAACTCTTGCTTTTATTTACTGCTTAATGTATTTTAATGCATAGATCTATATTTTTGTAGCATTTATCTTGGTCACCTAATTGCATATCTAAATATATTTCCAGCCATCTTTGCTATTACGGCTATTTTTTATGCACGAATAAAGTGACCTTTTTTCGTACACTTGCTTTTAAGATTCATACAAACAAAATGAATGCTAGGGGGACTGCTAGAAACCTCTTCTCAGGACATCATTAAACAGCCCTTGTTCCAAGAAACCTACCCACCTAAATCACTAAACTCTACCTAGTACTACTTGAATGTAAATGCAACCACACAATATACTTCTATATAAAAAAGAGTTATTGAACTATTTTGAATGCAACATAATGAGCCCTGGAATTAATTTTTACATAGAAACATGTTTTGAACTCTTTGAGAACTAATGGAATGATCTCTTTGATGGGATAGCTGAAATATTCTGAGGGGAAAGAATAAATTTGTAGGACCAGCTTCCATTCTAGTTGAGTTTGGCTTAAAAAATGATGGGAATATTATTGGATGTTTATTTTGTAGCTGATATTTGGATATATCATATTTCATTAATAAATCCATAATCACATGTTTTTCTGCAGTATTTGATGCCCAAAATATGATTATTTTCATGTAATGTTGTTGGCTTGTAACAATTTTCATTCATTGAAAATTTACAACATTCAGTCTGTTTGTTGATGCCAACTTTCTCACGAATTGATTTCAGCAGCTCCTTGTTCCTTTCATAAGTGTAGCCTTTATTTATTGGTTATATGTAATGGGAAGCCTTCCATGAAGTAAGAAAATTAGAATTCATTTATAATCAGACACCTAAAAGCATGCAGAGTAGAGGAACTACATTTTTTGGAAGCACTGCAGAAATTGGGAGTTTTGTTAGTAGTTTTCTTCTAACTGTTACGACTAATATCACTCAAAGAAAGGGCCACACCAACTGGGTTTCAGAAAATCTAAATGCATCTTGTATTTACTATTGTTATGGCTTCTTATCTGTTCTTAACATTATAAATATGATTTTCTTCCTCGTTCTCTCTCAGTTTTATGTTTACAAGAGAGATACCGATGAGGCATTTTTCAATCACAATCGTGGAAATGAAGGTGAAGTAACTGTTAAATATGTTTCTATGACCCTAAATACGAAATCCCATGCATGTTAAAACAAGCAACAATGTATGGAGTCATTGATGGTGACTAGTCAAGGTAAATAGGTACGCTTGGACGCTAATCAGTCTCTGTATCTATTGTGTATTCATATATTTCAATAACCATAAAGGAGCTCCCTTCTTGCATTCATCCATCATCAGTCTCATGGGTTTGTTTTTACATTATGGTATTTTTCATTATGGTTACATGTTTAACGTTGGCTAGTTTCCATAGTATCTGATCTTCACACCTCATCATGAATATTAGGGATTAGGCCAAGTATTTTTCCTTGTCAGATTTTGGAGAACTCTTTATGCAACCATGGCTGGGAAACTTATCTTGCATTTGACTCTCTGTAGCCAATTTTTCTATTTTCATTATGGTTGGATTTTTATTGTAGATCTTTATTTCAATGGTTTACTTGTAACGTTTTCTTGGTAAGGGAGAAATACAATTGTTGTGGACAAAGTCCTCATAACTGAATTTTTACTGGTGCCTAGCATGAGTTCAAATCCTCCAAGGCCATATTTAATCAATCAATCCCCTACAAGTAGAGAATACAATGAGTTCATTGAGGCCAAAGGAAGTTTGTGATTAAATTAAAAAAAAAAATCCAAACACTAACACTTGTAGGCTCGATTTCTCTATGATGAACTCTAATATAAATGGGCCTTTCAAATGCTTGTAGATAGATCTCGGTATCCAAGCCAAGTATTTGAGTGTCCCATCCCATCCATCTATGAGTGAATTTTAATAGACCGACTGTATCACCTTTATAATATTGTTTGTATCCATACACGTTAGATTAGTATCAACTCTATTACAAACTTATCTTTGGTACTTAATTCATAACTTATATGCATTGTATTCTATCAATATGATGAAGCTTAAAGCTAGTCTATTCTGTAATGTGATTACTGTATTTCTTTGATATCACACTAATGTATGGCATTATTGAGTACCGTATTGCTTAAGCTCTCTATTATAGCTGATGTTCTTGATGACTAGTATTACACTTGTATAGTAAGACTTGATCATAAAGGTAAGGTGAATATAGCATAATTTAATCTAATCTATCTAATATCAATAGTTATTATGAATATCCAATGACCTTTGTATAGTCTCAATCTATTTCTTTCCCTTTTTCTTGTTGTCACGAGTATACCTCATATTGAACTAGAACAAATTGGGCACGTAGACTAGTATAACCATGTAATCATAACATATGGTAAAGTAACTAGCCTATGCAACCATCTAATCATAACTATGGTATTATGAATACCCTATACAACCATGTCCGAGGGTGGAACATGAAGGCCAAAGCTGGAAAAAAGAAGGGCATGGTCTTGTTTTGCATGGAAGAGATTGCACGCTATTGTTTTGAATGGAATATTGATTGTTTGAAATTAATTCTTGTAGGTAGTCTCGTTCCTGATTTGTCCGGGGGTGGAACATGAAGGCCAATGCTGGAAAAAATAAGGTCATGGTCTTGTTTTTCATGGAAGAGATTGTAGGGTATCGTTTTAAATTAATGCTTGCAAGTAGTCTCATGAAGGCCAAAGCTGGAAAAAAGAAGGCCATGGTATTGTTTTGCATGGAAGATATTGTAGGCTATTGTTTTAAATTAATGCTTGCAATTAGTCTCGTTCCTGATTTGCAAGGAAATTGAAAACAACTTGGAAGTGGGGAGAATGAAAATATATTTCATGTATGGGACAAGAACATGTCATTCTCTAATGTTGCAACTCAGTATCTTCACCGACTTAATGAGCATTGTGCTGCAATAAAATATTTGTTTTTCTATTTAAGACTCTTGACCATTGCTATGCAGTGGCCAGACATTGCTGACCATTGCTATGCAGCAACAACATAGCTGGTTGGTGGTAAGTACTTGCTGCTCCGAAGCCCTTCTTGTTCCATATTGATTCAATGTTACTTTTTAAAATTACCTTCAGCCTTTTAATGCACACCACACTTTTAGCGTAAAATAAAATTTGTGTGCATACCAAAAATAACGCACAGGTTCAACACATCACAGGTTCAACCAAAATTCCACAGTCAACATAATGCACAAGTCAAAAATTAATGTGTGCATGTTGATTTATTTTCCACGTCAGTTAAAAAAAAATACAGACTCTGAATTCTTAACACAATGCACATTGGCCACTCCACGAAGCATGCAACTCTCTGTGCTATCACGCTTGTCTTCTGTTATCACTCCACCAGATCTCTAAGGCTGAGAAATATTCCAAACAGATGTAACCATAGACCAATATTTTAGCTTGGTAGCTAGCCTTACCAAATTAGAGAGGGATCTCTCCACAAAGTCACAACCAAGAGGGCTGGATGAATTAGGGTTTTAGGCTAGGTATAAGTACAAGGGTTTGTTTTTTTGAAATTGGGTTGCTGGATGAGGATTAGGTCAAAGAGGCTAGGTTAGGGAAAATAATATTAGGGTAGAATATATTCAATGGGGAAAGGTAGGTAGGAATGCTAACACTTTATGGTTTTAGGGTGAAATTGATCAGACTAATGAGGAGCTAGAAAGAGCAAGTAAAAGAATGTATTCTTTCTAAACTGAAGAAAATGAACAAACTATGAAGATTTTCCCAAAACAGAGCATGAGAGATGTATTCCTCTCATCAACTTGAAAACCAACATATAATAGAGATGAAATGGATCGTGAAACAAAAAATTCATACATATGTGACATAAGAAGAAACTATGCTAAATTTCCATACAACAGGTATCCAAAAAAATAGTTGCAACTCTTTCATTAATTTCATTCCAAATAGAGATTACACTAGAGTCTCTGATCAATGCAACAACATAAAACCTGGGAAATGAGTCAGAAATTACAAGATATAGACCACAAACCAACTCCTCCCATCCTCAGGGGTCAAAACCATGAGTGGAGGGGCAGTTCTACCAAAAATTGAACTGATACCAAGAGTGTAGGGAGGTCAAACTGACTCATCCCTCACTTTTTGGAAACTGATTCATTACATCATCATCAAAAGTTTTCATCTAATGTATTTACCCTAGGTAAGGTTAAAAACACTAAAATTACATTTAAACCATGAATTATATTGGTAAAAACACCATTTTCCAAGTGAAACTGAGAAAAACTGAAGAAAAAAAATTGAAATATCAGCAAACTCAAAAAATTTGTCAAAAGTGTAGTACCAAGTTCAAAAGTGAAGTGTCAACTTCAGCTCCACTTTTTAGGGGGTTCTAGGTGTCCAAATTGAGCTCAGGATAGGTCATTATAAAGCCTATCCTGTCTTGTTACCTGATATATGATTGGTTTTCAAAATGGTGTTGATTTGACCCTCCAAAAATGGATTCTACCAAGATTGTTAAAAAAACGCAGTGCCAACCTCCAAAATAGGGCAAAAATGTCATTTTTTGAGTGTTTTTTGACTTGTTGACTACTACTTTGACCTACAAATTTTTTGTAAAGTTTTTTCCTGACTGTGAATTTCCTTCTCAATCCAATGGTACCTTCATTTTTTCCATTCGAGGTCCCTAAAAAAATCGTGTGGGACTCTACTAAACTGTCAAAAGCACAAAAATTTCAAAAAAAATCCAAAATCTCCTCAAATTTTCTTAAGTGGGAGGATGATGGGGTGTTTTAGGCAATGAGTGGTGCCATAACAGGAATATCAAGATTTTTGCCTTCGTTTTCCTTGGTTAGGGTTTCAAGTCTTAATTTGGCCTTTTGGTGCTTTGACCTTGCAATTGGATCTCTCTTGCAGTAGTATTTTTCCCTCTTCCTCAATATGTCATTATCCTTCTTTGCCTTATCCAGGAGATTCTCAGATGTTGTTTGGCTTCGTTAAGTCAATTCTCCCGATTCTCATTGACCATGATGGAAAACTGTTTTCAAAGTGAAGTCATTAGCAAGTTCAACCTCCTTTTTCCTCTCTAGTTCTAGATCTCTTTTCAACCCTCTAGTCCTAGGCCTTCTTCTTGGCACTTGTTCTTATACCTCATTTTTTTCACCATACCTCTCATAAGCCTCATCAAACAAAGCCTTAGCCTTGTTTTCTTCTCTTTTTTCCTTGAGAAGCTGAGTCTCC
The DNA here is from genome assembly GCA_034641835.2 of Pinus albicaulis. NCBI lineage: Eukaryota > Viridiplantae > Streptophyta > Pinopsida > Pinales > Pinaceae > Pinus > Pinus albicaulis. The sequence goes on along the minus strand of CM076581.1, from coordinate 557,239,103 downwards.
ATGATTTCCTGCTTGGCCTTGAGTTGTTGATTTTCCTGCTCATAGTATGAAATCAAAAACTTAGATATCTCTAAGTTGGTATGAAGCTCCCTGATTTGGGAATCCTTCAACTTGATAATCAATTTGGAGGCCTCGTCATTGTGCTGCTCATACAGTTCAACAAGGTTAAAATTTGTCTCTGTCTCATGGAGGTAATCCTCCTCATGAATGGCTTCCTCATGTACATCTTCGTCTGCCATCTTTTATTCTCATTTATGTACCTAATTTTTTGGTGAAGAAGGTAGGGCCCCTCTCACAATCTGTTGGGAAAAAACCTGCTTATGCCCTCTCTAATATGTCTTTTACAATATGTTCAATTCAACCCTCTTAGGCTTGCTGACCTCAACTCTACTAGGTCAATCATCCTGACCATAGAATGGTGATGATGGTGGTGATGGGGATGGAGTAAGTGAAGTGGACTGAGGTGGAGGCATAGATGTAGTAGGCTGGGATGAAGAAGGAACATCTTTAGCATGTGGATCTTATGGAGTAGTGAAGATATCATCGGTAATGAAAGTGTCCCATGAGATGCCTAACTGATTAAGGTGATGGATAACAATGATTTTAATCAATGAGTGGTGAAAGAGGCTATTCATATGTTGGTTATAGTCTCTTTTTTTCACAATTAATGAAATTTCTCGTATGCTCCTGAATTGAAAGTATGGGATATTGAGAAATCTTACTCTTGTGAAGTTCATCAGAAGTCTAATGTGATATGTGTACAACCTATATAACCTTCCTTCAAAAGAGAGGTACTTCATGATGATTTTAATCTTTGGTGAATAGCTATCAAGAAGGTAGCTGAAAGGGAAGACCCTCTTCCTTTCAATTCTATAGCTTGGTTTAATGAATGGTTCATAGTACTCATCCTCCAAATATTTGGATTTAAACCATTTCTCACCAATGTTTGGAATCCCTGTGACAGCGGCAATGACATATGTAGATATAATGAAGGTCACACCTACAAGGGTCACCTAATTGTATCTGAGGTTTTATATTAAGACTCTACTCAACATAGGATGATGTTGGACCCTCTGAATCATGTTGCAAAAATAAAGGAAACCTCCATACTCAAAACAACTGACAGTCATAAGAGAGGCCCTCAGTTCATTTGTGCTGGTGGGCTCTAGCCTTAGGAGTCTTCCTCCTTTGTGAGACCTTGTCTATTCTCTATGCTCCTCTCTCTTTCTATCCTCCTCTACCATATAGTGTTTGTCTTCCTCCATAGTGTTTGGTGGCCTAGAAACCCTAGGGATGAGGTAGATGGGAACGAGGAGTGAAGATGGGTCTAGGGAAAGTTATTGAGATAGGGGAAGAGATTATTGAACTTTTGGAGGTGATATGAGGTTTAAATGTCAAGGGAGTTGGAAATGAGAATTTAATTACATGTTTGGGGAAGTGGTTGCCTAGGAAATTTAGAAGCCTGAGACTTAGGTTTTTAAGGTAAAGGGATTTAAAGACTAGGAAATGGTAGTGTAGGGGCAGGGATATGTTTTTTATATATTTGGGAAGGAAATGCAATGAATTAGGGCATCAATTTTGGGAATTAGGAATAAAACTAGGGTTTTCTTACTAGACAAATGCCAATTTCACTTAGGAACAAAAACACTTTGAAATCAATCTTTAAGAGTGCAAGGAGGAAAGAAATTTTTTGTACTTACTTTTTAGAGGGTGAAAAGAGAATTTGCAAAGATTTTTGGAGATTTTTGTTGAGTTTTGGTGCCTAGAGAGGTCATTGAGTAGAAGCATGGTGCATCGGGCAAAAGCGCAGCACCTTGCCGAGAAGCGCAGTTCCACTCTCTGAAAGCGCAATGCCACTGAAATACTCAGCCTCTAACCCTACAATTTGATTTTTCCAGCTAAGGGAGTGCAAGCTAGACTTTTGGGAGTGAAAATGAGTTTGATTTTGATGACTTGGTGGTCTTAATACTTCATCATTTTAATGAATTGGGCCTTGGGACTCACTTTTTCCTTTCTTTAGTTAAATTTACACTTTCAAACTATACATTTGCATTTGAATTTTTCTTTGACAAATTGATCATCTGATGACTTTGAGAGTACTATGATTGGACATTTTTGATACTTTGGCATGTTGGAACTCTGAGTTAGGAGCTTGGAAATCATGAAGTTATTACATTTGAATGACATAAAATTACATAATAAAAATTAAAAATCACATCATAAAACCAAAAATACATACTCAAACAAGAAATTTTCTTTACAAATGATCTTCATATGGTGAAGAGATGTTATTGGATCACCCTTTACTTGTTATTCTTATGCAATGGAAAACACAACAACACTCTTCATTCTGATATGAAAGAACACTTGGTTGTTGATCCATAGGAGGGAATAGGGAAGTATGACTTTACGCTATCTGAGTGTTGGTTGTAAATTCCTCAAGCATGGAAAAATCTGATTCTATTTCTTGAATTTTCTCTATATTAGGATTATACTCCTCAAATTTATAGTCTAAATAATCCTTGAACATAAAACATTCTTCAATATTGTCAAGCATGATAGCCCTATCCTCTTCATGAAGGAAAATAGTCCCTGTTAGTTGATCTCTTTGCAGGAAATCATCATCACAAATGGCTTGATCTCAACAAATTCATGTATAGTTTCATCAGTTCCATAACTTTCATCATTTAAACTCAGATTTTTATTTTCAATGATAAAATAAGTTTCACTAACACATTCTTGACTATGTGAAAACTATAAATCTACATTAGCTTGGGTTGTACCATGACTTTTTAGGAGTTGATATATCTCGTCTTCAGTAAAAGGATGAAGTACTCTTTGTTTTATTTCGATGAAACAGTAATTGTATTCTTTCCCTCCTAAAGATTCACAAGGATGCTGAATATATTCTTTAATATTAAGAAAATGAGCATATAAATTTTCATCACACTGTTGATTTATTTCATATGGTTTCGTTTGACTATCAAGATGCAAAATTATTTCATCTTCAAGCAAACGTGAAGCTACTATATGTTGAATATGATCTTGTGTATCGAAGTGACTAGCATCTTCATATTGTTGTTGAAGGGAGAAATCATAGAAGGCTTCAATGATCTCTTCATCATTCATGCATTTGATATCATCAATACTCTCAAGATATGAAATAAAACCTTCAGTATAATCAAAACAACTTTGTAAGAGAGATAAAGAAATATTAGACTTAACATAATGTTTGGAGAAAATGTTATGGAAATATTTAAGAGAACATAAACTTCCTTCTCGTAACCCTTCATACCATACCCTAGGTTTATCTTCAAGAGTAGACATAAAAACCTTCATGAGACAGTCTTCAGGAAACTCAACTCTTAGTACATGAAACTTTACTAAATGCAGATCAACATCATCTTCCTCTTCATCTTTGAATATGGGAAGATGTGTAAACCAATCAACAAGGCATAGGATTTGGAAATCCAGGGATTTCAGATCGATACTTAGGAGCATACCTGAAATTTTTTCTTGCAGTAGAACTCATCTCGAAAACAATGAAGTCACCAAGAAATCTATTCAAATTACTAGTTATTGAAAAGTGGAGTCGCCATGAAAATTTTGAACCTTTGGAATCTTCGACACTGGAGTCGCCAAGTGAATGACGCACAAACTTCTTGCGAATCGTAATTTTTCACCATCAGCAATCAGATCTGGTCTTTTTCATTCTTTTCCAGGGAAGATTTTTCTTTTCGATCCCAAAAACGTTGTCAATATGTTATCATTCCACCGGATATCTAAGACTAAGAAATATTCCAAATATAGGTAACCACAAACCAATATTTTAGCTTGGTAGCTGGCCATACCATACCGAAGAGGGCTCTCTCCTCAAAGTCACAGCCAAGAGGGCTAGATGAATTAGGGTTTTAGGCTGGGTATAAGCATAGGGCTTTGTTTGTTTGAAATTGGGTTGTTGGATGAGGATTAGGTGAAAGAGGCTAGGTCATGTAAAATAAGATTAGGGTTGCAGAGATTCAATGGGGAAAGGTAGGAAGGAAGGCTAACACTTTAGGGTTTCAGGGTGAAATGGATCAGACTGATGAGGATCTAGAAAGAGCAAGGAAAAACATGTATTCTTTCTAAACTGAAGAAAATGAAAAAACTATGAAGATTTTCCCAAAACAAAGCATGAGAGATGTATTTTTCTTATCAACTTGAAAACCAACATATAAGTGAGATGAAATGGATCATGAAACAAAACATTCATACATATGTGACATAAGAAGAAGCTATGCTAAATTTCTGTTGGGCCGTGAATACGACCACTTTTTAACACTTATTTCATCCATTTTTACTCTTCTTTATCATATCATTTACTTAATTTATCATATAAATCCATTTTATAATGATTTATGCTCTTATGGATGAATATTATTTCTTCTCCTTTATTTTTAATAAATTGATGATTATTATGCATAATTTTATCAATGATGGTTTATTAATATATTTTTAATATCACTCACCATTTTATCCTCCAAGATATTTTCTAGATTGAAGATTTGATCTCCAAATCATCATCAAATATTCCAACTCAGAAATTCGCTGGAATAAGAAGTGACAGTTTTGCGGTTGAACTAACCATATTCCACGATTTTCTCAGATTTGTTGCTGCGTTCGTCCTCCAAATCTCAGCTACAAAGCCAAATTTGCCTTGCTCTTGTTGAAATATTGTTGGAAATGTATTTTCTGGTTGATAAAGTTGTTGGGAAAAATCCAATATTGTTATGAGAGATCATTTTTGCTATTTAATTTCTCCTCCTTCTGATTATAAAAGGAGAACATGTATTGTGTATTGAAGAAGAATGGATGATTATTGAATTCCCTTTGTAACACTGTAATTCCTTGACTCTTGTGAGAAAAGAGAAATTGATGTAAAATCTATTCATGTTTTATTAATACAAAGAGGCGTTCTCGTTCCATTTCTCAAGATTTGCAGTAGCCCAACGGCGCTTTCACTAGTGGTTGAGGGCCCGGCCCTGGTGGAGCGATCCGCTGTTTGTATTTCTATTCTTTTATTTCTGTTGTGTTATAATTGCATTTAGATTCATTACAATTATAGAGTTATTTGATTGCTGTTGGATTGAATTCAGATTTGGCGTATACGTTAATGAATTGCACTACTATTCTATTTTAGCAAGGATCGTATTTACTATCTTATTCATCCTGCTATCTTTTATAAAGCGGTGTTGTTCCATTGATTTATGATTCATTCCAATGAACTGTTTCACAGTCTTGGTTGTCGACAGGATTGGAGTATTGAGATTAGTTGCTTGATTGCGTTAGAATTAGAATTGTTTTTCATATTGTTGTTCCATTTCTAGTTCTTGCTTATTTCTGATTCATACCTTTACTTTCGCAGATAATTTGGTTACAGTTGTTGTGTATGCGTAGGAGTTACAAGATCGCTGCTCCTTTTTAGCCTTTGCAGTTCCTTTCAGTTATATTTATCAGCAAGTAGTTCGAGTTCGATTTCATTTCGATTGTTTTAAGATCACCAACTGTAGAGGATAGAGGTTATTGCTCCCAAGTCCCCAGATTGATTATCTTGCATTGATTTCTAAGGGAAAGAGTTATTGCTATTGTATCCCTGATCGATGTTTCTTAGTTTTATTTAATTAAAGTTTCAGAGCATTTCCATTTGTAATTAGGTTCCTTTACAAGAATTTGTTTATTCTTGTATTTAGAATTCTGTACTACATCTTCACAACATTACTCTTAGATAATTGCAGCCTCAGATAGAGTACACTCTTGAAATAAAAATTCTCTCCCAGATTGATAATTAATGTGAGATAAATAGGCGTTAAAAAGACACCTTTTATGCACTCGACAATTTCCATACCACAAGTATCCCAAAGAAATATTTGAAACTCTTTCATTAATCTCCTACCAAATACGGATTACACTATAGTCTCTAATCAATACAACAACATCCAACCAGGGAAATGAGTCAAAAAGTACAAGATATAGACCAAAAAACAACCCCTCTTATCCTCAAGGGTCAAACCCATGATTGGAGCAGTTCCACCAAAAACTGAACTAATACCTAGAGTGTGGGGAGGTCAAATTGAATCATCCCTCACTTTTTGGAAACTGATTCATTACATCATCATCATAATTTTTCATCTAATGTATTTACCCTAGGTAAGTGTAAAAACACTAAAATTAAATTTACATCATGAATTACATTGGTAAAAACACCATTATCCAAGTGAAACAGAGAAAAAATTAGAAAATTTTTAGATATCAGCAAACTCAAAAAATTTGTCAAAAGCGCAGCGCCAAGGTCAAAAGCGCAATGCTAATTTCAGCTCAACTTTTGAGGGGGTTATAGGTGTCCAAAGTGAGCTCAAGATATCTCATTGGAAATCATGTCCTGTATAGTTTCCAAATATATGCTTTGTTTCCAAAATGGTGTTGATTTGAGCCTCAAAAAATGGATTCTCCCAATACTAGTCAAAAGCACAGTGCCAGCTGCCAAAACAGGGCAGGAATGTCATTTTTTGAGTGTTTTTTGACTTTTTGACTGCTCCTTTGACCCAAAAATTCTTTGTAAAGTTTTTTTCTTGATTGTAAATTTCCTTTTGAATCCAATGGTACCTTCATTTTTTCCATTGGAGGTCCCTTGAAAAAGTGCAATGCCTAGGGTGTTGCGCTTTTGATAGTGGGAGTGTGTTAAACTATCAAAAACACAAAATAATCCAAAAATTTCCAAACTTTCTCAAATTTTCTCAAATTTTCCTCGGTGGGAGGCTAATGAGGTGTGTTAGGCAATGGGTGATGCCTCAGTAAGAATATCAAGTTTGTACCCTTCATTTTTCTTGGTCAGGGTTTCAAGTCTTGATTTGACCTTTTGGAGCTTTGACCTTACAATCTAATTTCTCTTGCAATAGTATTTTTACCTCTTCTTCAATATTTCATTTTCCTTTTCCTTCTCTAGGAGCTTCTCAACATGTTTTTTGGCCCTTTCAAGCCAATTCTCCTGGTTCTCATTGATCATAATGGAAAATTGTTCATTCAAAGTGAGCTCATTAGCAAGTTCAGCCTCCTTTTTCCTCTCTATTTCTAGAGCTCTTTTCATCCCTCTATTCCTAGGTCTTCTTCTTGGGACTTGTTCTTATGCCTCATTTGTTTCTCCATACCTCTTATAAGCCTCATCAATTAAAACCGTAGCCTTTTTTTCTTCTATTTTTTCCTTGAGAAGTAGAATATCCATGATTGTCTACTTGGTCTTCTGTTGTTGATTTTCCTACTCATAGTATGAAATCAAAAACTTGTATCTCTCTAAGTTGGTATGAAGCTCCCTCATTTGGGCATCCTTCTACTTGATAACCAATTTGTAGGCCTCATCATCATGCTTCTCATTCAAGTCAACAAGGTCAAAATATGTCTCTGTCTCATGGAGGTCATCCTCCTCATGAATGACTTCCTCATGTACATCTTCCTCTGCCATATTTTGTTTGCCTTTCTATACCTTCTTTGTTGGTGAAGATGGAAATGCCCCTCCCACAATCTATGGGGAAAACACCTTCTTATTCCCTCTCTGATATTTCTTTTCCAATATGCCCAATTCAACCCTCTTAGGCTTGCTGACCTCAACTCTACTAAGTGACTCATCCTGATCATATAATGGTGATGATGGTGGTGATGGTGATGGAGTATGTGAAATGGATTGAGGTGGATGCATAGATGTAGTAGGGTGAGATGAAAAAGGCACTTAGTCAGCATGTGGAGCTTGTGGAGTAGTGAATATGTCATTGGTAATGAAGGTGTCCCATGAGATGCCCAGCTAATCAAGGTGATGGAGAACAATGATTTAAATCAATGAGTGGTGTAAGAGGTTATTCATCTGTTAGTCATAGTCTCTATTTTTCACAATGAATGTCATTTTTTCTATGCTCCTAAATAGAAAATATAGGATATTGGGCAATCTTAATCTTCTGAAGTGCATCAGAATTCTAATGTGATAGGTGTACAACCTAGAAAATCTTCCTTCACAAGAGTAGTACTTCATGATGATTTTGATCATGGGTGCATACCTATGAAGAAGGTAGATGAAAGGGAAGACGCTCTTCCTTTCATTTATGTACCTTGGTTTAATGAATGTTTCATAGTACTGATCCTCCAAATATTTGGATTTAAAACCATTTCTCACTCATATTTGGAATCCCTGTGGTAGTAGCAATGAAATATGTAGATATACTAAAGGTCACATCTGTAAGGGTCACCTAATTGTCTCTGAGGTTTGATATGAATACTCTACTCAACAGAAGATGATGTTGCACCCTCTGAATCATGTTTGAAAAGTAAAGGCAACCCAAATACTCAAAACAACTGATAATCATAGGAGAGGCCCTCAGTTCATTTGTGTTGGTGGGATCCAGCCTTACGATTATTCCTCCTTTCTGAGGCCTTCTATGTTCTTTATCATCCTCTCTCTATTTGTCCTCCTCTACCATGTAGTCTCTATCTTCCTCCATAGTGTTTGGTAGCGTAGAAACCCTAGGGATGAGGTAGATGGGAATGGGGAGTGAAGATGGGCCTAGGGAATAGGGATGAGCTTAGGAAAAAATAGGGATATGGGGGAAGCGATTATGGATCTTTGGGAGGTGATACGAGGTTGAAATTTCAAGGGAGGTGGAAATGAGAATTTAATTACAGGTTTGGGGAAGTGTCTGCCTAGAAAATTTAGAAGCCTAAGACTTAGGTTTTAAGAGAAATGGATTTAGGGACTAGGAAATGGTAGTTTAGGGGTATGGATAGGGTTCTTAGATATGTGGTAAGGAAATGCAAGGCATTAGGGCATAAAATTTAGGAATTAGGAATAAAACTAGGGTTTTCTCACTAGACAAATGCCAATTTCACTTAGGAAAAAAAACACTATGAAATCAATTTTTAGGAGTTCAAGGAGGACATTAATTTGTTGTACTTACTAGCTAGAGGGTGAAACAAGAATTTGTTGATAGTTTGGGAGACTTTTGTTGAGTTTTTTTTCCTAGAGAGGTCAATGGGAAAAAGCGCAGCGCATCGAGTAAAAGCGCAATGCCTTGCCAAGAAGCGCAATGCCAGTGGGAGAAAAGCATAGCGCTGCCTTCTCTAAGCGGAGCGCCACTTCTAAAAAATGCAGCGCCACTTTTTCCTTTATTCACTTCACTTTACACTTTGACATTATACCTTTGAATTTGACTTTTTCTTTGACAAACTGATCATCTGAGGACTTTAAGAACACTAGGATTTGACATTTATGATACTTTACCATGTTGGAACTCATAGTTGGCAGCTTGAGAATCATGAAATTATTACATTTGAATGACATAAATATATATACTGAAAAATAAAAATTACATATTAAAACCAAAATTACATGTTGAAACAATAATGTTTCTTTACAAATCATCTTCATATGGTGAATAGATGTTATTGGATCACCCTTTACTTGCTAGTCTTATGCAGTGGAAATGAAGTTTTGTTGGACCTTGGAAACCCTAATTACCTAATGCTGACCTTGATTGAACTTAAAGGACCTAATGAAACCTTGAACTACTGGACTTCATGATGACATGACTGATGTGATGACATGATGATATTAACTTTATGGATGGTGTATAGTCAGCAACGTATGAAACTATGCCAAAAGGTAATCAAATTTGAGGAAGAGTAATGTTTTTGGACTAGGGTTACCATTAGTGACTAAATTTTTGCATGAGCTAGTGGAATGATAAAAAAATTCTAAGTGGGACCCTTAAAATGATATGAAAAGAGGATTTTTAATCACTGATGGCAGGATTTTTGATCACTTATTGGGGATGATAGATCTGAAAGAGGTGTCAAGAACATCGTAGAATAGAAAACCTTATCCATTGCGCCAATATGGTCAAAAACTCAAACTAATAAACGTGACTGAAAACTGATAACTAGATGAAATATACTGACTCAAGACAAACTCAAAACTAACTGAAATAAAAAAAAAAAATTACTAAACTTATTGATGGCAACATATCACTGAGACTTGAGGGATTCAATCCTGATGAAAACCACAAATAAAAAAAATTAAAAAAAAAGTAGATAGCTCTGAATTTCCACTAAACATGTGCTTTTGGTCCATGAAAACAAGAAAATACATCTTCCTTGCTAACTATATCACATCAGTAAAAGGATCTTTAAAAATATGAAATGTTACCTTTTCTTGAGATCTAACAAAAACACAAGCACACTCTTGATTCCAATCTAAAAGAAGACTTGGTTGTGGATCCATAGGAGGGCATAGGGAAGTATGACTTTCTGCTATCTAAGTGTTGGTTGTAAATTCCTCAGGCATGGGTAACTCTGATTCTATTTCTTGCACATTTTCTATCTTAGGCTCATACTCCTCAAATTCATAGTCTAAATCATCCTTGAACATAACAAACTCTTCAATATTGTCAAACATGACAACCCTATCCTCTTCATGAAAGAAAATAGTCCCTGTTAGTTGATCTCTTTGCAGGAAATCATCATCACAAATTGTCTTGCTCTCAACAAATTCATGTATAGTTTCATCAGTTTCATGAGTGTCATCATTTAAACAAAGATTTTCATTTTAAATGATAAAATATGTTTCACTAACACATTCTTGACTATGGGAACATTGTAAACCTGCATTAGCTTGGGCTATAACATGAATTTTCAAGAGCTCATCTATATCATCTTCAGTCAAAGGAGGAAGTACTCTTTGTTTTCTTTGGGTGAAATAGTAATTTTCTTCTTTCCCTTCTAAAGATTCATAGGGATGCTGAATATCTTCTTTAATATCAAGAAAAGGAGCATATAAATTTTCATCAGACTGTTAATTTATTTCGTGTGGTTTCGTTTGACTATCAAGATGCAAAATTATTTCATCTTCAAGAAAAGGGGAAGCTATTGTATGATGAATATGATCTTTTGCATCATAGTGACTAGCTTCTTTAGATTGTTGTTGAAGGGATAAATCATAGAAGGCTTCAATGATATCTTCATAATTCATGCATTTGATATCATCAATACTCTCAAGATATGCAATAAAATTTTCACTATAATCACAAAAACTTTGTAAGAGAGATAAAGAAAGATTAGACTTCACATAATGTTTAGAGAACATATTATGGAAATATTTAAGAGAACATAAACTTCCTTCTGGTAATCCTTCATACCTACCCTAGCTTTATCTTCAAGAGTAGCCATAAAAACCTTCACGAGACAGTCTTCAGGAAACTCAACTCTTAGTATACATACAAGTACATGAAGCTTTACTAAATTCATATCAGCATCACCTTTCTCTTCATCTTTGAATATGGGAATATGTGTAAACCAATCAACATAAAGGATAGGATTTGGAAATTCATGGATTTGAGATCGATCCATAAGACCATACCTGGGATTTTTTCTTCCAGTAGAACTCATATTGACAACAATGAAGTCAGTAAGAAGTCTATTCAAATTACCAGTTCTTGAAAAGTGGAGTCGCCATGTAAATTCTGAACCTTTGCATTCTTCGACACTGGAGTCACCAGGTGAAATATGCACAACCTTATTGTGCTTGATCGCTATTCACCATCAGCAATTAGATCTGATCTTTGTCATTCCTTCCTAGGGAAGATTTGTATTTTCTATCCCCGGCAACAATGCCAGTATGTTATCACTCCACCGGATCTATAAGGCTGAGAAAGAGTCCAAACAGAGGTAACCAAAAACCAATATTTTATCTTGGTAGCTAGCCCTGCCAAACCAGATAGGGCTCTCTCTATAAAGTCACAGCTAAGAGGGCTGGATTAATTAGGGTTTCAGGCTAAGTATAAGTACAAGGGTTTGTTTGTTTGAAATTGGGTTATTGGATGAGGATTAGGTCAAAGTGGAAAGGTCAGGACAAATAAGATTAGGGTTGCAGAGATTCAATGGGGCAAGGTAGGTAGGAAGGCCAACACTTTAGGGTTTCAGGGTGAAATGGATCAGACTGATGAGGTGCTAGAAAGTGCAAGGCAAAGCATGTATTCTTTCTAAACTGAATAAAATGAACAAACTATGAAGATTTTCCCAAAACAAAGAATGATAGATGTATTCTGCTTATCAACTTTAAAACCAACATATAAGTGAATGAAGTGGATCATGAAAAAAAACATTCATACATATGTTAAATAAGAATAAACTATGCTAAATTTCCATACCACAAGTATCCCAAAGAAATAACTGCAACTCTTTCATTAATTTCTTGCCAAATATTGATTACACTAGAGCCTTTGATCAATGCAACAACATCCAACCTGGGAAATGAGTCAAAAAGTACAATATATAGACTACAAAACAACTCCTCCCATCCTCATGGGTCAAATCCATGATTGGAGGAGTAGTTCCACAAAAAAATGAACTGATACCTAGCATGTAGGGAGGTCAAACTAACTCATCCATCACTTTTTGGAAACTGATTCATTACATCATCATTAAAAGTTTCCATCTAATGTATTTACCCTAGATAAGTGTAAAAACACTAAAATTAAATTTACATCATGAATTCATTTGTAAAAACATCATTTTCCAAGTGAAACAGAGAAAAACTGAGAAAATTTTGAAATATCAGCAAACTCAGGAAATTTTTCGAAAGCGCAGTGCAAACTTCAGCTCTTCTTTGGAAGGGTTTACATGTGTCCAAAGTGAGCTCAATATAGCTCACTGGAAATCTTTTCATGTCTAGTTTCCAGATCTATGATTGGTTTCCAAAATGGTGTTGATTTTACCCTCCAAAAACATATTCTCCCAATACTAGTCAAAAGCGCAATGCTAGTCTCCAAAACAAGGTCGAAATGTCATTTTTTGAGTGTTTTTTGACTTTTTGGCTGCTCCTTTGACCCAAAAAAGTTTTGTAAATTTGTTTTCCTGACTATAAATTCCCTTCTGAATCCAATGGTACCTTCAGTTTTATCAGTGGAGGTCCCTATAAAAAGTGCAGCACCTAGGGCATTGCGCTTTTGACCGTGGGACTGTGCTAAACTGTCAAAAACACAAAAATTTCCAAAAATTTCCAAATTTCGAAAAATTTCCTCAAGCTTGTCCCCTTCATTTGTCTTATTTAGGGTTTCAAGTCTTGATTTGGCCTTTTGGAGCTTTGACCTTGCAATCCGATTTCTCTTGTAGTAGTGTTTTTCCCTCTTCCTCAATATGTCATTTTCCTTCTTTGCCTTCTCTATGAGCTTCTCAAGATTTTGGTTGTCCCTGTCAAGCCAATTCTCCCAGTTCTCATTCACTGTGATGGCAAATGGTTCATTCAAAGTTAGCTCATTATCAAGTTCAGCCTCCTTTTTCCTCTCTAGTCATATAGCTCTTTTCAGACCTCTAGTCCAAGGTCTTCTTCTTGGAACTTGTTCTTCTGCCTCATTCGTTTCACCATACATCTCATAAGCCTCATCAAGAAAATAATTAGCCTTTTTTTCTTCTCTTTTTTCCTTGAGAATTTTAATCTACATGATTTCCTGATTGGTCTTGAGTTGTTGATTTTCCTGCGCATAGTATGAAATCACAAACTTAGATCTCTCTAAGTTGGTCTGAAGCTCCCTCATTTGGGCATCCTTCTACTTGATAATCAATTTGGATGCCTCATGATCATGCTGCTCATCCAAGTCATCAAGGTCAAAATATTTCTCTGTCTCATGGAGGTCATCCTCCTCGTGAAAGGATTCTTCATGTACATCTTCCTCTCCCATCTTTTTTTTTTACATTTCAGTACCCGATTTTTTGGTGAATAAGTCAAGGCCCCTCCCAAAATATATGGGGAAAACACCTACCTATTCCCTCTCTGATGTCTTTTCCAATATGCCCAATTCAACCCTCTTAGGCGTGCTGATCTAAAATCTGTTAGGTGACTCATCCTGACCATAGAATTGGGATGATGGTGGTGATGGTGATGGAGTAGGTGAAGTGGACTGAGGTGGAGGCATAGATTTAGTAGGGTGAGATGAAGAAGGTACATCTTCAACATGTGGATATTGTGGAGCAGTGAAGATGTCATTGGAAATGAAGGTGTCTCGTGAGATCCCAACTGATCAGGGTGATGGAGAACAATTATTTCAATCAATGAGTGGTGGAAGAGACTATTCATCTGTTGGTCATAGTCTCTCTTTTTCACATTGAATGACATTTTTTCTATGCTCCTGAATAGAAAGTGTGGGATATTGAGAAATCTTACTCTTATGAAGTGCATTAGAATTCTAATGTGATATTTGTAGAGCCTAGAAAATATTCCTTCACAAGAGAAGTACTTCATGGTGATTTTCATCATGGGTGCATACCTATCAAAAAGGTAGCTGAAAGGGAAGACCCTCTTCCTTTCATTTCTATACCTTGGTTTAATGAATGGGTAATAGTATTGATCCTCCAAATATTTGTACTTAAACCATTTCTCACCCATGTTTGGAATCCCTGTGGCAACAACAATGATAGATGTAGATATAATGAAGGTCACACCTACAACGGTCACTTCATTATCTTTGAGGTTTGAGATGAAGACTCTACTCAACATAGGATGATGTTGGAACCTATAAATAATGTTGCAAAAATCAAGGAAACCTACATACTCAAAACAACTAACAACCATAGAAGATGCCCTCAGTTCATTTGTGTTGGTGGGATACAACGTTAGGATTATTCCTCCTTTGTGAGACCTTCTCTGTTCTCTATCCTCCTCTTCTATATAGTATTTTCCTTCCTCGATATTTTTTGGTGACCTAGAAACCCTAGGGATGAGGTAGATGGGATTGGGGAGTGAATATGGGTCTAGGGAATAGGGATCAGTCTAGGAAAATTTAGGGAGATGGGGGAAGGGATTATGGAACTTTCGGAGGTGAGAGGAGGTTGAAATCTCAACGGAGTTGGAAATGCGAATTTAATTACAGGTTTGGGGAAGTGGCTCCCTAGGAAATTTAGAAGCCTAGGACTTACGGTTTTAAGGGAAAGGGATTTAGGGACTAAGAAATGGTAGTGTAGGGGTAGGGATAGGGTTTTTAGATATGTGGGAATGAAATGCAAGGTATTAGGGCATCAAATTTGGGAATTAGGAATGAAACTAGGGTTTTCTCACTAGACAAATGCTAATTTCACTTAGGAACAAAAACACTATGAAATAAATTTTTAGTAGTGCAAGGAGCCAATAAATTTGTTTTACTTACTTGTTAGAGGGTGAAACAAGCATTTTATTAGATTTTGGGAGATTTTTGTTGAGTTTTGGTGCCTGGAGAGGCCAGTAAGAAAAGGCATAGTGCATCGACCAAAAGCACAATGCCTTGTGTAGAAGGACAACGCTAGTGGGAAGAAAGCGCAACTCTTCCTGCTTTAAGCGTAACACCACTTCTCAAAGTGCAACACCACTCTAAAAGTGCAACGCCACTGAAAAAATTTGCCTCTGACCCTGCAATTCGATTTTTCCGGCTAAGGGAGTGCAAGCTCAAATTTTTGGAGTTAAAATGAGTTTGATTTGATGACTTGGTGGTATTTATACTTCATCATTTGAATGAATTGGACCTGGCGAGCCACTTTTTCCTTTCTTCACTTCACTTTACACTTTGACACTATACCTTTGCATTTGACATTTCCTTTGACAAATTGATCATCTGATGACTTTGAGAACACTAGGATTTGACATTTTTGATACTTTGGCATGTTGGAACTCTGAGTTAGCAGCTTGGGAATCATGAAATTATTACATTTGAATGACATAAAATTACATCTTAAACCAAAATTACATGCTAAAACAATAATTTTACTTTACAAATCATCTTCATATGGTGAAGAGATGTTATTGGATCACCCTTTACTTGCTGGTGTTATGGAGTGGAAATGAAATTTTATTGGACCTTGGAAACCCTAATGACCTAATGGTAACCTTGATTGACCTTAAAAGACCTAATAAAACCTTGAAAGACTGGACTTCATGATGACATGACTGATGTGATGACATGATGATATTAAATTTATGGATGGTGTACAACTAGCAAGGTATGAAACTATGCCGACAAGTAATCAAATTTGAGGAAGAGTAGCATTTTTGGACTACGGCTACCATCAGTCAGTAAATTTTTGTGTGACCTAGTGGAATGATAAAACATTTCTGAGTGGGATCTTTAAAATGATATGAAAAGAGGATTTTTTATCACTGATGGCAAGATGAAAATACTGACAGTAACCTCTTCAACGCAAGCAACTCTATGACTAGTTCTCATCGAATACTACCCAGGTTCTTCAAAATTTGGTCATCCAACAGAAATTTTTGCAAATAAAAAATAAATTCCAGTAGTAAATTCAAGCATAAACTCTAAAAAATTTGTATTCATGGCACATGCATAAAATCTACTGAAGTTTTATTCATGGAAACTTCCCCAGTCCTTCATGCAACATGTAAGTTTCAGCTCTCCCGGAAGACATTGGTTTATGCGAGCTCAATCACTCAGGCTCAAAGCTATTTTCTACTAGGAAAATCAAAGTTGTTCTCTTCTCATTGATCATAGAAAACTTTACAAATTTACACATCAAATTTCTCACTTAGTTTTCAAAATCTCTGGGCAACTTGGCCCTCATACCAAATGAAGGAAAACACAACAAGTAAAAATAAATTACATAGCATAAAAATATTTATCAATAAAGCATATAGCTCTCACACAACAACTCTAATCAAATTTCATTAACATAGATATATATTTATACATGAGAAGAGGTGTCCAAAATTTTCTTCTCCACAAATTTCTCAATCAATAACTCTACAAATCACTCCATAAATATCTCAACAATCATCCACAAATATCTCACCTATAATTTCTCTAATCTCCGCATAAATCTCTCATTAAAAGAAAAAACTTTAATTATTTAATATTTCAGAAATGATCCATTATTCCAACAGTATCTTTGCAATGTTATGTCATTTCCAAATTACTTACATCTAAGTTTTTTGGTAACATTTCTAGCCATCAAGTGTGGCTCATTCTCAAATTACTCACATCAAAATTTCTATATATGAATTCTCCTTAAACAATGAGAGATAAATAGATGAGAGATGTGAGAAACTCACATCTATGTTTTTTGGTAACGTTTCTAGCCATCAAAGTGTGGTTCATTCTCAAATTACTCACATCAAAGTTTCTATATGTGAATTCTCCTTAAACAATGAGAGATAAATAAATAAGAGATGTGAAAAACGAGACATTAAGTAGTTAAACTTTATGAATTGAAATATTTAAAAACAAAATTTAAACTTTCACAATAAAAAATCGTAAATATTAATAAGAAAAATAAAATATATAATTATCAAATAATAATAATAAAACATTAAATATCAAAAGAAACCAAGAAACGTTAATTTTATTTAAATAAATTAAAATAAAATAAAAATTAATACCATGAAAAAGTTAAAAATATATGCTTATTAATCATATATATATATAATAATCATACAAATATGGGTATTGGTAGTATAAAGAATAAAAAAAACATATCGAAAAAATAGTTTTAATAAATTGAAAACAAAAGAGATATAACAGGAAAAAGTCAATGAAATTATGAGAGCTAATAAATCTTGATAGAAATATATAAATTACTATTGAGTGTATATATATAGTTAAAGAAATTATAGTTTTTTTCAGGTAATTGTTTCTTCCACTTTTTGGTATGATTATCAATGATATTGTTTGATTTCTTGAAAGAGTAAAATTCTGCTACATAAAAATAATAATTACATAAAATAATAATTATACAAATATGGATATGGGTAGTATGAAGAATAAAAATAATATATAGATAAAATAGTTTTAATAAATTGAAAACAAAAGATATAAAAGAAAAAATGTTGATGAAATTATGAAAATTAATAAATTTTGATAGAAATATATAAATTACTATGGTGTATATATAGTTAAAGAAATTACAATTTTTTTTTGGGTAATTGTTTTTTCTACTTTTTGATATGATTTTCATCACTTTAACAGATATAATATTTTAGCTTTAAGACTTTTGTGATCTATAATGTAGTAGTAGATAGAAAATCTTTGAGATTAATCACATCATTAGGATTTGGAAAATCTTAATGATGTGATTAATCCCAAAAATTTTCTATCTACTACATAAGATATGATATTGTTTGATTTCTTGAAAGAGTGAAATTCTGCTACATTAAAAATTAGTGATATTCTAATGTCCTTAAAATTCCCAATTTATATTTGCATGGAAAGAAAGCCGACCGCACCATTTCGGAGCAAAACAAACAACCCCCACCATTACGTTGTCTGTTATTGTAAGAATAGAGATTGCCGGTAGAGATATGGTAGAAGACATGTTTAATTTAATTAAATATTTTTAAAATATATTTTGTTATTTAAACCAACTGATAAAAACCGTTACTTCGGCCGGTGCATATGTAGGAAGCCTTTTATTTTGTCTTTACTTGCTTGTATTAGTTATTAACTAAGTTTGCTCGTATTAGTTATTAACTAAGTTACTCTATGGTACATATAGCCGCATTTAATGACAGATCAAGACCGTATTATTAAGAGCGATGAGTTCCGTTCTAATGCTTAGAAATAATATTCCAAAGCCTAATGTTTTATACAACCAAATACAGAATGATAATCAACAAAAATTATATCTTATAGTGGTATTTGGACTGGCAATTTATTTATTTGTATTAAAAGACCAAACAGTATGACTCGAGGCCTCTCTCTTTTCATTTAATACAAATAACAATTGTTTTTTTTTCACTCAATTAACTCTATTGCTATATGCGATTAAGTACAAAGACAAGGATGTTAAGATGCTTCAGTGTGATTCCAGGCCTCAGAGTAGGTTAACTGATGAACATCTCGCACGCCTTGGCAAAAACCACCGGGGCCTTTGGAGTATCATCCTCACATGCTCGCCTGAATTCTTTATTTTCTTGATTCTTGGCAGAGGGAGGCTGTGATTTCTGAAACGAATCCCTGCATCTGGTTGGTTGGCCCAGCAAATCTTCCCCCTGTGCTTTTGGTGGTGGTGGCCCAGTTGATTATGATGGGCAGATAAAGATAAAGCAGGTACATGAACATATGAAGAGATGAGAGTTTCGTTTCCGTGAGCAATGGGGAACAGAATCTGCGCGTATTGGTCAATATACAGTTAAGTTAAAGCGCAAAAAGGAAAATCCCACCATTCCAAAATCTTTACTGAGGGTGAACTAGGACTTAAAGTGACTGCTGCAAACCCAAAAGGAACTCTTATTATTATTTAATTTTTTTTTTTTTTTTTTTTTAAGATCTAGGGTAATCCGTAAGTGGTGAGAGTTGGCTGCCACTATAAACATAGGTTAGGTGCAACAGCCTGCAAGCCGCACACAATAGCAATGAATTTATGCCTCAACAAAAGCCGAGGTCCGCTCCGGGGTCGCCTACTCTTCTAGCCAAGACACAACATGCATACGTCTCCACGGAGATTTGAACCTTGGTGGATTGGATGAAAGTCATCTCCCTCCAGCATCAGACCTCCGCTTCACGGACCACAAGGCACTCTTATTATAGAAACAAGAAAAAGAAATTGACAGACAACAAAGAACATGAAGGGCCTTTGGACTTACTCCCGGGCAGCCTCCATCGTTGACACGCAGCATTGCGCTGCCCGACGTCGGCGGGGTAAGAGAGACGGGTAACTCGTGAGGAAACGTGTATTTATGGTATTAATATCGGCGCTACACAAACATCCTTTCTAAATGAACACGTGTACGAGTCTCAACGATAATAAGAAGATAGAGTGTGAGAGGGCAATTTCAAGAAAATTATAATTTTGACACGTGTATTTCAATCATGATAACCTCCCATCTCGGTTCAAGCTCGTGGTGTCATCTCAATAGGAATGGTTGATAAACTTCGACATCGTCAAAGATTCAATGACGCCTTTTCCACTGCAGGTGTACGCTACCTGTGGTAAATTACTCATTCCAAGCTTGCAAAATTAATAAATTTGGGTAAAATTAAAATTTTATCGAATTTATCTTTTCCTTCGTAACACATTAACAAAATTTTAATCAGAATTCTGGCTTATTTTTAATCTATTTACAAATTTAAAATTGTAATTTTTTTATTAAAAAAATATTATTTCTTTTAAAATGATTTTCAAAATTTTAATTTAATTATCAATAATTATTAAATGAATGGTAGAAATTTAACTTTGAAGAAATATTTTGAAATAATTTTTAATATTTGTAATAGTAAGATATTTATCTCCAAAAAAAAATTGTTTTTCTTTTCCTTTTTAATTAAATTTATTAATTGAGTTGAGAGACACTTAGTTATGTTATGTGATGTGATGTAAACATTTTGACTCATTCAAATTACATAAGTGTTATATTAAATGAGTTATGGATATTGGAACATGTGGTATACCTCTACAAATTTGTTCTATCTAGGCCTTTAAAAACCATGGAAAAACCATTGGAAAAACCATGGGTTATAAATACCATTGTCAAAACTATGAATTGTTAAAATCTAAGCCAAAAACCTATCCTCAATTTCATTTTATTTATTAGTTTTAATTATTTTACTTTTACTTTTATTTTTATTTTTATGTATTTTAATCGAGCCCAAATGTTTATAACTGACAACAAAAGACATGACATTACAATATCTCCTCCATGTTGAGCTAGAAAATGCATATCCATGCAGTACGTCATGGTATTGACACATGGTATTGTAACAAAACCTATTTACAAATTAATAATCTCCATAATAAAATGAGAGTAACCATGATTATATATATATATATATATATATATATATATATATATATATATTATTATTTGAAACAAAAATTTTATAGTTAAGTTCCACAAGCTCAACCAGTTTAGGATGAGCCTAGTCAACAAGGCAACCCAGGATCAAACCTCACGAGGGGTGGTTGTGCTATGTGTTAGGGGGAGGAGACATGCTAAAAATCTAGTAAACTAAAGAGCTCGTGTGGCCTAAGCTTGTGCGGTGGTGGTTGTGCTATGTACATGTCAAGCCTAGAGGATCACAGACAACTTGACAAACAAAAAAAAAAAAATTAAATTTATTATAAAGATAAAAGGATCACAGACAATTTGACAAACAAAAAAAATTAAATTAAATTTATTATGATGATAAAAGCTTGTGCGGTGGTTGTGCTATGTACATGTCAAGCCTAGAGGATCACAGAGAACTTGACAAACAAAAAAAATAAAAGTAAATTTATTATGATGATAAAAGCTTGTGCGGTGGTTGTGCTATGCAAATGTCAAGCCTAGAGGATCAGAGACGACAAAAAATAAAATAAAATATTATTATGATGATAAAAGCTTAAGCTTGTGCGATGGTTGTGTTATGTACATGTCAAGCCTAGAAGATCACAAACAACTTGACAAACAAAAAAATTAAAATAAAATTTATTATGATGATAAAAGCTTGTGCGGTGGTTGTGCTATGTACATGTCAAGCCTAGAGGATCACAAACAACTTGACAAACAAAAAAAAATAAAAGTAAATTTATTATGATGATAAAAGCTTGTGCGGTGGTTGTGCTATGCACATGTCAAGCCTAAAGGATCACAGACGACAAAAAAAAATAAAAAAATATTATTATGATGATAAAAGCTTGTGCGATGGTTGTGCTATGTACATGTCAAGCCTAGAAGATCACAGACAACTTGACAAACAATCAAAAAATAAAAGTAAATTTATTATGATGATAAAAGCTTGTGCAGTGGTTGTGCTATGTACATGTCAAGCCTAGAGGATGACAGACAACTTGAAAAACAAAAAAATACAAGTAAATTTATTATAGTAATCGACAAACAAAAACAAATGCAACAAATAGTAATTGTTTAGATGTTTATTATGGAATGATGCATATTAGTATTTACAAAAAAAATTATTTGAACTAGTGTATTATATAATTAAAATACTTTATTTTTCTTTTAAACATGAAAATAATATACACTATAGTACCTAAAATCAAATTAAATTTAAATTCAAGCTAAATAATTTAATATTATAAATTTAATAATCATACAATAGTGTATAATTTTTATTATTATTTAAATTTAAATCATATTTATAGTTTTAAATAAGATTTAAAATTAATTGATTAAAATTTTTTTAATATTAAAAAATTATGTCAAAAATTCAAAACTTAAGAATATAGAAACAAAAAAGGTTATTATGAACATAGTTGTTTAATATGATATGATTTAAATAATAATAAAGACAAATAAATTTACATTTATTAATAATACGCCTATATTCATTTTAATTTTGGATGTATGTTAAGAGGGATCTCTCAAGTTACAAATCTTTTTCTTGAGTGCAAAATTTGAGAAAAAAATTGTACCTAGAAAGATTTGATCTCTCTTGATAGATCCAAGTAAAGATAGATTTAAAATAGTTTAATTATTAATAATTAATCATTTTATTTTTTAATTAAATTTGTTTTTTTTTAATAATGTAATTTGAGTGAATGTTTTAATTCCTAATTATAACTAATAATTTATTTTCTTTTGTTTTATTTTATTTTTATGTAATTTAACTAAGTCAAAATGTTTATATAATACAACATAATTTTACAGCATATTTTTCATATTAAGTTGCAGAATGATAAGAAATAATTATTTTCATTTCTAATTAATAATTTAGTTATAAGAATTTTTATTATTTTATATTAAAAAAAAATAGAATTATAAAACATTAACAAACAAATTATCAAATAATAATACTTATTATTACATTGCAAAGTATATATTTCAAAATAACAAAATATAAGTTTTTAGGTCCCCAAATTATTTGGTGCAAAATTGAAACATCTTTTTCTCACCTTAAAAACATACACACTTAAAATATGGGATAAAATCATATATATTAAGTAATAATGGTTAGTTCCAAATTAATTTACAAATATTTTTCTATTTCCTAACTAGCACAACCACATTAGCAAATGTTGTTAATATACATTGAAGGCATATAATTATAAGTATAATTATTAATTATTAGTGCTACTATCATTAATAAATATTTTTAATTTTATTTTGAATTACATCTAATAGGATTATTAATTAATAAATATTATTAATAATAAATTCATTCATTTTTATATTATTCATTATTAAGTAATTCATAAAATAAATAATTAAATAATTAGTTAAATAATTAAACAATCCATCGAATAATTAGTTAATTAATTAAATAATTTATTCATTATTAATTAAATCATTAAATAATTAATTGAATGAAAAATTAATTAATTGATTGATTGATTAATTAATTATTATTAATTAATTAATTCATACTTAATAAATAATAATAATAATAATTAACTACTTATTATTATTATTTATTAATGATGATAGTGATTACGTCCACCAAGATTTATAGTTTTAAATAAGATTTAAAATTAATTGATTAAAAATTTTTTAATATTAAAAAATTATGTCAAAAATTCAAAACTTAAGAATATAGAAACAAAAAAGGTTATTATGAACATAGTGATTTAATATGATATGATTTAAATAATAATAAAGACATGTAAATTTACATTTATTAATAATAAGTCTATATTCATTTTAATTTTGGATGTATGTTAAGAGGGATCTCTCAAGTTACAAATCTTTTTCTTGAGTGCAAAATTGTACCTAGAAAGATTTGATCTCTCTTGATAGATCCATAGTAAAGATAGATTTAAGATAGTTTAATTATTAATAATTAATCATTTTATTTTTTAATTAAATTTGTTTTTTTTAATGATGTAATTTGAGTGAATGTTTTAATTCCTAATTATAACTAATAATTTATTTTGTTTTGTTTTGTTTTATTTTTATGTTTTATGTAATTTAACTAAGTCAAAATGTTTATATAATATAACATAATTTTACAACATATTTTTCATATTAAGTTGTAGAATAATAAGCAATAATTATTTTCATTTCTAATTAATAATTTAATTATAAGAATTTTTATTATTTTATATTAAAAAAAAAGAATTATAAAACATTAAAAAACAAATTATCAAATAATAATACTTATTATTACATTGCAAAGCTTATATTTCAAAATAACAAAATATAAGTTTTTAGGTCTCCAAATTATTTGGTGCAAAATTGAAACATCTTTTTTTCACCTTAAAAACATACACACTTAAAATATGGGATAAAATCATATATATTAAGTAATAATGGTTAGTTCCAAATCAATTTACAAATATCTTTCTATTTCCTAACTAGCACAACCACATTAGCAAATGTTGTTAATATACATTGAAGGCATATAATTATAAGTATTATTATTAATTATTAGTGCTACTATAATTAATAAATTTTTTTAATTTTATTTTGAATTACATTTTAAGATTATTAATTAATAAATATTATTAATAATAAATTCATTCATTTTTATCTTATTCATTATTAATTAATTCATAAAATAAATAATTAAACAATTAGTTAATTAATTAAACAATCCATCAAATACTTAGTTAGTTAATTAAATAATTTACTCATTATTAATTAAATCATTAAATAATTAATTTATTGAATGAACAATTAATTAATTAATTAATTGATTAATTAGTTATTAATAATTAATTAATTCATACTTAATAAATAAAAATAAAAATAATTAACTACTTATTATTATTATTATTTATTAATGATGATAGTGATTACATCCACCAAAACTAGTATAAATATTGTTAATATTTTTAATTAAATTTTAATATAAATATTGTTATTAATATTGCTAAATATTAAACATAAATGTTTATTAATATAAATATAGTTAATTAATTAAATAATTTATTTTTAGTTCGTTAATTATAATGTAATACATTAAATAATTAATCAATTCATTAAATAAACCATTAACTAATTAATTAGTTTATTTAATAATTAAATTCTAAGATAAATATTATAAACCTTTAAATAAGCATGGTTGACCATTAGCGCTAGATTAATAATATAATATTGGTAATTAAATATCCTTAATAATAATGTAAAATAATAAATATCAATATAGATATTGTTAATTAAATTTAGTTATTAATATTGTTAAATTTTAACTATAAATATTTATTAATTTAAATATTGTTGAACATGCTTGACCATGATTGATTTTCAAATCAAGAGAATGTTTGTCACAATGAAACACAAGACCATGGTTGACTCTTATATTGATACAGTAATTGTATAATTACACGATGGACCATAGTTGACCATGATTGATATTATAAACCGAAGGGAATAATAAACCCAAGGGATAAAATTAATACACCCAAGGTATATAAACCTTAAGATAAATATTATAAACCTAAAATAAATATGGTTAACAATCCTTTCCCATGGTTGGTTTCCATATTGAGACAATATTTTTCAAAATGCGACGTTGGACCATGTTTGACCATGATTAATGATGGTTGACCACAGTTGATTTTATTAAACATGATTGACCATGGTTGAATAATATTTAAACGAAAGGGATTATTATTTTAAACCCAATGTATATAAAACCTAAGATAAATATTATAAACACTAAAATAAACATGGTTGACCATGGTTTATTTTCATATTGAGACAATCATTTTTACAATGTGACATTGGACCATGGTTGAGCATGCTTCACGATGATTGATTTTTAATTTGAGAGAATATTTGTCACAATAAAACACTGTACCATGGTCAATTCTCATATTAATACAATATTCATCACGTTGTGACGTTGTACCATGGTGGACCATGATTGAATTTATGATGATGATGATGATGGTTAACGTCCACTCAGACCAATATTTGGTTTATCGGACCTAAGGAAACCTAAAGAAAAGATTTATTTAGTTTGATTTAAGATTTTATTCCTATGCTCAAAAAGCTTGGAGAGAAGCCTCTCGAGCTCACTATAATTTTTACATCCTAAAAGGCTAGGAAGGTCATTATTGTAACAAAGATTATGAAATTGAGCTCTAATTTGGTTGTACTTAGGGCACTCTAAGAGGAAGTGTTTTTCATCCTCGATGTTCATATTCTCACAGAGATGGCAGATCCTTTCCATCCATGGTGTTTTAGGAACTGTCCAATGACCTGTTTCAATATGGAGCTCATGAGAGTTCGTTCTAATCTTGGCTATATTAATTTTCTTCTTTGAGCTAGTTAAAACAGAGAGATACTTTTGATATTCTAGGGTGGGGTTGATGACCTTCTTATAATATCTTAATTTTCTTTTAGCTGCTAGATATTTCTCACACCACATTTTTTCTTTGAACTTAGAAGTAACAATTTTTTTAATGTTATTAATGTTTTGCAATGCAACATTCTCGTCGATCTCCCAATGGTTTAACCAGGCCCTCGTGTCTTTATACCAACCTCATTTAAGCCTTAGGTGGTTTTGGCTGGAATTTAAAGCTATCTTAGGAATTTTATGGTCTCCTATGCGATTGAGCTTGTGCTTGTACAACAGAAGCCTAGTCATAGCTAGGGTCTCGATAGGGGAAAGACCCACTTCTATAACGAGAATAGGATAGGGTGGTTGACCATGATTGATATTATAAAATAATCTGAAAATGGAATGTACTTGTTTGAGGGTGCAAGGTATCCATTTCCCATAATTTCAAATTGAGCTATACACTCCAAGTGACCTCTGAAAATGTGAAAACTTCTTATTTCTTATACAGAGATAGAATATAGGGGCATTCACCGGACATGTCACCTCAAAAGAGAGGATGAGTTCCAGAGGCTACCTGGCCCTCTACAGACTCTGCCTAAAGAAATCATGAAGTTAACACTTAGAAGTCTTTGACATACACATACTTGAAATTGATGTTCCATATAAGACAAATAATCTTCACCAGGTGATTATGTATATGAAAGTTATGTATATTTTTATGTTTAACAATTATATCACTAATATAGCATATCACTTTCTAAAAATAAAGACATCAAAATGATAAGCAACAATTTCCTCCTACACATTCTATTTAATTCAAGCTCTCTCAAATTAAAATAATCCTCTTGTATTAAAAAAGGAAGGCTAACATAAGAAAATAAGAGTGTGTCTGAAGATGACTGACTGCAAATGACAGAATGAAGATAGGAATTAGCTAAACATGCTATTTCCCAAACACTAAAATGCTGAAAATTGTAACACACAAAAGATTTTTCCTCAATTGGTTCTGTATCTTTAGACTTGTTAGGTGGAGAATTGAGGAAGATGACCTCACTGGTTTTTAAACCCTCTCGCCCATTCAACCTAAGGTCAAAAATGGGGCAGAAACAAGCTTTTGAATCACCAAAAAAGAACATAGTCCCCAAACAGCTCCAACACTGAAATGGCCCTCTTGGCCCTGAAAGCTTCCCTGAAGCTAAACAGTGAGAAGAATTCCTCAAAATGAAAAACGAGCTGTAGAAATGGATTCAGAATGCTGAAAAACTTCAGGAATGATCTTCATTCCACATTCACTGGCTGCACAATTCCCAATGCAGCTCCCAAACTGATTTGGCCATGGTGGCTCCTGGAACTTCCAAGAAGCAAAATAACCTGCAAACGGCCTCAGATGGCTGTGAAACCTGTGCCAATGGCTTCAGAAGGTCGAAGAGACCCAAAATAAATAAAAAAATCGTCTTCAAAGGCCTCTCCTAGCAGAAGTTATGACCAAAAAACTAAACTGCCTCTTTCCCCTTGAGAAACTCCACTAAATGCGGAAATACTGCAGTTAAGGGCGCCAAAATGGTGGAAAGGCGCCAAAATAGGTGGAACTGCCAATTCTTATCCGCACGGTTAAACTGGCATTAATTGTAATGATGTCGGCGTTCATATGGGCGAGGGTTGTTAACGGTTTGTTTTGAAACCCAACGTTATATATTGGTTAACCACCATATAATATATAACAAATGTTTAATAATAAATGACCCACCATAATACGCATAACCAATGTTCGCAACCGTTTGAACTGTGTGCCAAGGGAAAAGGGTCACGGTTCTCCGCCGGAGGGTCATGTGGGAAGGGGGTTGGCCCCCTTCGGGCCCCGCCCAAACCTTCCGCTCAATTTAAATACAACACCGCTTGGCACATATAATAACGAACGAACCATGGTGTAACGGTAAGTCGTTCCGCTTTCAACCAGGCGGCCAGGGTTCGAATTCCATCCGCGACCCGAAATAAAATTTTAACACGCCATTTCAACGCCAAGTCGGGGCCCACGTGGCGGCCTCCGGGCTAGCCACGTGGCGCCTCCTGATTGGCTGCCAAATGGAATATTCCCCAAAATATTCTGCGGAATATTCCACGTAATATTCCTAGAATATTCTGCGGAATATTCTTTTTTTAATAAAATTTTCCACAAGGCAAATTTGGCATTTTTTTAATGGAAATGGAGAAATCTTCAAACTTGAATAACTTCTTCATACGGAGACCATTTTTCGAACCATTCACGGCGCCGAAATCAGGAAGACGAGCTCTATCCGGTCGTTCAGGTTCAAACCAGTTCTGAGCACCTTCATTTTTGACCACTTTACAACACTTGGTCTTGAGCTCCTGATCACACCTCCCAAATGAGAAGGTTTTTGGTCCCCAAAAGCTTACTGAATCTCTGCACTAAACTGTACAGCACTTGAGGAACTAAAATATCCTCTTTCAGTCAGCCAAAAGAGCATACTAATGCCCAAAAATGTCCTGCCTTGCTAACTGTCATCATGGCGACTTTTTGCTGCATACGCCAAGTACTTGTCGAATCCCGACCAAGTTCTTTCGCCAGACAATTCTAAAATTGCAGGAACCAGCAATGAAACTTGCTGATATATGAGCTGAAATATTCCCCTGAATATGTGGACTTGCCAACTGTCACGATGCCCATCCAAGGCACCTTCATTCCAGAAGAAGAACTGCCTCCCAATTGAGAAGCATTTTACAAAGATGAAACACTTCATCATTTCTCCTGTTTTCAATCTTGGAGATCAAATTAACTTTTTCCAAGTCAATAACATTACATGCATGGATAAAAACAAAGTAATCAACCCTTCAAGTTAATCACACATACATGTTTAAAAATACAAGGAAATCATCATGATCCCTGTGCTCATGCATCTCATTCTCATGCATGCAGTTTATCCTTCAACTTTCTCTTAAGTACAATCATAAGTACAAGATTCTCAATCACATGTACATGTACTTTCAAAGCTGAAATGAACATAACTTTGGCTATGATAGAGTGAGTCTCATACTCAGCTTTTCCATCCTGCAACTTGCATTCCTTAACAAAGAAAATGCATTCAATCAAAAGACATGCAAATTTAATTGGATAAGAATTCTAACCATTTCTTACCAATCCATTTCAAAGGTGATTCCTTTAACTGCACATCGATATCAACATGTGTATCATCCTGACACATATCAATGATGGAAACTTCCTTCCCATTCTTGCCATACTCTTTCTCCCACTTCTTCAACTTTTGTGGAAGCATTGTTGGATTCAAAGTCCAACACCTTTCAATAGTATGTCCTTGCTTATGGAAGTTGTCATTATGAAAATGAACAAAAGAGCTTCAGCAAACTCAAACAACAAGTAGTTTGCAGAATAATAAAGCAGTCAATCTTCAACACTGCTTAAGACACCTTTCAAGCTACACAATCAAGCTAGTGATGTCATTCAAGCAAACCTAGTGCTCTGATACCATCTAATCTGAAAATGGAATGTACTTGTTTAAGGGTGCAAGGTATCCATTTCCCATAATTTCAAATTGAGCTATACACTCCAAGTGACCTCTGAAAATGTGAAAAATTCTTATTTCTTGTACAGAGATAGACTGTAGGGGCATTCACCGGACATGTCACCTCTAAAGAGAGGATGAGTTCCAGAGGCTACCTGGCCCTCTACAGGCTCTGCCTAAAGAAATAATGAAGTTAACACTTAGAAGTCTTTGACATACACATACTTGAAATTTGATGTCTTGCGGAATAAGACAAATAACTTTCTGCAGCTGAGTAGGTGATTATGTGTATATGAAAGTTATGTATATTTGATGTTTACAATTTATATCAGTTTTGTTTAGCATATCATCTTCAGCAAATAAAGACATCAAAATGATAAGCAGTTCACCCCCTCCTCTGGGCTACATCTGCTGGACCAAGCCTCTCAAACTAAGCTTGTCCTCTTGTATTAAAAATGCTACAAAGGCTAATACAAGAATAAGAGTGTCTCGAAAGACAGATCTGACTGTAAATACAGAATCAGAAGATAGGAATTAGCTAAACATGCTATTTCCCAAACACTAAACAGTGAAAATTGTACCTGATACAGTACTTTTCCCCAATTGGCCCTGGTGGCCCTTTAGACTTGCAGGGAGAATTTCGAGGTGAAGATGACCTCAATTGGTTCTGAAACCTCTGCCATTCAACTCAGAAGGTCGAAAATATCAGAAACAGGCTTTTGAATCACCAAAAATGGAAGAACATAGTCCCCAAACAGCTCCAACACTAAAATGGCCCTCTTGGCCCTGAAAGCTTCCCTGAAGCTAAACAGTGAGAAGAATTCCTCAAAAGGAAAAATGAGCTGTAGAAATGGATTCATAATGCTGAAAAACTTCAGGAATGATCTTCATTCCACATTCACTGGCTGCACAATTCCCAATGCATCTCCCAAACTGATTTGGCCCTGGTGACTCCTGGAACTTCCACGGAGAAACATCACCTGCAAACGGCCTCAGATGGCTGTGAAACCTGTGCCAATGGCTTCAGAAGGTCGAAGAGACCCAAAATCAAAAAAATTCACTTTCAAAAATTTAAATATATATGACTAAAAACTAAACTCATTTCTTCTTAGAGAAACTTCCAATTAAAATGTGAACACTCAGTTAAGGGCGCCAAATGAGGAACTAGCGGAAAGGCGCCAAAATAGGCGTGAATCACAATTTATCCGCACGGTTAAATCGGCATTAATTGTAATGATGTTCTGTCATATGGGCGGGTTGTTAATCTATGAGCTGAAACCTCCAACGTTATATATCAAGCAACCACCATATACATATGAATAAATGTTTAATAATGCAATGACCCACCATAATACGATAACCAATGCCTGCAACTGCTTGAATCGCGCGCCAAGGGAAAAGGGCCGCTTCCGCCCGAGGTCATGTGGGAAGGTCGGTCGGGTCGGCTCTTCGGGCCCCGCCCAAACCTTCCGCTCAATTTAAATACAACACCGCTTGGCACATATAACAACGAACGAACCATGGTGTAACGGTAAGTCGTTCCGCTTTCAACGAGGCGGCCAGGGTTCGAATCCCATCCGCGACCCGAAATAAAATTTTAACACGCCATTTCAACGCCAAGTCGGGGCCCACATGGCGGCCTCCGGGCTAGCCACGTGGCGCCTCCTGATTGGCTGCCAAATGGAATATTCCCCAGAATATTCTGCGGAATATTCCACAGAATATTCCTAGAATATTCTGCGGAATATTCTTTTTTTAATAAAATTTTCCACAAGGCAAATTTGGCATTTTTTTAATGGAAATGGAGAAATCTTCAAACTTGAATAACTTCTTCATACGGAGACCATTTTTCGAACCGTTCGCGGCGCCGGAATCAGGAAGACGAGCTCTATCCGGTCGTTCAGGTTCAAACCAGTTCTGAGCACCTTCATTTTTTACCACTTTACAACACTTGGTCCTGAGCTCCTGATCATAAAACCAAGGGAATAATAAAACTTTGGGATAAATCCTAAAAACCCAAGGGATTATGACCCTAAGGGAATAATATTAAACCCAAGGAATATGAACCCTTAGATTAATAAACCCAAGGGGATAAAAATTATAAACCCATGGTATATAGACGTTAAGATAATTATTATAAACCCTAAAATACAAATGGTTAACCATGATTTACCATAGTTGGTTTTTCATATTGAGGAAATCCTTGTCACAATGTCACATTGGACTATGGTTGACCATTCTTAACCATTGTTGATTTTCATATCAACACAACATTTATGAGAATGTGATGTTTGACCATCATTGACCATGGATGACCATGTTTTATTTTAAAACATGGTCAACCATGGGTGACTAAGGATGAGCATGATTGACCATGGTTGAGCATGGTTTAGGATGATTATCATATCGATAACATATTTGTCATAATGTGACTTTGGACGATGGTTGATTCAATGACTGATTTTCATATTGAGACAATATTTGTCACAATGTGACGTTGGACCATGGTTGACCATGGTTTACCACAACTGATTTGATAAAACATGGTTGACCATGCTTGAATAATATTTAACCAAAGGGACTAATATTAGAAACCCAAGGTATACAAACCTTAAGATAAATAATATACACACTAAAATAACACATGGCTAAGCATGGTTGATTTTCATATTAAGGAAGTCCTTGTCACAATGTGGCGTTGGATCATGATTGAAAAATATTGACCATGTTTGATTTTCAAATTTAGAGAATCTTTGCCACAATTCAACATTAGACCATGGTTAACAATGATTAATTCGTATATTGAGACAATATTCATCACAATACGACGTTGGACCATGCTTCTCCATGATTGAATCTATAAAAAATGTTTGACCATGATTGACATTACAAACCCAAGGGAAAAATAAACCGTAGGGATGAATACTAAAAACAAGGTATTATAAACCTAAGTAAATAATATTAAACCTGTAGAATATGAACCCTTATATTAATAAACCCAAGCGATTAAAATTATAACCCCAAGGGATAAAAATTATAAACCCAAGGTATAAAAAAAAATTGAGATAAATATTATAAACCCTAAAATAAACATGGTTGACCATGCTTGACCATAACTAGTTTTGATATTGAGACAATCCTTATCACAATGCGACATTGGACCATGCTTGACCATCATTTATTTTCATATTGAGACAATCTTTGTCACAATGCGATGTTGGACCATGGTTGACCATGGTTATTATATTGAGACAATATTTTTCATAATGTGACGTTGGACCATGGTTGAGATAATGATTTATTTTCATATTGAGACAATCTTTGTCACAATATGATGTTGGACCATGGTTGACCATGATTAACCATGGTTGGCCATGATTGATTTTATAAAACAAGGTTGACCATGGTTGACCATGATTGATTTTATAAAAATGGTTGAACATGGTTAACCATGGTTAAATAATATTAAACCCAAGGAATATAATCCATAAGATACATATTATAAACACTAAAATAAACATGGTTGACCATGGTTGATTTTCATATTGAGACCATCCTTATCACAATGTGACATTGGACCACGGTTGAGCATGCTTGACTATGATTGATTTTTAAATCGAGAGAATTTTTTTCAAAATGTAATAGTGGAAAATGGTTGACCATGGTTGATTCTCATATTGAGGCAATATTCATTACAATATGACATTGGACCATGGTTCTCCGTGATTGAATTATAAGAAATGGTTCACCATGATTGATATTATAAATCCAAGGGAATAATAAACCATAGGGATTCATACTATTAACCCAAAGGATTGTAAACCTAAGGGAATAATATTAAACCCTATGAATATGAACCCTTATTTTAATAAAAACAAATGATTGATATTATAAATACAAGGGATAAAAATTATAAGTCTAAGGTATAAAAAACCTTCAGATAAATATTATAAACCATAAATAAACATCGTTGACCATGCTTGATGATGCTTAATTTCCATATTGAGACAATCCTTATCACAATGTGACGTTGGATTGTGGTTTACCATTCTTGACAATGGTCAACCATGTTTTATATACCTTTGGTTTATAATTTTTATCCCTTGGGTTTATATTCCGTTGGGATTATAAACCCAATGGAATAATAATCCCAAGGGATAAAAATTATAAACCAGAGGTATATAAACCTTAAGATAAGTATTATACCCTAAAAATAAACATGGTTTATCATGCTTAACCATGGTTATTTTCCATATTGACACAGTCCCTGTCACAATGTGACGTTGGACCATGGTTGACAATGATTGATATTCATATTGAGACAATATTTCTCACAATTTGATGTTGGACCATGGATTACCATGGTTGATTTTCATATTGAGACAATAATTGTCACAATGTGACATTTGACCACGGTTGACCATGGTTGGCTATGATTGACCTTGGCTAACCATGATTGATATTAAAAACTCAAGGGTTTGATATTATAAACCAAACGGATTAATAATAAAACCCCAAGGGATTATGAACCCAAGGGAATATTAATAAACCCAAGAGAATAATATTATAAACCCAAGGTATATAAACCCCAAGATAAATATTTTAAATGCTAAAATAAACGTGGTTGACCATGGTTGATTTTCATATTGAGACAATCCTTGTCACAATGCGATGTTGGACCATGGTTCACCATGCTTAACCATTTTTTATATTCATATCAACACAATATTTGTGACAATGTGATGTTCGACCATGATTGACCATGATTGACCATGCACAACCATGTTTGATTTTATAAAACATGGTTAGCCTTGGGTGACGAAGCATGACTATGATTGATAATGGTTGAGCATGGTTCATGATTATTATCATATTGAGAAAATATTTGTCATAAGGTGATGTTGGACCATGGTTGAGACAATGATTGATTTTCATATTAAGACAATCTTTGTCACAATGTGATGTTTGACCATGGTTGACCATGATTGATTTTCTAAAACATGGTTGACCATAGTTAACCATAATTGATTTTATAAAACATGGTTGAACATTGTTGAATAATATTTAACTAAAGGGACTAATATTATAAAACCGAGGTGATGCAAGAGCATTAAGGTAATGCCAGCAATGTGACAACCTGGTCACATGTTGTGGCTTGGGAAGAGGATCAGCAGTCCAAGAATTTGAGGGTTTTTTTTTTTTAAGTTAATGTGGGATAACTCATCCATTGTAATTTGTAGAATAAAGAATGGTTAAATTAGATTAGTTAATTTTTTAGTTGAATAAACTGTTTTGAAACTTCTTGACAGTTTCCGAACCATATGGGGATTTTGGGGAAAGGCATAAAAACGAACCAAATCCACCATTGTGGGGTTCTACGATCCATAACGAGAAAGGAGAGAAGTAAATTTAAAATCAGCCATCTAAGGGCTTGACAATGTGTTGTCCTTTTCCAAATTATTTCCAAGTGTTTTGTGTTTGATGAGGACCTCTCTATTTTTAAAGCAACATTTCTTTTCCAAAAAAATTCTAAGTGTTTTGTACTAAGATCAGGTTCCCTGTTGTATATTGGTTGTTTTAAAATCTCCATTGAAGTCAACTACTTCCATTTAAATGAATAGTGAAAATACTAATCGTATTTGCAGAAATGGCGGGTCCATAGAACTTGCACATTCATTTGTTGAACCGAATATTGTGTTAATCGCAAACTATATACAAAACGAATTTGCAGGCACGACGAGGGCTATTCGATCCAACACTGACCAATGGTGGAAGATCACATTGCAGGTGAAGATACATCACACATCGTAGAGAATAGAAGTTAAGAGATTTCACAAGTTAAGTTTAAGAACTTGTGATGCAAAGTGGTGTGGAGAGGGAGTTGCGTGGGTCGTCGGATCCTGCAGAAGCCAGTGGTGGAGATTGATACGGCGACCACACATCGCAAATTTTAGGTGTTAGCGCTAAGGACCGTCACAGGGTAAGTTTAAAATTTTGGGATGAGAAGTGGAAGACACGTGTCAGTGTAGCGCAAAATTGGAGGTCGCGTGGAATATAATTTAACCTATTAAGTTAATTTGTGTTTTGTGCGAAATGTGATTGCCAACGATTGGTCAGAATTGTGTGGGTCCCTCTGGAACGAACTCCCACGTGTTCACATTTTTTTTGAGTTTTTGTGTTGGTTTGGGTTTTTTTTGGTCTGCGTATGTTATAAAAACTTTTCTGTTAATTCACGTGCGTAAGTATGTTGATAACCCCAAGGATTGAACTCTGTTGCGAAGTAAAGTGATTTTGTGAGGAGTTTTAAATTATTTTTCCGCAGAGTATTCTGATATTATTGCAGCGGGTCTGCATCAATTGGTATTAGAGAAAATTTTCTTCCTAAGTGAATATGGAAGTAAGAAGAAGAGGTCAAGGAAGAGCTGAATAAGGGAGAAGAGGTCGAGGAAGAGCTGCAAGGGGAGAAGCAGAAGAAGAACTATGTGAAGAAATTAGAGTGTTGTTAGCACGTTTGGCAGCACTAGAAGCAAGAATGCATAGGGATCTTGAAGGTGGATATGACAGTGAAGATGAGGAGCCAGAGGCACAAATATATGAGCCAGATAATGAGCCACTAGAAATAATATTACTGAAATCTGTTTTGATGGCTAACAGCAAGCCAAAACTAGAGCTCTCCAATTATGATGGCAGTTTATCCACAGAAGCATTGCTGAACTGGATAAGTGAGTTAGATAAATACTTCAAGTATGAGGAAATTAGTGAGGATAGGAAAATTAGGTTTTTTTTCACTAAGTTGAAAGGACACGCCGCAAAGTGGTGGGACAATGTGCAGCTAGAAAGGCGAAGAATGAACAAGCCTTTGATCAAGAGTTGGGACAAGATGATTGCAAAGATGAAAATAAATTTCCTACCTAAATATTATCAAATTTCCCTTTACAGAAAAGTGCAGAACCCAAGACAGAGGACAATGACTGTAAAGGAATACACATAAGAGTTCTATAAATTGAACTTGACAGCTGGGTATGTTGAAGATACCCCTGGGAAGACAGCCAGATTTGTGAATGGTCTACGGATGGAAATATTGGATGAAATCATTATTCTTTCCAAAAAAACTATAGAGGAGGCATACTAGTGTGCTTTGAAGGCAAAAGAAAATATTTCGAGGAAGCATAATGCAAGAAGAGGACATGGATCTGGTAGAGGAAGAGGACAATCCTATGGTAGAGGTAGCAGTGCTAATAGTAAGGAAGAAGGCAACAGTTCAAAGACTTCAGGACAGACTGAGAGGGAAGGTAACACTAGAGGTTGAAGGCCATACCAGCGAGGAAGAGGTAATGGCAGAGGCAGAGGAAATTCCTACCAGTGTTACAAGTGTCACAAATGGGGACACACGTCTTCTGAATGTCCTCAAAATAAATTATCTGGACAGAGGGGAGCGTATGTTTCTCAACCTAATGAAGTAGAGGAAATGCCACAAGAGGTGGAGAATGTATCTGAAACAAGAGAGGCCTTGGTGTTGAACAAGGTATTGCTAAAAGCAGCTAAAGAGGTGGCTGACCTGACATAGAGGAAAGCATTGTTCCGGACTGTGTGTAAGTCACATGGAAAATGCTGAAAATTGATTATAGATAGTGGGAGTATTGATAACCTAGTAGCAACTGAGATGGTCGAAAAGTTGGGTTTGAAGAAGTCGAAGCACCCGACTCCCTATAAGGTGTCTTAGTTGTAGAAGGGACACCAACTGCTGCTTAATGAGCAGTGTGATGTGGAGTTTCACATTGGCAAGTACAAGGATAAGATAACTTGTGATATTATGCCTATGGACGTGTGCATATTCTATTGGGAAAACCATGGCAATATGATAGAAAGGCCGTCCACGATGGGGAAAATAATTGTTAGAAATTTATGAAGGATGGGATAAAGCATACTCTAGTTCCCATTAAAGAAGAAGAGACTGTAGAAACTAGTGGTACTAAGAAATTGATGATAGGCGGGAAGGAGTTTCTGTAAAAGATTGAGGAGAATGAAGTGAATTATGCAGTTGTGCAAAGGCCAAGAGCAGCTTTGATGCATATGGAATCACTGATTTTCCTGTGGAGATATAGGACATGCTACAAGAGTTTAGTGATATTGTGGTGGATGATCTACCAAATAAATTACCACCGAAGTGGAGCATTAGTCACCATGTTGATTTTATTCCAGGAGCCAGTTTGCCAAATAAAGATGCTTACTGGATGAGTCCGAAAGAAAATGAGGAGATTAGGAACAAAGTACAGGAATTGTTGGATAAAGGACTGGTTTGAGAGAGTTTGAGCCCTTGTGCTATTCCAACTATTCTAGCTCCCAAGAAAGGAGGTGAATGGAAAATGTGCACTAATTCTTGAGCCATAAACAAGATCACTATAAGGTACAAGTTTCCTTTACCTCAGATGGATGATATGATGTATTTTCTTTGTGGAGCAGCATACTTTTAAAATATAGATCTGAAAAGTGGCTATCACCAGGTCAGAATTAGAGAAGGTGATGAATGGAAGACAACT
Source organism: Pinus albicaulis (assembly GCA_034641835.2). Classification (NCBI taxonomy): domain Eukaryota; kingdom Viridiplantae; phylum Streptophyta; class Pinopsida; order Pinales; family Pinaceae; genus Pinus; species Pinus albicaulis. The sequence goes on along the minus strand of CM076581.1, from coordinate 557,200,814 downwards.
TTCAAGACCAATGAAGGCTTGTATGAGTGGTTGGTCATGCCTTTTGGGTTGAGCAATGTGCCCAACACATTCATGCATTTTATGAATGATATGTTGAAAGAATTAATCCTTAATTTTGTGATTGTATATCTGGATGATATACTTATCTTCAACAAAACAAAGGAAGAACATTTTCGGCATGTTAGGTATGTGTTCGAAAAATTGCAGCAAAATAAATTGTTAATAAATATGAAAAAATGTTCTATTTTCAAGAAAGAGTTGATTTATCTAGGCTTTGTGATTTCTGAGAATGAGTTGAAGACGGATCCAGAGAAGGTTGCATCCATAGTTAGCTGTCCATCTCCCAAAAGTTTGTTTGAAGTAAGAAGTTTTCATGGATTGGCAAGTTTCTATCGGAAGTATAATAAAAAATTCAATGGTATTTGTGCACTTATCTTGAATACCATTAAGATCGAAAATTAGCCTTTTCATTGGAAAGAACCTACTGAGAGGAGTTTTAAGTTTTTAAAGAAGAAGATTAACAAAAAACCAATCCTAAAGTTTCCAGACGTCAACAAACTTTTCCATGTTCGTTGTGATTACAGTGGGACAACCATTGGTGTAGTACTCAGTCAAGAAGATAAGGTAGTAGCATACTTCAACGATAAGTTAAATGACAACAAGAAGAAGTATACGTATTATGACAAAGATTTTTATCCAATCGTCCAAGCCTTGAAGCATTGCAGACATTATTTTCTAGCTAATGAATTTGTCTTGTTTTCAGACAATTCTGTGTTGCAATATATTACGTAGCAGCACAAGTTGAATCATAAACACAAAAAGTGGGTGGAGTACTTGCATATTTTTACGTTTGTTTTGAAACATTTCAATGGCTATGCCAATAAGGTGGCAGACACATTGAGAAGGAGGAGTTTGATATTTCAAGAAAGTGCAGTACAAGTGTTGGGTTTTGAGCATCTCAGAGACTTGTATGAAGTGGACGTATATTTTGTCTTTACTTGCTCGTATTAGTTATTAACTAAGTTATTCTATGGTCCAGATAGCCGCATTTAATGACAGATCAAGACCGTATTATTAAGAGCTTGTGATAAGAATGAGCTCCGTTTAATGCTTAGAAATAATATTCCAAAGCCTAATGTTTTATACAACCAAATACAGAATGATAATCAACAAAAATTATATCTTATAGTGGTGTTTGGACTGGTAATTTATTTATTTGTATTAAAAGACCAAACAGTATGACTCGACGCCTCTCTCCTTTCATTTAATACAAATAACAATTGTTTTTTTTTCACTCAATTAACTCTATTGCTATATGCGATTAAGTACAAAGACAAGGATGTTAAGATGCTTCAGTGTGATTCCAGGCCCTCAGAGTAGGTTAACTGATGAACATCTCGCACGCCTTGGCAAAAACCACCGGGGCCTTTGGAGGATCATCCTCACATGCTCGCCTGAATTCTTTATTTTCTTGATTCTTTGCAGAGGGAGGCTGTGATTTCTGAAACGAATCCCTGCATCTGGTTGGTTGGCCCAGCCAATCTTCCCCCTGTGCTTTTGGTGGTGGTGGCCCAGTTGATTATGATGGGCAGATAAAGATAAAGCAGGTACATGAACATATGAAGAGATGAGAGTTTCGTTTCCATGAGCAATGGGGAACAGAATCTGCGCGTATTGGTCCATATTTTACCTTCACACAGTTAAGTTAAAGCGCAAAAAGGAAAATCCCACCATTCCAAAAACTTTACTGAGGGTGAACTAGGACTTAAAGTTTCACTCTTATTATAGAAACAAGAAAAAGAAATTGACAGACAACAAAGAACATAAAGGGCCTTTGGACTTACTCCCGGGCAGCCTCCATCGTTGACACGCAGCATTGCGCTGCCCGACGTCGGCGGGGTAAGAGAGACGGGTAACTCGTGAGGAAACGTGTATTTATGGTATTAATATCGGCGCTACACAAACATCCTTTCTAAATGAACACGTGTACGAGTCTCAACGATAAGAAGATAGAGTGTGAGAGGGCAATTTCAAGAAAATTATAATTTTGACACGTGTATTTCAGTCATGATAACCTCCCATCTCTGTTCAAGCTCGTGGTGTCATCTCAATAGGAATGGTTGGTAAACTTCGACATCGTCAAAGATTCAATGACGCCTTTTCCACTGCAGGTATACGCTACCTGTGGTAAATTACTCATTCCAAGCTTGCAAAATTAATAAATTTGGGTAAAATTAAAATTTTATCGAATTTATCTTTTCCTTCGTAACACATTAACAAAATTTTAATCAGAATTCTTCTGGCTTATTTTTAATCTATTTATAAATTTTAAAATTGTATATTTTTATTAACAAAATTATTATTTCTTTTAAAATGATTTTCAAAATTTTAATTTAATTATCAATAATTATTAAATAAATGGTAGAAATTTAACTTTGAAGAAATATTTTGAAATAATTTTTAATATTTGTAATAGTAAGATATTTATCTGCAAAAAAAAAATTGTTTTTCTTTTCCTTTTTAATTAAATTTATTAATTGAGTTGAGAGACACTTAGTTATGTTATGTGATGTGATGTAAACATTTTGACTCATTCAAATTACATAAGTGTTATATTAAATGAGTTATGGATATTGGAACATGTGGTATACCTCTACAAATTTGTTCTATCTAAGTCTTTAAAAACCATGGAAAAACCATTGGAAAAACCATGGGTTATAAATACCATTGTCAAAACTATGAATTGTTAAAATCTAAGCCAAAAACTTATTCTCAATTTCATTTTATTTATTAGTTTTAATTATTTTACTTTTACTTTTACTTTTATTTTTATTTTTATGTATTTTTATCGAGCCCAAATGTTTATAACTGATAACAGAAGACATGACATTACAACATCTCCTCCATGTTGAGCTAGAAAATGCATATCCATGCAGTACGTCATGGTATTGACACATGGTATTGTAACAAAACCTATTTACAAATTAAGAATCTCCATAATAAAGTGAGAGTAACCATGATTATATATATATATATATATATATATATATATATATATATATTATTATTTGAAAAAAAAAATTATAGTTAAGTTTCACAAGCACAACCAGTTTAGGATGATCGTAGTCAACAAGGCAACCCAGGATCAAACCTCACGGGGGGTGGTTGTGCTATGTGTTAGGGGGAGGAGACATGCTAAAAATCTAGTAAACTAAAGAGCTCATGTGGCCTAAGCTTGTGCGGTGGTGGTTGTGCTATCTACATGTCAAGCCTAGAGGATCACAGACAACTTGACAAACAAAAAAAATTAAATTAATTTATTATGATGATAAAAGCTTGTGCGGTGGTTGTGCTATGTACATGTCAAGCCTAGAGGATCATAGAGAACTTGACAAACAAACAAAAATAAAAGTAAATTTATTATGATGATAAAAGCTTGTGCGGTGGTTGTGCTATGCAAATGTCAAGCCTAGAGGATCAGAGACGACAAAAAATAAAATAAAATATTATTATGATGATAAAAGCTTAAGCTTGTGCGATGGTTGTGTTATGTACATGTCAAGCCTAGAAGATCACAAACAACTTGACAAACAAAAAAATTAAAATAAAATTTATTATGATGATAAAAGCTTGTGCGGTGGTTGTGCTATGTACATGTCAAGCCTAGAGGATCACAAACAACTTGACAAACAAAAAAAAATAAAAGTAAATTTATTATGATGATAAAAGCTTGTGCGGTGGTTGTGCTATGCACATGTCAAGCCTAAAGGATCACAGACGACAAAAAAAAATAAAAAAATATTATTATGATGATAAAAGCTTGTGCGATGGTTGTGCTATGTACATGTCAAGCCTAGAAGATCACAGACAACTTGACAAACAATCAAAAAATAAAAGTAAATTTATTATGATGATAAAAGCTTGTGCAGTGGTTGTGCTATGTACATGTCAAGCCTAGAGGATGACAGACAACTTGAAAAACAAAAAAATACAAGTAAATTTATTATAGTAATCGACAAACAAAAACAAATGCAACAAATAGTAATTGTTTAGATGTTTATTATGGAATGATGCATATTAGTATTTACAAAAAAAATTATTTGAACTAGTGTATTATATAATTAAAATACTTTATTTTTCTTTTAAACATGAAAATAATATACACTATAGTACCTAAAATCAAATTAAATTTAAATTCAAGCTAAATAATTTAATATTATAAATTTAATAATCATACAATAGTGTATAATTTTTATTATTATTTAAATTTAAATCATATTTATAGTTTTAAATAAGATTTAAAATTAATTGATTAATTTTTTTTTAATATTAAAAAATTATGTCAAAAATTCAAAACTTAAGAATATAGAAACAAAAAAGGTTATTATGAACATAGTTGTTTAATATGATATGATTTAAATAATAATAAATATAAATAAATTTACATTTATTAATAATACGCCTATATTCATTTTAATTTTGGATGTATGTTAAGAGGGATCTCTCAAGTTACAAATCTTTTTCTTGAGTGCAAAATTTGAGAAAAAAATTGTACCTAGAAAGATTTGATCTCTCTTGATAGATCCAAGTAAAGATAGATTTAAGATAGTTTAATTATTAATAATTAATCATTTTATTTTTTAATTAAATTTGTTTTTTTTTAATAATGTAATTTGAGTGAATGTCTTAATTCCTAATTATAACTAATAATTTATTTTGTTTTGTTTTATTTTATTTTTATGTAATTTAACTAAGTCAAAATGTTTATATAATATAACATAATTTTACAACATATTTTTCATATTAAGTTGCAGAATGATAAGAAATAATTATTTTCATTTCTAATTAATAATTTAGTTATAAGAATTTTTATTATTCTATATTAAAAAAAAAATAGAATTATAAAACATTAACAAACAAATTATCAAATAATAATACTTATTATTACATTGCAAAGTATATATTTCAAAAGAACAAAATATAAGTTTTTAGGTCCCCAAATTATTTGGTGCAAAATTGAAACTTCTTTTTTTCACCTTAAAAACATACACACTTAAAATATGGGATAAAATCATATATATTAAGTAATAATGGTTAGTTCCAAATTAATTTACAAATATTTTTCTATTTCCTAACTAGCACAACCACATTAGCAAATGTTGTTAATATACATTGAAGGCATATAATTATAAGTATAATTATTAATTATTAGTGCTACTATAATTAATAAATATTTTTAATTTTATTTTGAATTACATCTAATAGGATTATTAATTAATAAATATTATTAATAATAAGTTCATTCATTTTTATATTATTCATTATTAATTAATTCATAAAATAAATAATTAAATAATTAGTTAATTAATTAAATAATTTATTCATTATTAATTAAATCATTAAATAATTATTTTATTGAATGAAAAATTAATTAATTAATTGATTAATTAATTATTAATAATTAATTAATTCATACTTAATAAATAATAATAATAATAATTAACTACTTATTATTATTATTTATTAATGATGATAGTGATTACATCCACCAAAACTAGTATAAATATTCTTAATATTTTTAATTAAATATTAATATAAATATTGTTATTAATATTGCTAAATATTAAACATAAATGTTTATTAATATAAATATTGTTAATTAAATATTGTTGATTAATTAAATAATTTATTTTTAGTTCATTAATTATTAAGTAATACATTAAATAATTAATCAATTCATTAAATAAACCATTAACTAATTAATTAGTTTATTTAATAATTAAATTCTAAGATAAATATTATAAACCCTTAAATAAGCATGGTTGACCATTATTGAAGCGTTAGATTAATAATATAATATTGGTAATTAAATATCCTTAATAATAATGTAAAATAATAAATATCAATATAAATATTGTCAATTAAATTTTGTTATTAATATTGTTAAATTTTAAATATAAATATTTATTAATTTAAATATTGTTGAGCATGCTTGACAAGGTCAACAATGTGATGTTGTACCATGGTTGAGCATGCTTGACCATGATTGATTTTCAAATCGAGAGAATGTTTGTCACAATGAAACACAAGACCACGGTTGATTCTTATATTGATACAGTAATTGTATAATTACACGATGGACCATGGTTGACCATGATTGATGTTATAAACCGAAGGGAATAATAAACCCTAGGGATTAATACTAAAAACCAAATGGATTAAAAACATAAGGGAATAATATTAAACCCTAGGAACATTAACCATTAGATTAATAAACCGAAGGGAATAATAAACCCAAGGGATAAAAGTAATAAACCCAAGGTATATAAACCTTAAGATAAATATTATAAACCTAAAATAAATATGGTTAACAATCCTTGACCATGGTTGCTTTCCATATTGAGACAATATTTTTCAAAATGCGACGTTGGACCATGGTTGACCATGATTAATGATGGTTGACCACAATTGATTTTATTAAACATGATTGACCATGGTTGAATAATATTTAAACCAAAGGGATTAATATTATAAACCCAAGGTATATAAACCCTAAGATAAATATTATAATCACTAAAATAAACATGGTTGACCATGGTTTATTTTCATATTGAGACAATCATTTTTACAATGTGACATTGGACCATGGCTGAGCATGCTTCAGGATGATTGATTTTTAATTTGAGAGAATATTTGTCACAATAAAACACTGTACCATGGTCAATTCTCATATTAATACAATATTCATCACGTTGTGACGTTGTACCATGGTGGACCATGATTGAATTTATGATGATGATGATGATGGTTAACGTCCACTTAGACCAATATTTGGTTTATTGGACCTAAAAAAAATATTTATTTAGTTTGGTTTAAGATTTTATTCCTATGATCAAAAAGCTTGGAGAGAAGCCTCCCAAGCTCACTATAATTTTTACATCTTAAAAGGCTAGGAAGGTCAGTATTGTAACAAAGATTATGAAATTGAGCTCTAATGTGGTTGTACTCGGGGCACTCTAAGAGGAAGTGATTTTCATCCTCGATAGAGATGGCAGATCCTTTCCATCCATGGTGTTTTAGGAACTGTCCAATGACCTATTTCACTATGGAGCTCATGAGAGTTCGTTCTAATCTTGGCTATATTAATTTTCTTCTTTGAGCTAGTTAAAACAAAGAGATACTTTTGATCTTCTAAGGTGGGGTTGATGACCTCCTTATAATACCTTAATTTTCTTTTAGCTGCTAGATCTTTCTCACACCACATTTTTTCTTTGAACTTAGAAGTAACAATTTTTTTAATGTTATTGATGTTTTGTAATGCAACATTCTCATCGATTTCCCAATGGTTTAACCAGGCCCTGGTGTCTTTATACCAACCTTGTTTAAGACTTAGGTGATTTTGGCTGGAATTTAAAGCTTTCTTAGGAAGTCTATGGTCTCCTATGTTATTGAGCTTGTGCTTGTACAACAAAAGCCTAGTCATAGCTAGGGTCTCGATAGGGGAAAGACCCACTTCTATAAGGAGAATAGGATAGGGTGGTTGACCATGATTGATATTATAAAACCAAGGGAATAATAAACCTTTGGGACAAATCCTAAAAACCCAAGGGATTATGACCCTAAGGGAATAATATTAAACGCAAGGAATATGAACCCTTAGATTAATGAACCCAAGGGGATAAAAATTGTAAACCCATGGTATATAGACCTTAAGATAAATATTATAAACCCTAAAATACAAATGGTTAACCGTGATTGACCATAGTTGGTTTTTCATATTGAGGCAATCCTTTTCACAATGTCACATTGGACTATGGTTGACTATTCTTAACCATTGTTGATTTTCATATCAACACAATATTTATGAGAATGTGATGTTTAACCATCATTGACCATGGATGACCATGTTTTATTTTAAAACATGGTCAACCATGGGTGAATAAGGATGAGCATGATTGACCATGGTTGAGCATGGTTTGCGATGATTATCATATCGATAACATATTTGTCATAATGCGACTTTGGACCATGGTTGATTCAATGACTGATTTTCATATTGAGACAATATTTGTCACAATGTGATGTTGGACCATATTTGACCATGGTTGACCACAACTGATTTGATAAAACATGGTTGACCATGCTTGAATAATATTTAACCAAAGGGACTAATATTATAAACCCAAGGTATACAAAACTTAAGATAAATACTATACACACTAAGAATTATACATGGTTGACCATGGTTGATTTTCATATTAAGGAAGTCTTTGTCACAATGTGGCGTTGGATCATGATTGAACAAGCTTGACCATGTTTGATTTTCAAATTCAGAGAATCTTTGCCAGAATTCAACATTAGACCATGGTTGATAATGATTAATTCTTATATTGAGACAATATTTGTCACAATACGACATTGGACCATGCTTCTCCCTGATTGAATTTATAAAACATGTTTGACCATGATTGACATTATAAACCCAAGGGAAAAATAAACCGTAGGGATGAATACTAAAAACAAAGGTATTATAAACCTAAGTAAATAATATTAAGCCCGTGGAATATGAACCCTTATATTAATAAACCCAAGCGATTGATATTATAACCCCAAGGGATACAAATTATAAACCCAAGGTATAAAAAAAATTGAGATAAATATTATAAACCCTAAAATAAACATGGTTGACCATGCTTGACCATAACTAGTTTTGATATTGAGACAATCCTTGTCACAATGCAACATTGGACCATGCTTGACCATCATTAATTTTCATATTGAGACAATCTTTGTCACAATGCGATGTTGGACCATGGTTGACCATGGTTATTATATTGAGACAATATTTTTCATAATGTGACGTTGGACCATGGTTGAGATAATGATTTATTTTCATATTGAGACAATCTTTGTCACAATATGATGTTGGACCATGGTTGACCATGATTAACCATGGTTGGCCATGATTGATTTTATAAAACATGGTTGACCATGGTTGACCATGATTGATTTTATAAAAATGGTTGAACATGGTTAACTATGGTTAAATAATATTAAACCCAAGGAATATAATCCATAAGATAAATATTATAAACACTAAAATAAACATGGTTGATGTTAGTATGAATCTTTCGTCATAAAAGACCACTTTAGCTACGCATAACAAATAGCCCTAACATCAAATATGACTGCCAATATCTTTAAGTATGCAGTTAATTGATCCAAATAACGCTGCACAAATCCAGATCTAAGCGTAAAAGACATTAAATAGTAAAAATGAAATATGGCCCCATGCATCAATAGACAAGGCAAGAACAATGTATTTGAAATAATTTTTTATATTATATTGAAAGGGGGCACCTGAGAGGAAAACAAGAAAGGTGTTTTCCGGTTCTCCTCAATGGGATGGGTTCTTGACAGTCCTCAGCACTTCAGATCTAGAATCTCTCTCTCTTGTTGGTGTAGAAAACCTAGACAAACATAGAACTCAATGGGAGCTCACAAGACAAAAATGGAGAAAATGTGACCAAGTGTATAGATCCAGAGTGATCTTTAGGCAATAAAAGGTGAGTAATGAATGGGGAAAACCCTTCTATTTATAACAAAATATTGGGGCCATCTAGAACTTGGTGCATGAATAAAATATTATTAATCAAATTCTAGAACCACCTTTTAGGAATATTTTATTATATTTTTTGGAGGGAAAAGGATTTTTGACTTGGGTCAATTCCTTTATTTATAAATAATAAATAAATAAATGATTTATTTACTATTTTAAGGAAATGGTGGGAATATAATTAAATAAATAATTATTTATTTAATTATTTATAAATGATTTAGTCAAATTTAACTAGGAATATTATTTCAATAGGATTTAAATAACTTATTCCTAGGAAATAATTAAATAAATAAGGATTTATTTAATTGATTTCCTTGTTTTGGGTTAAATATGACCAGGAAATATAGATTTGTTTATTATTTCCTTTTGGGGTTTCCTGTTTAGACCATAAACAACTCAATAAAGGTGTTTCACTAAGTTATTTCACATAGTGAAAGCAATTTTTCTTAGGGTAAAATTGGTCTTACATGGTGTACTTGGGTTCATCTAATGATAATAGGTTAGATGAACAAAAATTGGTGTAACAGATTTCCCCCCAACATACAAGTGTTAGGAGAAAATCGTATGACCAAAGTACGTTGTAAGAACTCAATCACTAGACATCAAGAGGGAAGTCAGAGAGAGAGATGTAAGGTAGTCTAATGTGCTAAAGGACTAGACCCTGAGGAGACGAGACTTACAGGTGCAACAAGTCTCTAGTTTATGAAGTGGTACCTGTGCGAAAGGCGGTGGGGGAGGCATACCTATCCCCGCCGAGACAAAGTACAAAATAATAGTATGTCCAGTAAACAAGGAACTAAACTATATAGTACATGCTGGCATAAATATGAGCCAGACAACTAGAATAATGAATCCCACATACATGCTGTGCCTGGAATAATTGTCAGGACTTATACAATAATATTTTAGTACATGAGATACAAATACAACCCAGATGCCCCCTATACACGGGGAAGGGCTCACAAAATCTGACTGATACATGTAAAATGAAAAGGCACAGCAAGGGGCTGAGGCCGACATCATCAAATGGAGGGAGCTGCATCAAAGGCTGAAATGAAGAAGTCATCCGGGCATGTGGGGGGCTACCTACAGGGCCACCCCCTCATGAGGGTTGAGACATCTCACACATACCCAGTAATCACCAATAGCTGCTGCTGCATCACTGAACCATCAAGTATACAGATTGTGATCATGCTGAACGGAGCTCGAACCAAGGTACACTACCCTCTAGACCTGGCTTCTAAAGTAAATGAGTTGATGTCGTCAGAAGGAGGTCCGTCATAGGTGAGGCAATAAGGGATCCCCAACTCAGGCATGAGAGAAAATAATAGAGCGACTTAACAGACGAACATTAATGATGATGATGAAATGATGAAAGGTCCAAAGGGGACCCTAAAAACATGAGTATAAAATGGTATCTCATGACGAAAATCGACACAGACAATATGGAGGCCAAGCGGTGCCCCAAGGAAAAGTGTTGTAAGTGAGGAAATCCGATTTGGAGAAGAGGGGAAGGAAGACTTCGTGGACAACATGCATCCTGGTGAAGTAATGAATGATGAAAAAAAACATATGCTTGCTATCTACAAGAATATAAAACTTGCATTTCGAGCAGGAAATTCTAAGGGTAATATCTCTTAAGATAGAGTGCGTTGCGAGGATTAGGAAGGGGGTGGCCTTCAAAGTCCTCTAAAAGATATGCCCCCTTCCCAATATCTTTATTGATGATGTAAGGACCTAGCCATAATGAGTCGAACTTCCCATGACTGAGGGTATCGTGGGCCTGGTCGTATACTAGAACAAGGTCACCTTCATGAAAGGTGCGAGGGTGTACTTTTTGGTCATACTGAGCTTTGGTGTGCTTTTTGGCTGCTTCAAGAGTTTGCAATGCAACACGACGGTCTTCAGAGGCACGATCAAGCATGATAAGTCGTTGTTCTAGAGGTTGGGTATCAGGGAGAAGTTTGACGGCCAAATGAAGGGAAGGAATTTCACACTCGATTGGTAAGACTGCCTCCTTGCCAAAGACAAGGTGGAAAGGAGTGAAACCGGTGGTGTTTTTAACAGAAGTACAGTAAGCCCACAAAGCAGGGAAGAGCATAATATGCCAATTGGTTTTGTGCTTATTCACCGTTCGTTGAAGCATGGTCTTAAGAATTTTATTGACTGCTTCAACTTGGCCATTCCCTTGGGGGTAATAGGAGGATTAATATTGATGCTCAAAACCCAATAGTGAGGTTAGCTCATGCCAAATATCATCTTCAAAATTTCAGCCATGGTTAGAGACCAATTGTTTTGGAACTCCGAATTGAGCAATGACGTGGTTGAAGAAAAAGAGGGCGGCGGTGGCTGCCGTATTGTTGAATGTTGGCATAGCATTGACCCATTTTGTGAAATAGACAACCACCATGATGATATATTTGTGGTTACCAACAGATGGAGGTCGACATTCCATGAAGTCGATGGCCCATTTACAGAAAGAACCAGTTGTGATTACGGGATGGAGGGGAGTGGGGGGAGCTCATGCCTTAGGGGCGAAATGGTGGCAATTGGAATAGTGTTTGACTACTTCAATGCAATCGCTGAAGAGAGAAGGCCAAAAATACCCAGCGCGCATAATTTTTTGGGCGGTGGCGAGGCCGGAGAGGTGGCTGCCACAAGCGCCGCTATGACAGGCATTGAGGAATTGCTCAGCTTCAACATGTGTGAGGAAACAACGAAGGAAAGTATCTACTCTACGACAATAAAGCTCGTCACCGATTAGAAGGTAGCGAGGGGCTTGGTGTCGGATACGTCATCGAGCATCACGATCAAGATGAAGGGTGAAATTTTGGGTTCACAAGTAATGAAGGATGTCATAGTACCAGGGATCGTCAGTGGTGATGGCGAATAAATTTTCATTGGGAAGAGCATCATTAATTGGAGTGTCTTATGTTCCGGTAGGTAAATAAAAAATGAGTACAGCGAGGGCTAAACCTTTCTTTCTTTTTGGGGTGACAAATTCAAGGTCGAATTCTTGGAGGATAACGGCCCAATGAGTGTATTTCCCACTGAGGATGCGTCGACTCAATAGGAAAGCCATGGGGTTGGAATTAGTCACAACCTTGGTGGAACGCATGAGGATATAATGACGCAGTTTTTGGACCGAGAACATGACAGCTAGTGATAATTTCTCTTCATGTGAATAGGACATAGGGGGACCGGCAAGGTTCTTACTGACATAATAGATCACATGTTCAACACCATTATCATCTTCCTGGATAAGGACACCGGCAACCGAATAGGTGGAAGCAGAGATATAGAGGATGAAGTCCCGGTCAAAGTCAAGAGGACGGATCAACGAAGCGGATGTGAGAGCGTGCTTGAGGGCATAAAAAGACTCTTGAGCATAGGTATCCCAAAAAAAGGGGGTGTGAGATCGAAGGAGTCTAAGGAATCCATGTGATGTAGTGGCATAGTTAGGCATGAATCGGTGAAGAAAATTAGCTTTACCTTGGAAACTTTGAAGCTGGCGTAAGGTACAAGGAATAGGAAGTTCAGGAATGGATTGAACCTTCAAAGGATTGAGAGTTATCTCGTCTTTATATACTATGAAGCCGAGGAGACGACCGGAAGGAATGCAAAAGACACATTTTAATGGGTTAAGTCAAATATTATACTTGCGACATTGGAGAAAAATGGTACGCGGATCATGGAGGTGCTGCGCTCAATGTTTAGAATGGGCAGTGAGGTTGTCTAAATAGGAAAGGATAATATGAGCTAAGTCATGGAAACAATAAGACATGGCCCATTGAAAAGTGGCGCCAGCATTTTTAAGGCCAAATGGCATGACTTGGTATGCAAAAGTGCCCCACGGACTAATGAACGCGGTTTTAAGTTGATCAACACGACGGATAATGATTTGGTTGTATCCGGAGAAATCATCCATAAAGGATAGCATCTCGTGCCCCGCACACTCATCAATGATTTGGTCAATAAATGGTGTGGGGAAGTTGTCTTTGGGACAAGCTTTGTTCAGATCGGGAAAGTCGGTGCAGACTCGAATAGTGCTTTGGTTTTTTAGGAAGGGAACAGGGTTGGACACCCAAGTGGTGTATTCAATGGGATAAATGAAACCAGCTTTCCTGAGCTTATCGATCTCGGCTTTGATGGCTTCACGTCTGGAGAGATGAATGGGTCTCAACTTTTGACGAACTAGAGTGGCATTAGGCCATGTGTCGATATGATGTTCGACGATGGCGGGATCGAGTCCGGGCATTTCTGAATAGGACCAGGCGAAGATATCGTGGAATTATTTGAAGAGTTTAGTGTAGGCTTCAATTTCTTCCGGAGTGCATTGGGTGCCCATGGTGATATGTTCTTCAATTCCTGGTTTAACAGAAATGTATATTTTGATGGTAGGGGAGATATTGGCCATATTACCTTCTTCGAAAGCGTTAGGTGCAGGAATGGGATTTTTAAAACAATGGAACTTATCGGGGATGAAATCTTTAGATTCGAAAACATATTGGTCATGGGATTGATGTGGGAGGAAATATTTCCGATGGTGCATATCGTCCCATGGAAAATCAGGGTTGGTCATGGCTTCCATGATGTCTTCATCGGACTAGAAGATGGGAAGAGTGGATGGAAGAAGTTGACCTGATGAGGTAGAAATATGAGACTCTTGATTTTGATGGGAAGGGCTCACATGTGCGATGTCATGTGAGGTGACAGAGTGAGCAGTTGAGTGATCAAGCAAAACGTCGGGGGAAGGTACTAAGGGGTCGGTTGCCGGGAATCACGGTGATGAGGAAAGGTAAGAAATGGTGGCTGAAGTTTCTGTCATTTCAATATCAGGATGGGAGATGTTAATGGGGGTAGACAGGTCATCTGGAGTGAGTGAAGAAGGTCTATGGTGAAGTGTGGCTTTGAATTGGCGGTATGCAGCTAAAGAGGAACAATAATCGTCAAGGCGGGGGCAGAGGTGGGTATAGTGTCCATGGAAATTGCACAAGGAACAAGGGTGATTGGTGTGCAAGTTTTTAAGTTTCGGGATGGAATCCAGTATGGTTACATAGACCTCTAGGATGTCTGATTCCGGAAACGTTTCATTAACCATGGTCTTGAGATGCGGTAATTCATGAAAGGTATGGGTGGCGTGACCAACAACATCACACAAAGCACACTATATGGTATGCTTTGGAGGTCGAGGAGGGGCAGGGTTTGTCGGGGTAGGCTTTTCCTTTGATTCCCCCCTGCGAGCTTTGCCATTCTTACTCGAAGCAGTCGCAACAGGAGGCAGTTCCTGTTGAGGTGACTGAGGTACCGTTGCAGCGAGAGAAGTCATGGGGATTGGTTGAACTAGGGTCAAAGTGATATATGGTTTAGGTTGACGTGGTAGGGTAGTGGCTGGAGGGTCAAGATACCAGACGGGTATACCCAGGGTCAAGTTGGGGAGGGATAGGGTGGCCAAAATAGGGACTGAATAAGCTCTGGGAGGGGGAGCCAGGAAAGGTATCTGAACAACATGGAAATGGCGAGGAAGAATGGTGCCAAGGGGGTTGATATCGGGTGGAATCGACCCAGGAGGATTGTGTGTAGAAGAAGGTTCAGAAGGAAGAAGGCTGGCTATTGGGGGCGAAGGGTTAGGAGCTGGTTGAGGTTGCTGACTAGCCAAATTGGGCTCCGAAAGGTCAGCCCAAGATGATTGCATCATGCAAACGTTTGCCAAGCTAGGATTAGATATAGGAGGAGGGTCCAAAAATGTTCCAAGCAAGGAGGAGTCTTTATAGACGCCGGGGGAAACACTGGTCAAAGAATCGATAGTTGGCTTATTGGTGACAACAGAGATGGTGGACTCAGGGGAGGTCTGAGATTTTGGTTCATGGTAAGTCAACTGGTCAATGGTGACAATCTTTCCATGATGAGGGAAAAACATCTTGCGGTGGACTACAGATGGGACGGCAGACATGGCATAGGTGTAACTACGCCCCAAAAGAATGTTGTAGTCAAGAGGGGCATCGATAACTTCAACATCGACACAAATAGTCTTACCCACAAGGGTGATAGGACAGTTACTGAATAGGCCAATGGGATAGGAGTCATGGCCATCCCACGCACAAAGGGTGATTGTGGAAGGGGCCAGCTCAGGAGATCCGAGTTGTTTCCAAACCGAAGTAGACATCACATAGGTAGATGCCCCCTCATCAATGATACATCGAGCGATGTTGGCATTTTGGATTTTAACTGGGATTTGGAAAGCAACAGAAGCAGGTAGGGGGGGATGGTCTGACTGACGGGCAGTGAAATAAATCAATTGGTCATCAGCAGGATCTACAGCGCCCACGACAGATAGTAGAGCCTTATTTTGGGAAGGACACGACTGGAGGAGTTCCAGTGTTGAAATGGCGGCAGGAGAGTGTGCCAGATCATCTACTATGCTATATGAATGGGCAACCCGACTAGAGGTAGCATTACGGAATAATGGGCCCTTAGGAATCTTGGTATGAACCTCAACTTTGGGCGGAGGTATTTGCAAGGGACCATTGGGTGTCGATAGAGGCTCTATAGGACCTGAAGAGGGGGACTCGGAGACAGACGAAACAAGAGGCGTGGAGTATTGATGAGACTGAGTTTGAAGGTTGAGGTTGATGGTGAGAGGTTGATCAGAGGCCATCATGAGAATCTGGCAATCGGAGGAACCAGAAGGGGAAGGTTGAGTGGTTACTGGGGCATGAGGTGGTTGAGTGGCCATGAATCCTTGTTGAGGGAAAGGATCGGTAAACACGGCGAGTTGAGAAGTAGCTAGATTGGGAGGGATAGTAGGGGAGGAATGTTGTCCCCGCACAGTGGCCTGAGACTCCCACATCTTCCGCATCTGTGGTAATAGGGGAAAATCGTGAGTGTAATGTCCATAAAAACCACAACATGAACAGGGCTTATTGGTGCGAAGCGACCTGTCTAGCTTAGGCTGAGAGCCCTGTGGTTAGTTGGCAGTGTTAGGATCAATACTTGAAGGAGTGGATCCACGATAACCAGGGGCAGATTGATTTCCTTTCCTCTTTATTTGGGAAGGAAGAGAATTGGTCGCGCCCTGCTGTGCAAATATTTGCCCTGGAGGGGGTAGTAAGTCCTGCAGCGAGGGTTGAGAAGGCAAGGGGGTGAGAGGTCCAAATGTTGGAGGAGCTGGGACACCAAGCTGTGGGTAAGGATAAGGGTTAGGATGGGCAACATTGAGGTAAGCAGGAGTGGGGGCAAAAGGAGGAGGCATGCCGTATCCTGGATACATGCTACCTGGAGGGGGAAAAGTGTCGGAGGTGCTGGCCCCTCCTGGAGGGAAACCATAACTCATCAGAGGCTAAGCAGAGGTATGTGAAAGAACTCCAACGATACCATCAGCAGAGTGAGATTCCCCTGGGGCGTTAGCGCCGCCGGGCTTGGGGAGGTTAGGAAGGATGGTATAAACATAACCAGATTGAGCGTAAATAAGGTGATATTTCAAGGCTATTTGGAGGGCGGCTTCTTTGGTTTGAGGGAAATGGGAGGTGACATATTTGCCAATGGGAGGTAAGAGAGAACGAAGGAACCAGTCCATATAAACCTAATCTTCAAAGGGAGGAGCGCGCCATAAACTTCTTCTTCGCCGCCATTCCTGGACATGAGCAGAAAGGCGGGTCGAAGAGGATTGACGGAAAGAATTTAAAAGCTCAGTACCAGTGTCATATTGGAGAGGGAGCTGGAAATAAGATAAAAAGGCTTGGGCAATGGTCGCAAAAGTGGTATGGGAGGAGGTGGCCTGTTCAACATACCATTTAGAAGCTTCACCGGTAAGCGTGTGTTGGAACAATCTAAGACGAATGGAGTCATCAGTAATGGAATTGGATGAACACCACATATGGAAAGATCGGATATGGTTGGAGGGATCTTCACTAGCAAGGCCTTCGAACTCGGGAATGTCAGAGAGGAGCTTGGTTGGCATAGCAGGCCAACTAACATCGTGGCAAATAGGATCATTGATCAGTTGATTGAAGTCGGGGAGACTAAGGCTGGCCATATAAGGGAGCAATGGGGCAGTCGAGGTAGGTCCCGTAGTGGTTCTGCTGGAAACGGACCCAGCAGTAGAACTGGGGTTGCCACTGGCGCTAGGCCCTGAACTAGACATGGTGAAGGTAACAGGCGGAGAACTAGGAGTAGGGGGAGAACCCAAACAATCAGAAGAAGAGTCGGAGTGCGGACTCGGGGGAGGACTTACTCGATGACGACGGGAAGGAGGAAGTCGACCAACCGGAAACTGAGGGTGAAGGCCAAGAAGTCTCTGGGAGAAGCGCCTTGGGGGCATAATGATGATGGGAAGAAGAAAAACCGACAAGGGCAGGGAGGGACAAAATCAAGTGAGGTCAAGGGCAGAGAGGTGCAGTGACAATTGATTTTAAATTCTTTTCCAGGTGGTGTTAACCAGGCTCTTCTTCACTTAGGGTCAGTGTGTGGCGTGTGTTTATTTTAATTTTTTAAACCCAGACGTTTTGAGAGTAAAAGAAAAAATGTGCTGCATAACTAAAAATAAATCTGTAAATAACAGTATATAATGCTGAAATAACAGAAAATTTAACAGCTAACAATGCATCGATCTAACCCAAGAAAGCAAGTCTCCCAAAACTAATCTAAAAAGAGGGAAAAATCTAGTCAAAACACATGAAAATGAGGCCGATAGATCTAAGGTCGAGAGGGACAGGGATCTAAAGGATAAATCTGCTGGAAAGAGGTGTAGAGAATAGCAAAGAGGCAGAGGCAAGGTTGCTATAACAAAAGGGGAAATCAGCTAAAGGGAGGGGGGACGAAGAGGTGGCCCTAGAGGTAAACCCAAACAAAACTATATGAGGCGATTTGAAAGGGATAAGAGCTGATCTAAATGGATCTGAAAAGGAAGTATCAGATCAAATAATAAGAAGGCTGAAACTCTGAAAATTCAGACGTCTGAAACAGCTAAAACTCACCCACTAAAAGTGGAGGGTACTAAAGCCCTAAGGGGAAATATTCCCACTTAGTTGAGTGAAACAGATCAGAAACAGGTCTAAACGGGCAGAGACGAAGGCTGGAAAACCCTGACAAAAGCTTCAGACAAACCTAGAAAAATTGCTGGAAAATTGAAGAAAAAAGTGTAGGTCGCAGGTTTTGACCTGTGTTCAGTCCAGGTCACAAGTTTGGGGCAGAAAAGTGCGTCCTCAAGTCCAGGTCGCAATTTTTGGGCCAATAAGTGCGACCTACAGATCCGGGTCTCTCAGCGGAAAATTTCAGAAAAAAGTGTCGTCTCGGCTGCGACTAATGTCGGTCACCTCCGCAATAGGGAAAGAAACACACGGAAGTTAAAAATTTTAATGTTTGAAGGTGTTTGCGGTGAAAAACACCATAAAAATAGGAAAAACAAAAAATTGAAGAGAAACCCTAGGGTCTGAAAACCCGTGTGGAGTCGCCAATTGTTAGTATGAATCTTTCGTCGTAAAAGACCACTTTAGCTACGCATAACAAATAGCCCTAACATCAAGTATGACTGCCAATATCTTTAAGTCTGTAGTTAATTGATCCAAATAATGCTGCACAAATCCAGATCTAAGCGTAAAAGACATTAAGCAGTAAAAATGAAATATGGCTCCATGCATCAATAAACAAGGCAAGAACAATCTATTTGAAAGAATTTTTTATATTATATTGAAAGGGGGCACCTGAGAGGAAAAAAATAAAGGTGCTCTCCAGTTCTCCTCAATGGGATGGGTTCTTGACAGTCCTCAGCACTTCAGATCTAGAATCTCTCTCTCTTGTTGGTGTAGAAAACCCAGACAAACATAGAACTCAATGGGAGCTCACAAGGCAAAAATGGAGAAAATGTGACCAAGTGTATAGATCCAGAGTGATCTTTAGGCTACAAGAGGTGACTAATGAATGGGGAAAGCCCTTCTATTTATAACAAAATATTGGGGCGATCTAGAACTTGGTGCATGAATAAAATATTATTAATCAAATTCTAGAACCACCTTTTAGGAATATTTTATTATATTTGTTGGAGGGAAAAGGATTTTTGACTTGGGTCAATTCCTTTATTTATAAATAATAAATAAATAAATGATTTATTTACTATTGTAAGGAAATGGTGGGAATATAATTAAATAAATAATGATTTATTTAATTATTTATAAATGATTTAGTCAAATTTAACTAGGAATATTATTTAAATAGGATTTAAATAACTTATTCCTAGGAAATAATTAAATAAATAGGGATTTATTTAATTGATTTCCTTGTTTTTGGTTAAATATTACCAGGAAATATAGATTTTTTTATTATTTCCTTTTGGGGTTTCCTGTTTAGACCATAAACAACCCAATAAAGGTCTTTTACTAAGTTATTTCACATAATGAAAGCAATTTTACTTAGGGTAAAATTGGTCTTAGATGGTGTACTTGGGTTCATCTAATGATAATAGGTTAGATGACCAAAAAATGGCGTAACAGTTGACCACGGTTGATTTTCATATTGAGACCATCCTTATCACAATGTCACATTGGACCACGGTTGAGCATGCTTGACTATGATTGATTTTTAAATCGAGAGAATTTTTTTCAAAATGTAATAGTGGACAATGGTTGACCATGGTTGATTCTCATATTGAGGCAATATTCATTACAATACGACATTGTACCATGGTTCTTCATGATTTAATTTATAAGAAATGGTTCACCATGATTGATATTATAAATCCAAGGGAATAATAAACCCTAGGGATTAATACTATAAACCCAAGGGATTGTAAAGCTAAGGGAATAATATTAAACCCTATGAATATGAACCCTTATTTTTATAAAAACAAATGATTGATATTATAAACACAAGGGATACAAATTATAAGTCCAAGGTATAGAAAACCTTCAGATAAATATTATAAACCATAAATAAACATCGTTGACCATGCTTGACGATGGTTAATTTCCATATTGAGACAATCCTTATCACAATGCGACATTGGATTGTGGTTTACCATTCTTGACAATGGTCAACCATGTTTTATATACCTTTGTTTTATACTTTTTATCCCTTGGGTTTATATTCCCTTGGGATTATAAACCCAATGGAATAATAATCCCAAGGGATAAAATTATAAACTGGAGGTATATAAACCTTAAGATAAGTATTATACCCTAAAAATAAACATGGTTTATCATGCTTGACCATGGTTATTTTCCATATTGAGACAATCCTTGTCACAATGTGACGTTGGACCATGGTTGAAAATGATAGATATTCATATTGAGACAATATTTCTCACAATGTGCTGTTGGACCATGGATTACCATGGTTGATTTTCATATTGAGACAATAATTGTCACAATGTGACATTCAACCACAGTTGACCATGGTTGGCTATGATTGACCTTGGCTAACCATGATTGATATTAAAAACTCAAGGGTTTGATATTATAAACCAAACGGATTAATAATAAAACCCCAAGGGATTATGAACCCAAGGGAATATTAATAAACACAAGGGAATAATATTATAAACCCAAGGTATATAAACCCCAAGATAAATATTTTAAATGCTAAAATAAACGTGGTTGACCATTGTTTATTTTCATATTGAGACAATATTTGTCACGATGCGGTGTTGGACCATGGTTCACCATGCTTAACCATTGTTTATATTCATATCAACACAATATTTGTGACAATGTGATGCTCGACCATGATTGACCATCATTGACCATGCACAACCATGTTTGATTTTATAAAACATGGTTAGCCTTGGGTGACGAAGCATGACTATGACTGATAATGGTTGATCATGGTTCATGATTATTATCATATTGAGAAAATATTTGTCATAAGGTGATCTTGGACCATGGTTGAGACAATGATTGATTTTCATATTAAGACAATCTTTGTCACAATGTGATGTTTGACCATGGTTGACCATGATTTAATTTCTAAAACATGGTTGACCATAGTTAACCATAATTGATTTTATAAAACATGGTTGAACATGGTTGAATAATATTTAACTAAAGGGACTAACATTATAAACCCGAGGTGATGCAAGAGCATTAAGGTAGAGCCAGCAATGTGACAAATTGGTCACATGTTGTGGCTTGGGAAGAGGATCAACAGTCCAAGAATTTGAAGATTTTTTTTTTTTTAAGGTATTTTGTTTAAGTTAATGTGGGATAACTCATCCATTGTAATTTTTAGAATAAAGAATGGTTAAATTATATTAGTTAATTTTTTAGTTGAATAAACTATTTTGAAACTTATTGACAGTTTCCGAACCATATGGGGATTTTGGGGAAAGGCATAAAAACGAACCAAATCCACCATTGTGGGGTTCTACCATCCATAACGAGAAAGGATAGAAGTAAGTTTAAAATCAGCCATCTAAGGGCTTGACAATGTGTTGTCCTTTTCCAAAATATTTCCAAGTGTTTTGTGTTTGATGAGGACCTCTATGTTTTTAAAGCAACATTTCTTTTCCAAAAAAATTCTAAGTGTTTTTTACTAAGATCAGGTTCCCTGTAGTAGATTGGTTGTTTTAAAATCTTCGTTGAAGTCAACTACTTCCATTTAAATGAATAGCGAAAATACTAATCATATTTGCAGACATGGCGGGTCCATAGACCTTGCACATTCATTTGTTGAATCGAATATTGTGTTAACCGTAAAGTATATACAAAACGAATTTGCAGGCACAACGAGGGCTATTCGATCCAACACCGACCAACAGTGGAAGATCACATTGCAGGTGAAGATACATCACACATCGTAGAGAATAGAAGTTAAGAGATTTCACAAGTTAAGTTTAAAAACTTGCGATGCGAAGTGGTGTGGAGAGGGAGTTGCATGGGTCGTCGGATCCTGCAGAAGCCAGTGGTGGAGATTGATACGGTGACCTCACATCGCAAAGTTTAGGTGTTAGCACTAAGGATCGTCACAGGGTAATTTTAAAATTATGGGATGAGAAGTGGAAGACACGTGTCAGTGCAACGCAAAATTGGAGGTCGCGGGGAATAGAATTTAACGTATTAAGTTAATTTGTGTTTTGTGCAAAATGCAATTGCCAACGATTGGTCAAAATTGTGTGGGTCCCTCCGGAATGAACTCCCACGTGTTCACATTTTTTTTGGGTTTCTGCGTTGGTTTGGGTTTTTTTTGGTCTGCGTATGCAATAAAAACTTTTCTGTTAATTCGCGTGCGTATGTATGTTGATAACCCCAAGGATTGAACTTTGTTGTGAAGTAAAGTGATTTTGTGAGGAGTTTTAAATTCTTTTTCTGCAGAGTATTCTAATATTATTGTAGCGGGCCTGCATCAATTGGTATTAGATAAAATTTTCCTCCTAAGTGAATATGGAAGTAAGAAGAAGAGGTCAAGGAAGAGCTGAATAAGGGAGAAGAGGTCGAGGAAGAGCTGCAATTGGAGAAGTAGAAGAAGAACTATGTGAAGAAATTAGAGTGTTGTTAGCACGTTTGGCAACACTAGAAGCAAGAAGGCATAGGGATCTTGAAGGTGGATATGATAGTGAAGATGAGGAGCTAGAGGCACAAATAGATGAGCCAGATAATGAGCCACTAGAAATAATATTACTGAAATCTGTTTTGATGGCTAACAACAAGCCAAAACTAGAGCTCTCCAATTATGATGGTAGTTTATCCACAGAAGCATTGCTGAACTAGATAAGTGAGTTATATCAATACTTCAAGTATGAGGAAATTAGTGGGGATAGGAAAATTAGGTTTTTTTTCACTAAGTTGAAAGGACACGCCGCAAAGTGGTGGGACAATGTGCAGCTAGAAAGGCAAAGAATGAACAAGCCTTTGATCAAGAGTTTGGACAACATGATTGCAAAGATGAAAATAAGGTTCCTACCTAAATATTACCAAATTTTCCTTTACAGAAAAGTGCAGAACTTAAGACATAGAACAATGAATGTAAAGGAATACACATAAGAGTTCTATAAATTGAACATGAGGGCTGGGTATGTTGAAGATACCCCTGAGAAGACAGCCAGATTTGTGAATGGTCTACGGATGGAAATATTGGATGAAGTCATTATTCTTTCCCAAAAAACTATAGAGGAGGCATACTAGTGTGCTTTGAAGGTAGAAGAAAATATTTCGAGGAAGCATAATGCAAGAAGAGGACATGGATCCGGTAGAGGTAGCAGTGCCAACAGTGATGAAGAAGGCAACAGTTCAAATACTTCAGGACAAACTAAGAGGGAAGGTAACACTAGAGGTTGAAGGCCATACCAGCGAGGAAGAGGTAATGGCAGAGGCAGAGGAAATTCCTACCAGTGTTACAAGTGTCACAAATGGGGACACACGTCTTTTGAATGTCCTCAAAATAAATTATCTGGACAAAGGGGAGCGTATGTTTCTCAACCTAATGAAGTAGAGGAAATGCCACAAGAGGTGGAGAATGTGTTTGAAACAAGAGAGGCCTTCGTGTTGAAGAAGGTATTTCTAAAAGCAGCTAAAGAGGTGGCTGACCTGACATAGAGGAAACCATTGTTCCAGACTGTGTGTAAGTCACATGGAAAATGCTAAAAATTGATTATAGATAGTGGGAGTATTGATAACCTAGTAGCAATTGAGATGGTGGAAAAGTTGGGTTTGAAGAAGTGAAAGCACCAGACTCCCTATAAGGTGTCTTGGTTGTAGAAGAGACACCAACTGCTGGTTAATGAGCAGTGTGATGTGGAGTTTCACATTGGCAAGTACAAGGATAAGATAACTTGTGATATTATGCCTATGGACGTGTGCATATTCTATTGGGCAGACCATGGCAATATGATAGAAAGGGCGTCCACGATGGGGAAAATAATTGTTAGAAATTTGTGAAGGATGGGATAAAGCATACACTAGTTCCCATTAAATAAGAAGAGACTGTAGAAACTAGTGGTACTAAGAAATTGATGATAGGAAGGAAGGAGTTTCTATAAAAGATTGAGGAGAAGGAAGTGAATTATGCAGTTGTGCAAAGGCTAAGAGCAACTTTGATGCATACGAAATCACTTATTCTCCTGTGGAAATATAGGACATGCTACAAGAGTTTAGTGATATTATGGTGGATGATCTACCAAATAAATTACCACCGAAGTGGAGCATTAGTCACCATGTTGATTTTATTCCAGGAGCCAGTTTGCCAAATAAAGATGCTTACCGGATGAGTCCGAAAGAAAATTAGGAGATCGGGAAAAAATTACAGGAATTGTTGGATAAAGGAATGGTTTGAGAGAGTTTGAGCCCTTGTGCTATTCCAACTATTCTAGCTCCCAAGAAAGGACGTGAATGGTAAATGTGCACTAATTCTTGAGACATAAACAAGATCACTATAAGGTACAAGTTTCCTTTACCTTGGATGGATGATATGATGTATTTTATTTGTGGAGCAGCATACTTTTAAAATATATATTTGAAAAGTGGCTATCACACGGTCATAATTATAGAAGGTGATGAATGGAAGACAACTTTCAAGACCAATGAAGGCTTGTATGAGTGGTTGGTCATGCCTTTTGGGTTGAGAAATGTGCCCAACAAATTCATGCATTTTATGAATGATATGTTGAAAGAATTAATCCTTAATTTTGTGATTGTATATCTGGATGATATACTTATCTTCAACAAAACAAAGGAAGAACATTTTCGGCATGTTAGGTATGTGCTCGAAAAATTGCAGCAACATAAATTGTTAATAAATTTGAAAAAAATGTTGTATTTTCAAGAAAGAGTTGATTTATCTAGGCTTTGTGATTTCTGAGAATGAGTTGAAGATGGATCCATAGAAGGTTGCAGCCATTGTTAGCTGTCCATCTCCCAAAATTTTTTTTGAAGTAAGAAGTTTCCATGGATTGGAAAGTTTCTATCGGAAGTATAATAAAAAATTCAATGGTATTTGTGCACTTATCTTGAATACCATTAATATGGAAAATTAGCCTTTTCATTGGAAAGAACCTACTAAGAGGATTTTTTAGTTTTTAAAGAAGAAGATTAACAAAAAACCAATCCTAAAGTTTCGAAACGTCAACAAACTTTTCCAAGTTCGTTGTGATTATAGTGGGACAACCATTGGTGTAGTACTCAGCCAAGAAGATAAGGTAGTAGCATACTTCAACGATAAGTTAAATGACAACAAGAAGAAGTATACGTCTTATGAAAAAGATTTTTATCCAATCGTCCAAGCCTTGAAGCATTGGAGACATTATTTTATAGCTAATGAATTTCTCTTGTTTTCAGACAATTCTGTGTTGCAATATATTATGTAGTAGCACAAGCTGAATCATAAACACAAATAGTGGGTGGAGTACTTGCATATTTTTATGTTTGTTTTGAAACATATCAATGTCCAGGCCAATAAGGTGGTAGACACATTGAGGAGGAGTATGATATTTCAAGAAAGTGCAGTACAAGTGTTGGGTTTTCAGCATCTCAGAGACTTGTATGAAGTGGATGTATATTTTAAGGAAGCTTATAAAGCTTGCCAGAATCCACTGTTGAGAGAAAATAGTCCATGGTTGGACTATAACATGCAGGAGGGGTTGCTTTTCAAAGGAGGACAATTGTGTATTCCAGAATTTTTTATGCGAGAGAACTTAATCCAGAAAAACATAGTGGAGGTTTGGCCGGAAATTTTGGCATAGATAAGACTTGGTATTAGTTGAACCGCTTTTATTATTGGCCAATAATGTGAATGGATGTCCAGATATTTTTGATCAGGTGTAAAGTGTGTCAACATGCAAAGGGACATAGCCAGAATTCAGGGTTGTATACACCCTTACCCATTATGAGCAGACCATGGGACTCAGTAAGCTTGAACTTTGTCTTGGGTCTTGCAAAGACACAACGGGGATTCGATTCCATCATGGTGGTGGTGGATTGTTTCACCAAAGTACCACAGTTCATTCCATGCAGAAAGACAAGTGATGCCACACATGTAGCTCATTTGTTCTTCACAGAGATGGTCATATTACATGGCTTGACGAAGTCGATAATCTTGGACAGGGATGTAAATTTCACAGGCCATGTCCAGTGAACATTGTGGAATAAATTAGACACCAAAATAAATTTCAGTTCTTATTATCATCCACAGTCATATGGGCAAACTGAAGTTGTGAACAAGATTCTAGGGAATATGCCAAGGAGTCTGGTTGGTGAAAATTCTAGACAATGGGATCGTGTTCTTTCACAAGCATATTTTGCTTATAATGAATCGCCCAACAGAAGCATGGGCAGAAGTCCTTTCCAAATCCTATATGGAATGAACCCACGTGGCGTATTTGAGTTGCGAGATTTTGGTCAGTTAGAATGCAGGAGTGCTGATGGCGAAGATTTCGCAAAAGCAATCATCGATCTACATGAACAAGTCAAATTGAATCTATAGGACATCAGCCAAAAATATAAACAACGAGTAGATTTGAAAATCCGAGAGGTACAATTCAAAGTAGGAGACTTGGTACTAGCACATTTGTGCAAGGAGAGGTTTCCTAAAGGCGAATACAACAAATTTAAGATGAAAAAGACTGGGCCTTATATAATTCTTCTGAATTTTTCTTTAAATTATTATGAGTTGCAGTTACCTCCAATTCTAGGAGTCTCACCCATCTTTAATGTCGCAGATCTGTACCCATACACTACTATTGATGAAGAAGATGATTTGGAGAGAGGAACACGAGACACCCAGGATGAAGAGAGATCATGGATTAAACAGACGCCTCTATCACAACCTTTGGAAATTAAACAGATTCTGGACACACAGGTGGCCTGTAAGATGCAAAAAAAAATAACGTTTAGAGTATATGGTCAAATCGAAGGAACATCCTCTAGAGGATTTTTCTTGGTTGGAAGCTTCCCAAATTCAAAGTGCAGGGTACTCTATTGAAGAACTCATGGAAAATAGCCATGAATTTAAATTACCCCTGGAGCCTGATGTAGGAGCATTAAGGTAGAGCCAGAAATCTGACAAGCTGGTCACATGTTGTGGCTTAGGAAGTGGACCAACAGTCCAGGAATTTGAAGGTTTTTTTTTAAGTATTTTGTTTAAGTTAATGTGGGCTACTTAAGAAATCGTAATATGCATAATAAAGAATGGTTAAATTTTATTAGTTAATTTTTTAGTTGAATAAATTGTTTTGAAATTTATTAACAGTTTCTGAACCATATGGGGATTTTGGGGAAAGGCATAAAGACGAACCAAATCCACCATTGTGGGGGTTTTCCATCTATAACGAGAAAGGAGAGAAGTAAATGTAAAATCACCCATCTGAGGGCATGAATCTGTATTTTCCATTTCCAAATTATTTCCAAGTGTTTTGTGTTTGATCGATAATTCTGTGTTTTTAAAGCAACATTTCTTTTCCAAAAAAATCTAAGTGTTTTGTACTAAGATCAGGTTTCTTATAGTAGATTGGTTGTTCTAAAATCTCTGTTGAAGTCGACTATTTCCATTTAAATGTATATCGAAAATACTAATCGTATTTGAAGACACGGCAGGTCCATAGACCTTGCACATTCCTTCGTTGAACCGAATATTGTGTTAACCGCAGGGTATATAAAAATCATATTTGTAGGCGTGACAAGGGTTGTTCAATCCAACACCAACCAATGGTGGAAGATCACATCGCAGATGAAGAGACATCACACATCGCAGAGAATATGAGTTAAGAGATTTTGCAGGTTAAGTTTAATAACTTGCGATGAGAAGTGGTGTGGAGAGGGAGTTGCGCGGGCCATTAAGTTAATTTTATTTTGTGTGAAATGTGATTGCTGACGATTGGTCTGAATTGTGTGGGTCCCTCCGGAACAAACTCCCCCATGTTCGCATTTGTTTTGGGTTTCTACACTAGTTTGGGTTTTTTTTGGTCTGCGTATGTTATAAAAACTCCGTTGTTGATTCACACATGTATGTATGTTGATAACTCCCAAGGATTGAACTCTGTTGTGAAGTAAAGTGATTTTGTGAGGAGTTTTAAACTTGTTTTTCACAACGTATTCTGATATTATTGTAGCAGGTCTACATTAAGAGGTATATAAAACTTAAGATAAATATTATAAACAATAAAATAAACATGGTTGACCATGGTTGATTTTCATATTGAGAAAATCCTTATCACAATGTGACGTTGACCCATGGTTGAGCATGCTTCACCATGATTGATTTTTAAATCATGAGAATATTTGCCAAAATGAAACATTGGACCATGGTTGACCATGGTTGATTCTCATATTGAGACAATAATCGTCACAATGCAACATTGGACCATGGTTCTATATGGTAGCATTTATAAAACATGGTTGACCATGATTGATATTATAAACCCAATGGAATAATAAACCTTAGGGATTAATACTAAAAACCCAAGGGATTATAAATCTAAGGGAATCATATTAAACCCTATAAATATGAACCCTTATATCAATAAGGCCAAACGATTGATATGATAAACTAAAGGGATAAAAATTATAAATCCAAGGTATGAAAAAACTTGAGATAAATATTATAAACCCTAAAATAAACATGGTTGACCATTCTTGATGATAGTTAGTTTCCATATTGAGACAATATTTGTCACAATGTGACGTTGGACTATGGTTGACCATTATTGACCATAATGGATTTCATATTGAGAAAATCTTTGTCACAATGTGATGTTGGACCAGGGTTGACAATGGTTATCATATTGAGACAATTGTTGTCATAATGCACTGTTGGACTATGGTTTAAACAATGATTGATTTTGATATTGAGAAAATATTTGTCACAATGCGACATTGGACCATGATTGACCATGATTAACCATGGCTAGCCACGATTGATTTTATAAAACATGTTTGACCATGGTTGACAATGATTTATTTTATAAAACATGGTTGAAAATGGTGAATAATATTAAACCCAAGTGACTAGTATTATAAACCCAAGGTGCATAAAACCTAAGATAAATTTTATAAACACTAAAATAAACATGGTTGACCATGGTTGAGCATGTTTGACTATGATTTATTTTAAAATCGAGAGAATATTTGTCACAATGCAAAACTGGACCATGGTTGACCATGGTTGATTCTTGTATTGAGACAATATTCATCACAATGTGACATTGGACCATGGTTCTCCCTGATTGAATTTATAAAACATGGTTTACCATGATTGATATTATAAACCAAAGGGAATAATAAACCTAGGAATTAATACTATAAACCAAAGGGATTATAGAACTAAGAGAACAATATTAAACCCTAGGAATATGAACCCTTAGATCAATAGACCCAAGCGGTTGGTATTTTATACCTAAGGGATAAAAAGTATAAACCCAAGGTATATAAAATCCTAATATAATTATTATACCATAAATTAAACATGGTTGATCATGCTTGACCATGGTCATTTTCCATATTGAGACAATCCCTGTCACAATGTGACATTGGACCATGGTTGACCATGATTTATTTTCATATCGAGACAATATTTGTGACAATGCGACTTTGGTAGGTCCCTATAATACCTTAGTATTATAAGGACCTAAATGACAATGTTTGATTTATATATTGAGACAATCATTGTTACAATGCGACATTCGACCATGGTTGACCATGGTTGTCTATGATTTACCATGGTTGACCATCATTAATATTATAAACCCAAGGGAATAATAGACCCAAGGGATTGATAATATAAACCCAAGGGATTAATTGTAAAACCCCAAGGGAAGAATATTAAAAACAAGGGACTAACATTATATACCCAACACATATAAACCCCATGATAAATATTGTAAATACTAAAATAAGCATGGTTGACCATGGATTATTTTAATATTGAGATAATCCTTGTCACAATGTGACGTTGGACCATGGTTAACCATGATTAACCATGTTTGTTTGTCATATCCACACAATATTTGTGACAATGCGATGCTCGACAATCATTGACCATGATTTCCCATGGATGACCATGTTTGATTTTATAAAACATGGTTACCCATGTCTGACCAAGGACGATCATGATTAACCATGGTTGACAATGATTATCATATTGAGACAATTTTTTCCATAATGTGATTTTCAACCATGGTTAAGACAATGATTGATTTTCACATTGAGACAATCTTTGTCACAATGTGGCGTTGGACCATGGTTGATCGTGATTAACCATGGCTGATCATGATTAATTTTATAAAACATGATTTACCATGGTTTACCATGGTTGAATAAGATTAAATCCAATGGACTAATATTTTTTTGTAAGTTGAGTAGTACCTTTCATTCATTCATCAAAAAAGGGAAGATTATAGTAGATGTTCTCTTTCAATGCCTCAACCTTCCCGATGGGAAACCAGGTCTGTTGGCCATCAAAAGGCATTATAAGCCATCCAAAACCAAAAATTATTTATTCTACCATACACAACTATATAAGTACAACTTTCTAAATCCTAAAAACGTTTATCTTACTAAGGCTACAACCTTATATGTTCTTCATCAAAATATACAAAATCAAAATAGTAAACTGATGTGAAGAGCAACTATTTAGTCCTCTAAGGACTCAATAGGCATGGGTTATTTGGTACTAAA
This sequence comes from Pinus albicaulis, assembly GCA_034641835.2. NCBI lineage: Eukaryota > Viridiplantae > Streptophyta > Pinopsida > Pinales > Pinaceae > Pinus > Pinus albicaulis. Next base: position 557,169,605 of record CM076581.1, on the reverse strand, counting down.
CTAGAGAATTTCAGATTACTGAGGCTTCCTAATAATCTATTCGATTCTTCCCAAATGGGAATTCTGCTATTGAACCTGGAAATCTTTTTGAATTTCCTACAAAAGAAGGATCTACCTACATAAAATTAGTAGTACGCATGATGGCTTTTTCCACCAGATGTTTCATCCACCAATAAATATGAAGGGTTTTCTGGTACTGTGATACCCTGCCTCTGGTATTGCTCGGGTCAGGAACACTGAGTTCATCATCCAAATATGCTTCTTCCTCTTCCGCTTGGTGAGTGAGAACTTCCTCCCACTTCGTGATTACCTTCATAACTTGACTCAATATCTATTGAACATATACTTGATGGAATCCCTGGTATTCTTGGCTTGAGCTTTACAGCCTGACCTCCTCGGAACCTGGGAGGAGGGCTCTCCTTTCTCTTTTTGAGCCCCTCACTTTCAGGTCTGCCTTTAGAAGTCGAACCCTCCTTCCTCCTTGATGCTCTTTCCCACACAATTGAAGTATTTTTCCTTATATCGGTTCTTTAAGCTAATGAAAAATATGCTTGCGCACCCCCAGTTGAGGTCTCGACTTCTCACTTGGGTCCTGTCTCTGTGATAGGATTGAGGACCATGCACAAACACAATGCATTATCAGTGAGCTCTAACATATAAGACATAAACCGCCATCCCATATTCTGATGACGTATATGAACCACACCCCCATCTGAGGTATGATGTCAGGTTTTACATGGCTTCCCACATGGCATTATAACAATTTTATCCCTACCTTCCCTCCGCACCCGAGAGGGTTGGCAACAACATGCAATAGTCACAGAGTAATCTTCCAATTTAACATGCTGGTTAGGGTGGTTCCATCAATCCTCAGAATGGGTGGCCAACCCTGCCAATTCATTGTATTTGCAATCGTAACCTCCCCAAACTAACCCCATATCCCCCATTTTTGGAGCATTATACAATACAAAATGGAAATTGACATTATCAACGCATAGAAAACCGAATAAAACAACCCAGGACCACATGCAGACAAAGGAGAAGATGCAGCCAATACAATAATCTAGTTTGAAGCTAAAAGCAGATAATTTCCAACGATCTCCATACTCGTGAGGCATAAAAACGAGAGGGACAGAACAACATACCCTTGGTTTTCTTTGCACCACAACTTCTGGTTCTTTATCTCTTTGTTCCTGTTGGATCAAAACCAATTGAACTTCACCTGGACCACGGTTGATTCTCATATTGAGACAATATTCATCACAATTTTATGTTGGACCATGTTTGGATAGGATTGAATTTATAAAACATGGTTGACCATGATTGATGTTATAAACCAAAGGGAATAATAATCCCTAAATATTAATACTAAAAACCTAATGGATTATAAACCTAAGGGAATAATATTAAACCCTAGGAATATGAACTCTTAGATTAATAAATCAAAAGGATAAAAATTATAAACCTAATGTCTATAAATGCTAAAATAAATATTATAAATTAAATAATAAATAATACTTAGCTACAAATTAATTTACAAATATCTCTCAATTTCCTAACAAGCACGCTTCAATTATACCTCTAAGTGGGATTTTCAAGTACTTATATTTTCATAATATTAATACACAATTATTATGGCCCTATATAGCATGAAATGTTGTTCTTTTATAAATTTAATGTTTAGCTGATTCATATAGAAATGACGAGATGATGAGAAGATAATATATATATATATATATATATATATATATATATATATATATATATAATTTTAATAATAATAAATTAATAAATATATATGAATTAAATATAATTATTGTTAATGTGTATATGAAATTTTTTTTTTTGCAAGGGAATGGGTAAAAATTTGTATTATTAAAAAAATCCTGTTACAAGGTTGAAAATTTTACATATTCCAATCTTCCTTGCAGGTTTCAGATTGAGCATGGAGGCTCAATCCAAACCCTTAATCAAGTTTCCCATGATACAAAATTTTCAGTCGCTTTCCATCTAAAATTTTTCTAACAAGCCTCCAATATCCAGGCACTTTTACATTTCATATTTCACTACTTTTGCTTTGATTTAGTATGACTTCTTGTTTTCCTCTCTTCCCAACTTGGGTCAAACCCATGTTTTCTACTAATTCTGATGGATCTTTCTTGGTCAAGTAATTTTTTTTTATTTTTTAATTCTCCCTCATGTGCCCGATCTTCCCAAGAATTTCCTTCCAGTCATATTCCTTGTCGATCTAGGAGGAGATCTGTTTTTCATGGGGGTTTTTTGCTCTTAGGCTTTCACTGAGTACAGAGGATTCTCATTGGCATGTGTTTTTTGTTGGTTGATTTCTATTTCTTGTAGTGTATTTTTTTGTTGTTGTATCTTCCTCTTGTTTAAATTTTGGTCTTTATTATCCTAAGTATCTTCCTCTTTTTACATCATATAGTGATTTCCCTCCGCTCATTCCCACCATTTGGGTCTTCATATATTTTGCTGATATTTTCCATTACATAAATTCTTGGGGAACATTTTAATTGCATGCCCTATTTCATAGCATGCTCTACAACAGAATAAAACATTTCCATAATCAATTTTTGGACCCAAAAATAGTTTGGAGCCCCCATATTAATCTCAGTGGGAAAACCCTTGTTGATGTCCATCTCCACACATATTATAGCATAAGTAGTCTTATAAAAATAATTAGTTTTTGGGTTGTGGCAATAAATTTTTCCTAATGCATTCCTAATAGAGGATAAAGATGGAAGATTTCAAAGGTGCAGGGAAAGGTTTGGAAGCCTTACCCAAACATGATTCGTGGAGATTTATTCTTTGACTTGGTTAGAATTGGATGTCTAGGGATTCATGAATATCGAGACATTACTCATAAACCATGGTCCGACTTCACAAATGGCCTTCTTGTCCTCAATATTATAATAATAAATAACTAGAAAACCTTTTGCATTAAGGTAAATATTCAACTCATCCATAAAAAGAGGCTTCCATGTCTTAGATTTCCATTTGTGCAGATCACTCTATCAATACCAAAGCTCATTAAACTTGCAAACCAAACCTTGTTCTGAAAAATATTTTTCACAGCTAAAATCTTCCTCATCCAAATGAATATTCAGGTAAGGAACTTTTTGAACCACCGAAAGACCAGATCCAAATTTCAACATGGAACTATATGAAATCAAAGAAAATCTTTCTTGATGGGAAAGCATGCTTGCAAAAGAAATTTTCTTCGTCGATAGATTACTAAGATTACCCATTGATCAAACTATAGAATAAATCTGTAAAAAAAAAAACACATAATTTAAGCATAGATCATTGCAAGGGTTTTTAGAGTTTTATCCTTCCTCTAATGTGTATAAAAATTATATATATATTAGATTTAAAAAAATAATATTAAATTAAATTTTAATAATAAAAAAATTAAATAAATTTATATGAACTAACTATAGTTGTTATCAATGCATATAGGAATTATAATAGTGATGTAATAGTATGATTGACATCAATATCATACGTTTTATATAAAAGAGAAAAATTTGATTTGTTGCCAAATGGGAAAATTGGAAATTTACATGTACTACCAAATTGAAAAATTAATAAACATGCGCATTGTCATGTAAGACTTTAAAATTAATATATGAAAATAAAATAGGAAAAAACAAATCATAATATATTCAAAATGACATGTGTCACATGGACGATGAACCATGCGACACTACACTATGTAGATAAGTGTGTTAAGAGGTCATGTACAACTTCTGCATAATAAACATATGCGAAGTTTATTTGGGACTAGTTTTTGGTTCTGCTCTTTTGGGTTGCAGTTCACTGTTATGATTTGGGTTTGGGTTGGGAAGAGACATGGTTTGAAGCTGAGTGGTGGAGGAACTAGGACTTCGACACTGCAGTGATGAAGGGGTTGGATCTTGATGCATGCAAACATGATAACAAGACAAGTGGAAACAAATGCTCTAGGACAAGTGAAAATTTCATCATCATTCAAAGTTGGGAAGTGGTTTTGGGTCAATTCTAAACAGTATCGGGGTATTTTAAAGTGGAGACTAGCCTGTATAAAATGTGGGTAACCAAGGAAAAAAAAGACTAAAAGGAAGAGTACTCAGACCCTTCACAATAAGCAATATTCAAGCAAGTCCCCTTTGAAATCATATGGAAACAGGCCTAGAGGAAAAGGAAAAGGAAAAGTCATCAATGATTCTACCTTGTACAATCCCACATCCACACCTCTCACCTGGTCATCTAATCTCTATGTCTAGAATTTTTAAGTGGAAAAAAGAGGTTTGAGGTTCTAGAAACTAAAGAGAAGGAAAGGGAGCATAAAATTCATGTTATAACATTTGAGAAACATGATTTAGCTGAAAGAAATACAATTTTGAAGGAGAAAGTGGAATTTCTACCGGAAGCTCTCCTGATAGGGAAGACAAAATGGCAACGGATGAAGGCAGATGTGAAAAACATGAAGAAATTTGTATTAGAGAGTATAGAGGTGGTGGATATGAAACCATCCCAGGATAAAGGGTAAGTGGTTCCCAAATATACAACCATGAAGGGACAAAAATAGAAGAAAGGAAAGAAGGCTCCACAAAAGTTTCCAAAAGTTGGGTTGAAGTTATTAGAAATTCTTCTAATAGGGGAGGGGACACAAAATTTCAGGTCAGTAGCATGCAAGATAGAGAAATCAAGGAAAGACAAGGTAGATTACTAGACATAATTATTAAAGGGGTGAAAGACTATGGGAAAAATGAATATACTTTTGAACTTGAAAAGGACTTCAAAGACAAGATGCTATGTCAAGGAAAAATATGTCAAGCATGGAGGATAGGAAAGTTTAACGATGAGAGATTCAGTCACATAAGAGTCATCATGCCTAGTTTGTGTGATAAAGATATCATCCTAATCAAGATGCAACTCTTTAGGGGTTATCGCTATTTTCTAGAAGAATATTTAACTGTAAAAGAAGAAAGGAAAGGAATGGAAAAATTTCAAAGGTTAGGGCAGCAAGAGATGAGGGAAAAATAGAATGGATTCATAAGAGTACATATTTGATAGCATGATTTGGAATTCCTCCCAAATCAAGGAAGCAAGATTATAATAAATAAGAGATAACAAATTTTTTAATAGGAAATAAGGAAGCAACGTCGGTATGGGAAAACAGGGACAAAGACACAAATGCAAGTCTTACAGGTAAAAAAATATATCAATCAAGTCATACCCAGGTTTCCTTAATTTTATTTTGCTGGAACTGCAAAGTTTATCCTTGGAGACGAGGACCTAGTTTTGGGCCTATTGTGGAAGATAGAGACATAATTTTCCTCATAGAAACACATGATCGTAAAGGGTGCAATACACATTTTTTTAAAGGGTACTGGAAGATGGTAGTGTGGAACAAGGTAGCAGGGAATAGAAAATGACACGGGGGTGTCATGGTATTAGTGAGAGAAACATAAGGTCGTTTCTTTCGACTAGAAAAAGAAGACTCAAATAAACAATTCATTCGGTTTAAAATATTTGAAAAGGAAAAATCACATTATAATTGCAGAATGTTATTTTTCTCTGTAAGTTTCAAAAATATACAAAAGTAGAGGCCTTGACCTCAAAGATACTTTTGTAGCCTTAAAGGCATATATTGCGACATATTCCAAACTAGGTGAAGTCATTATAGTGGATGATTTCAATGATAAGACTGCAAGCGAGGAAGCTAGCATTCCTTGTTGTAAAGAAGACTGCGACCATGTCTATGTTACAGAAGAGAGTAATCATGAGTGGGAAATAATTTCAGAGGATAAGGGCTACAATATCTTTGGTGAATAATTTCTTACTCTATGTGGGGCTTTCGATTTAGTCATTTTTAATGATTTCAATATAATATGGGAACAGTATGGTAATTTAACTTGCAATACTTACAATGGAGCAAGTGTAGTAGACTATGTAATTTTCTCACATATTTTGTGTGAGAAAATGGAGGAAGTTTTGATTGGAGATCAACTTTGGGACATAAAATCATATCGCAATCTAATTTATATAGGCTTCTCTTGTACTGGAAGGAAGTAGTTAGGGTCAAAAACTCAGTGTGTTCAACAAAATCTTCCAAAGGGAAGAATTCTTTTGACTCTAGAAAATTGTAATACATTCAAATTAGTGCTAGAGAGGCTCTTCGAGAAGGAGAAAATCCCATTTCATGATATGCATAGTCACAGATTAACATATTTAATTCAAAGTGCACTTGCATAGTGCAAAAGATAAAAAGTAAGAAGTCTGAAAAAATTTGCTTTTCAGTAAATGCTTGGTTTCACGAGGAATGCAAAATGGCAAGGAGAATGTGGAATGAGTCAAAAAAGGATAACATAAATCTAAAATCTTATGAGCATATATTAAGAAAGAAAAAGGTTTATTTAATGTTTTTGAGGAGAGAAGAACTAATATTCCTTGGGAAAAATAACCCCAAATTATATTGGATAGAGCTCCAATAGAGAAAGATGAAAAATGAAAACAATATTACAACTTCTAAATGGTTTTATTATGAAGACAACTTTATGAGCATGATCCCAAGGTTGGTAAAAACGGATATAAAACTCTTCATGGTGCAAGAGGTAGAGATGGAAATCAAGAAGTTGGGTGTTTGAAAATAAAAAGACTTAGTTGAAATCCAAGTAGATTATTTAAAGTGGGGCTTCAAAATTCTTGCACCTCACATTAAAAAAAGTTCAACATCATCATAAAACAAGGGTTCCCCACTGATTGGACAACTAGTTTGGAAATACCTTTTTTCAAGAGTGGTGATGTCAGTAATCCCTCCAACTATAGGACCATAATGATAAAACCCTTGTTTTCAAAGTTATTTGGAAGCATGTTAGAGAATAAAATCAACAAATGGTTAGAATAAATATATAGACATGCTCAAGGACAAGCAAGTTTTAGACCTAAGAATTCCACGGTTGATCATGGTATAAATGTAAGGCATATCATTGAGAAAGTTTGGTAGAAAAAGGAATAAGTATTTTGTTGTTTTGTTGATTTTATAAAAGCCTTTGACATGGTTCCTAGGGATAAGTTTTGGCACAGAATAGAGGAACTTGGGGTTCCCAGGAATTTGAGAACAGTTGTGCATACGTTGTACGAAGAGGTGAAAGTCAAAATTAGAATTTCAACAGGCATTTCTGAAAGTTATATAAGTGATATCATGGTTAAACAACGTTTCCCATAGTCTCCTATCCTCTTTGGTTTATATATCGACAAACATGAAGAGTGGCTAAATTCGCAAGGGGGTTATTGTTAGACAGACAAATCCCTCTTGTGGACAAGAGTGATCTCCCTAGTATCCTAAGGATATCTAGAAACAAATAGACAAACGTAGGCCATTTTCTCTAGACCATTTTGCTTAAGAATTATTAATTAGCTATGGAGATATGCTCCTACCTGAAGTCCAATGCTTTAATTGGTATTCAATCCAGTCGCTCCAAAAGGTATTGTTCCAGCATATAAATCTGCAATCAAAGACAAGAAAACAAGATCAAAAGCATCTGCAAGATATGACAATTAAAAAGCAATAATCTATCTTAGTGATCAAGGAATCCAAGAATTAAATTATTCAAAAGATAGATGAACAACTCAATTAGAAAATAGAATCCATTTGTATTAACTTTGAATAAAAGAAGAAACCTTACAACCTTGACGGCTTGATGTTTGTATAGGTTTTTCCGGGGTTCCGAACAGTCGTTTTCCTCAGTCTGACAAGACTCAAACTCTCTGATTCAGCATGAAACTATGGCGATGAGTATGTAATCTCTCCCATGCCAATGATGCCAAATATAGAGAGTATAATTTCTTCATCAGTTCACCTCAAAATAACCAAGTTCTAAGTACCCTTGAGACTGAAACATGGTCTCAATTGATAGTAGAAGTGAGGTAGTTTCAGCTCCAATAAGGAAGGGATAAATCCCTCTTATCATGGGATTTTAGCTCCGAAAACCAAGGGATAGCTTCATTTATGAAGGGATAAAGGTTCATGAATGGAAGGGGCGAAGCTCGACCAGATAGCGCTTCTAGAAGGCCCCAGCTAGGAGAATATTCGACCAACTGGGCTTCTAGAACTTACTTTTATTTTTATTTTACCTTTTACGAGGGTCCACAGTTTGAATGGGAAGAACGTGCAGGATGTGCCACAGGATTTATAGCAATAAATTGCGGTACCACAGGAAATGACTAGGAAAAGTACTGAGTTAGGCTTTTTAGGTTTTAATAATTTTTTTCCCAATTCCAAGACTTGATTTATCAAATTTATGTTTTTGGACTTCTAAGGGAGTAATAAATAGGTAATGATGAACACATATAGATAGCTAAACATCATGGTCAAAAATTTGAGTGTAACAGATTGCCCCCCTAAAGTGAGCAGTCTGAAGAGCTCTAAAGAGTTCTGAAGAGTGAAGTGCTTTATCATTCTGAGGATCGGGCTACAGGCACATTGGTTGAAACCCTAAAAAAACATTCAATGCAAGCATATATATATATATATATATATATGTATATCATCGCTGAGGTAGGCATTCCCATACTTAGATCAAAACTAACTACATGTTCTGATACATAAATGATTTTAGAATTACATGAAGTAGTAGACACAACATGGATGCAACCATATGTTAGAAGTAGTCTACTGTATGATGAATAATAAAACTCCTCATAGCCTGGATGGTGGAAACTAGATCCAATGTCTTGATTCCTTCTTCTCAAACTAGTACGATTCTATCCATGCGATTGATTGTGTTGAAGTCGAACATGGTAGAAACCACTTGATTACTAGTCAATGATGTGAACTGTTAACAAGTGTGAGAGAAACCACCAATAATGACAATGGTTCTCAAAGTACTCAGTAAAATCTAGGAAATGTGAATTTGTGATCTGAAGTTGAATATTTCACAGAATCATTCGATCGAAGGTCAATGATGCAACCTATAGTCGAAGGCAAGAAACATGCCATTAGGGCATGTAGATCCCAAGTTACTGTTAGGATTCTAGATCAAATTTCTAGATGACGAGCTATCATCCATAGAAAGTGATCCGTCGTAGGCAAGCCCATGACATGAAACCATTAGATCAAGTTTTTGAAGAAATTTTAGCAAGTACTGACTCAGGGATGGTCAATGCGAATGGAAACAAATGCTTGCAATGAATGGTTTATTAAACTATTCTCTTGAACACATAACGACACTGCACATGGTGACGATTGACGTAAAGCTAATATCTAGAAACCGGTTGAAGACTTTCAATGTGGTTCAATTAAATATTTGGTCAAAGGATTTTCCCAACCCAAATATGAATGTGACAAAAGTGTCGTGTTCAAGAGTGGTATACAACTTTCTGAAACGAAGTGCGATAGCTGGATTTATTTTCTCTCTTTTCCGCCACCGTTTTTGGCAAGTACCTCTTTATTTTTTCACAAGCTTGAGGAGGATAAAATTTGCTTGTTATATAAGCTCATCCTTCGGATGATTCTAACTTAGCATTAAACTAGAACCCTAAGAAGGAGTGGTTCATTCCTGTTTATAATTTACAGGTTCTTTACTGTTAAGTTTTAATGAGTCCGGTATAGGTGAAACTCGGTTTTTTTCAATTTTAGGGAGTCATAAGACAAACTTAAGAAAACTCCATGGGTGTAATTTTTCGTAAATTTAGTCTCTCAAGCCCGAAAAAGGATAAAATAATGTAGGAGAAAACTCTATTGACCATGATTAGTCAACATATGCCTTTTTGCTAAATAGTTCATTTCAACCTGGAAAAGGGGTAAACTTATACTGAAGGGACGAGTGTTCATTTCCTTTAACAAGTTCGAATAGTCAAGTACTCGGTGATATTTTCATATTTAGAGATTCTGAAAAGGGTTTAAAAGAGAACTCCAGGGTTTCACTTTTTCATAATTTTCAACAGCCTGAAAAAACGATAAATGTATACTCATTGTGGCCGACCTTCAATTTAATTTACGAGCAGGAAAGGACGGAAAGAACTCGGCATTTTCATGTGTTTTACGAGAATGAAAGATAGCAAAATAATCTCAATATTTTCATGAGTTTAATGAGTCTTGAAAATAATAACCGAAATGGACTCAAGATAGGTTTCATTTTTATACAGGCTTGAAACATAGGAAAAATTATTCTTGAGAGGGTTTCATTTTTACAGAAGCTTGAAACGTAGGAAAACTATGCTTGAGAGTGGTTTCATTTTTACACAAGCTTGAAACGTAGGAAAACTATGCTTGAGAGTGGTTTCATTTTTACACAAGCTTGAAACGTAGGAAAATTGTGCTTGAGAGTGGGTTTGTTTCATTTTTTACACAAGCTTGAAACAAAGGAAACTACGCTTGAGATAGGTTTGTTTCATTTTTACACAAGCTTGAAACAAAGAGAAAATTGTGCTTGAGAATGGTTTTAATGCTCCCCAAGCATAACCTGCTAGAGCATATTCCCCCTAAGCTTCATTTCATTCACCTAAGTATATTACCGGTTCATTTACGAGATCAAATGAAAGACATGACTTGACATTTATAAGATCTAATCAAAGACTCGATTCAATTAGGAGAGGATTTGTTTCATTTTTTAACGAGCTTGACACAGTAAAAGAACTATGCTCATGGTATCTGTTTCATTTTTTAACGAGGTTGACACAATAAAAGTAACTATCCTCATGGTATCTGTTTCATTTTTTAACGAGGTTGACACAGTAAAAGGAACTATCCTCACAGAAACCTGTTTTATTTTTTAACGAGGTTGACACAGTAACAGGAACTATCCTTAAAAGGTTATGTTTAATTTTTTAACGAGGTTGAAAAATTAAAAGAACTATCCTCATAAGGTTCTGTTTCATTTTTTGACGAGGTTAACACAGTAAAAGAACTATCCTCATGGTGACTTGTTTCATTTTTTAACAAGGTTGACACAGTAAAATAATTATCCTCATGGAAACCTTTTCATGGCTTCCAACTGGAAGTAACATATGTCAAGGGAAACTCCTCGATCATGGCTTCCAAGAGGTCTTCATCAGATGGAAGAACAGTTCTCTGGAAGGAACACATGTCAAGGGACTCAATAGGGATAAGAAAATCATGTTCAAATTCCCCCATAGAGTTCACCATGTCAATTACCAGATCTAAGTCAAAGGAAGTCGAGAAAATGGTGAGAGGCTTGCTTGCATCGGTAACTAAAAACATGGGACTTGTTGCCACATAATTAACCCATGACGGGGTCGATACCACTTCCATATAAGGAAAATTTAGGGATGTCAAATTATTGGTAGACGAGTCAAGACTAGGGAATGAAAGTTGGTCAACAGTCACAATATTTCCATTGTGAGGGAAAGACATTACGTGAACGAGTGTCGATACGACAACTTTCATTTCATAGATATAGTCTCGCCCAAGGAGAAAACTGAAATCCAAGGGGCCTCGAATTAAAATAAGATCAGTAAATATATTTTTACCTTCCAAGGTAATAGGAAACTCAGGAAGGATCCCTAAAGGTTCACTAATGATTTTGTTAGAAGCTGACATATTTTGCATAACCGGCACAAGCTGAGGGGAACCCAAAGCTTGCCAAGTAGTTGAGGATAAAATACTAACAGAAGCACCTTCATTTATATTTGTGCGACGCACATTTTTACCACAAACCTTCACAATGATTTAGAAAGGGATGGAGGAAGGAAGATGAGGTTCTATCAGTCTATTCCAATCAAAGGAAAAGACCTCGGTACTTGGAGGGGTTTCTGAACAAACAGGTGAAATGCCCCCTGACGTAGAAGAATCTGATGTAAAAAGAAGAACCTGAGCGGTATGAATTTCACTCTCTATAGGGAGAGTGGGATCGCTCGGATGTGAAATCAAGTTGACCACTTGATCAACTAATGGAGCATCAACCTGAGTGATATTAGTGTCACTCTTCAATGGAAGAGTGGGATTGATTATACTTGGAATTAGATCAATCACTTAGTCAGCTGACGGTCGGTTGGGAGAAATTTTACGGTAACCAGTTGGAATTTTTTGCTATGGAACAGTAAGGTTTTCGAACAATTTCGAGGCTTCATCCATGTGAGGGGAAATGTGAGTTTGATGACTCCCTTTGCATAACCTACAAGGAAACCTAACTTTACCCTTTTTCCTAGGAACCTGACAATCACTGGTTTATGGATCAATGGTAAGTTGATCAGAATGTTCTGACCATACTTCCAAGACCTTAGGAATACCAGGACAATTGATAAGGAATTGGTCACCCTTACAAATCTTGCAAGGGTATTTGGGTTTGTGATGCATGTTGGAGGTTTCCTCAACATTACCAACACTTACAACCATGATTGGTTGGTTGACTTCTTTCTTATCTTGCTTATTATTCTTCTTCCATTTATTCTTCTTCTTAGCCACCTGGTATTCCCTAGTGGAGTCGCCATTTTTTTAGATGGAAAAATCCCTCTTGCGGACAAGAGCGAACTCCCTAGTATCCTAAACATATCTAGAAACAAACAGACAAACGTAGACCATTTTCTCTAGAACATTATGCTTAAGAATTATTAATTAACTATGGAGAGATGCTCCTACCTGAATTCTAATGCTTTACTTGGTCTTCAAACCAGTCGCTCCAGAAGGTATTGATCTAGCATATAAATCTGCAATCAAAGACAAGAAAACAAGATCAAAAGCATCTGCAAGATATGATAATTCAAAAGCAATAATCTATCTTAGTGATCAAGGAATCCAAGAATTAAATTATTCCAAAGATAGATGAACAACTCAATGAGAAAATATAATCCATTTGTATTAAATTTGAATAAAAGAAGAAACCTTACAAACTTGATGCCTTGATGTTTGTAAAGGTTCTTTCGGGGTCCCGAATAGCTGTTTTCCTTAGTTTGACAAGACTCCAACTCTCTGATTCAGCATGAAACTATGGCGATGAGTATGTAATCCCTCTTATGCCAATGATGCCAAATATGGAGAGTATAATTTCTTTAGAAATTCACCTCAAAACTACCAAGTTCTAAGTACCCTTGAGACTAAAACATGGTCTCAATTTATAGCAGAAGTGAGGTAGTTTCAGCTCCAATAAGGAAGGGATAAAGCCCTCTCATCATGGGATTTTAGCTCCAAAAACCAAGGGATAGCTCCATTTATGAAGGGATAAAGGTTCATGAATGGAAGGTGTGAAGCTCGACCAAATAGCGCTTTTAGAAGGCCCCAGCTGGGAGAATATTTGACCAACTGGGCTTCTAGAACTTGCTTCTTCTTTTTTTACCTTTTACATGGGTCTGCAGTTTTAATGAGCAGAACGTGTGGGATGTGCCATAGGTTTTATAGCAATAAACTGCGGTACCGCGGGAAATGACTAGGAAAGGTGCAAAGTTATGCTTTTTAGGGTTTTAATAAGCTTTTTCCCAATTCCAAGACTTGATTTAGAAACTTTATGTTTTTGGACTTCTAAGGGAGAAATAAATAGCTAATGATGAACCCATATAGATAGCTAAACGTCATGGTCACAAATTTTAGTGTAATAGTTATGGGATACATTTGGGAAAGTTTGTTATAAGGATTATTTTGTACGTGGATGACCTTGCTCTTGGTTTGCAAGAGGACTTAATTTCCTTGGAGCATTTTTGTAGAAATGTGGGGATGCAAATCAATATCAGAAAAAAGAAAGTAGTGGTATTTTCTAACAAAAGAAATTATAACCATCATAAGTTCTACTTTGAAGGCACCATTTTGGAAGAAGTTGAAAATTACAAATATCTCGAAATTGACTTCAACATAAATCCAAGTTGGGATGTATGTAGAAAGAAAAGAACTTTGGGGGGTTGGAAATAATTTTATGCTTTTCAAAATAGGTCTAGAGAGGCAGATTTATGGGACTCGAAAACCACTCTAACTCTTTTTGGGCTTTTAGTGATTATGGTGATTCTCTACGGTTGTGAATTGTGGGCCAAAAGTACATCTGACATGCAGTGGAAAAAAATTGATAAAATTCAGAAGCATTTGATTACAAACAAATTCAAAATTAAAAGTGTAGTTCCTTATGCTATCTTGTTAACTAAAACATGGGCGGCTCTTATTGAATAAATAAATATGGTTTCGGTCATAACTTATTTGAGAAAAATTGAGAAAATGGAAGAGGGAAGAAGGCCTAAGGTTGTCTTTAATGACATATTGTGCACAAGAAGGAAGACTTGGATGCGGAAAAATAACAAATGGTTTAGAAAATGGGGCATTTTCTTGAGCATGTGTCCCACAAGAAGTAAAGAGATAAAAGGTTTTTTTGTGGATAAGTTTCCCAAATGTACTTGGGATAAGGAGTTAGGGAGAAAGAAAAAGTATTATATCGAAGAGTTTAATCCCTCTCATAATCATCAACAAAAAGCGTACATAGGAACCAATATTTCTTCGAGAGCCAAAAATATTATCGCTCAATTAAGGACTAATTTGCATAAACTTGGTTGTGAAACAGGGTGCTGGAAAAGGCGAAAATATTTGTGGAAGGAAATATTATATATTTTTTTCTCTTTCGAAAAGGTTGAAATATAAATGCATTTCATTTTAGAATTTGAGGCCTTCAAAACTAGGAAAATTTATGCAAATATTTTGGCAGCTAGCTCTTAGGATATTCTATTCAACGAGGGCTTTGTCGAGAAGCTGGGAGAGTTTATTGTGAAAATTCACTAGAAAAGGGAAGAATACAAGATCCAGATAGAGAAGTAATTTGTCCCATAGGTTAAATTTAGCCTCGTGGACGTTAAAATAACTTCCTGTTATTTTGCTCCAATATATGGTCAATTTTCATTTTTTACGCTCACAATAAGTTTCTCACCAAACACACATTCATGACCAAACCCATTATCTTAGACAATACACTATTTATAATTCTTGCTGGCCACATGTATTTTTTTTAGCTTGGTAATTTTTTCAGAATTAAGTTGTTAGACAATTCTTATTATTTTTTATTCATTGGTGCAAGCTGACTCATCGTTATTATTAAAAAACCTTGAATTACCCATTAGTGGTGTGTAAGGGAGGACACTTTCACTCTTGCTAGATACCTCAAAGCACTGGATCGTTAACCTATTTCATTATCATCGAGAAAAATGATTTTTCAACCAAACAAAATTAGTTACAAGACATACTCGAGGTCCGAAGCCACAAACATACTTAGAAATATGTCAAAAAACTTTTGAACTTATTATTTAAGCGATAAAAACATTTTAATTTATGATTTCATAGTGTAATAAATGTATATATCTTCTCTGTGTAACTTGTATATTATTTTTTCATTATATTGTAGTATCTAGAATGTTATGTTATTACTTGTTGAATGCTATGTTATTATATTATTTTTGGTATTGGATTTTACTATTTGATTGTTATGTTTTGGTCTCATCGCATTAAATATAACATGTATTATTTTATGTTTTTATAGAGAAGGAAAGAGTCATCATTTTCATTAAAAAAAAGGAGTATCGAGACAAAATGGCTATCTTGGTGAGCTTAGTAAACCAAAGAAAATAGAGTTGAGATTGACTATAGCTTTTGTGTTGAACAATATAGTACAACAAATTACATTTTCTATGACAAAAATTTGCAAAAGAGTATCACCCATAGATACAAAATGTAGTGAAATAAAAAAAAGCAGTCACAAAAAGATTGAATTTCCTATAGCGAAACACCGACAAGATATCATGATAAACTAGAATAGTTCAAAGTAAAGAGCAAAGTAAAAAGAATAATATATGATTATAAGAGATAAAAATCTAGCCAAGTGCCAGTGGGAAAAGAGAAGCTCCCACACCTCAATAGTTGAATGCCCTAGTGTTCTTTGAAAATATCTAGCCTTTCTCTACAGATAGGGCCTATTTGGACAAATTTTCACCCACATATTCCATTCATGGTGAATATGATGAAAATAAAGGAAATGGAAATGTTTCTTGAGAAGATTGATCCTTTCTATCCAGTGGTGAAGAGATAATGCCTAGATGTGGATCCTTCTATATAACCAATCAATTACACACTTGGAATTCCCATATACCTGAAAAGGGTCCAGATTCATTGATGATGCAAAGAAAACGTCGCCCAATATGTTGTTACCACTGCTTCAGTATTGGTACTCGATCTAACATTCAACTAGATCTGGAACAACTTGTTCTTAGGGTGAAAAAATATAAGCACCCCCTCCACAAATACTAGCTTGAGAAGCGTCATCAGAGAAGCCTACACTACATGAATGTGGGCTAGGAGGATAAATTAAAGAGAGGACCCTAAAACGATTCAGAGGCCAAAGAAAATCATTAAAAATGGTAAGAATATAGGGTAGGATACATGAAAATTAACAACCAATCCCTCAAAGATTATTTCTTTTTTAACCTTCCATATGCCCGATGCAATGAATATGGGAAAATATTTAAATAGTCCCATCTTGTGATGCCACTAGAGAAGATAGGTCTCAAGAGGGTGCAAAGGAACTTCTTCCAGAATATTAAGAGATCCAATTAAAACAATCCAAAGGGCCTTTGAGAAAGAGCATTGGAGAAACAAATGGTTAAAAAATTCAACTTCCTTAGAACGTAGAATACAAATTTTTTAGCCCCTTAAAACCCGTACGTAACATATTGTCCCAAGTGAGAATATTGTTCTCCAAGGAAAGCCATATAAAACTTTTGAGCTTGGGAGCAATGGGCCAATGAAAAATATTCCTATGCCACCACTTAGCCTTGGGCTATAACAAGAAATAAGAAATACTATTATAAGATAGGTTGGTTGTAATCTAACTAGAGGATTGGTTTTAACACTAGGAAATGGTATTGTCCTTAGGAGATATGATAAGACCATTAAGTACCAACTTATTGATACAATAGTCCCATTTCTTAGCCAAATGACTCAGAATACCAATACTCATACAATATTTCAATATTCCAATGAAAGTATTAATCGAAGAAGGTAAGAAATATTGAAAAATATTAGAAGCAACCTGAGACTCAAGCTATGAAATGGGTTAAACTGATAATTTATAAAAGTAAGAAACCCCTATAAAAGGGTCTTTCCCCAGTCTAATGAGATGATCATTTTCCACCTTCCACACAAGCCATTTGGTGATCTAGGGAGCACAGGCTGCCAAAAACCTCTAAATATTCATTCCCACTAAGTATTTATGAGCCCTAGAGGACCACAACCATTGCAAAGCATGACTTGTATGTAGATATTTATCTAGTATAATACTGCTCCAAATACGAGAACCTATCATTTCTCTCCAAAGACTTTTCATGGGTCAAGAGAGGCCAAACCATTGTAAGCTTTTGAACCTCCAACCCCCAAAAAAATTGGGTTGATAAAGAGAATCCCATTTCGAAAAGTTATAACTATATCAATTTCGATTACAACACTAAATAAAATTACACATGCACCACAAATTTTTCTTGATATCTTATTTGGGAATTTTTTAAAGAGACAAAAAATATACAAGAATGCTCTCTAAAACCAATTTTACCAACGTCATCCTACAAACAAGAGAAATCCATTAGTAGCACTAGTAGTTTATATTTCTTTTAATGTTCTTAGTTAGCAAGTTCCATTCCTTCACAAGTATAAGAATTAGGCTTAATATAGTAACCCAAGTAAGAGAGCCCTTGGTCCGTAGGGACCACCTTGTAAGGGAGGAAGGACATAACAATATATATGGACTAATCAGAAATGTTATTCTTATACAATGTCGATTTATGATGGCTAATGCGCATTCCTAAACATAAAAAAGGTTGATATCCACTGCACTACCAATCTACTACAAAAGATAAGGACATCATCAATGAACAAAATATGGGTTAGGAAGATAGATTTAGATACCTTTACCCCTTTAATATGCTCATCTCTATTTGTTGATATAATCCTCTTTGTTAAGCTTTTAATAAGTAAGGGTCATAAAATAGGAGATAGAGGACAACTTCGCCTCAATCCTCTGGAAGCAGTGAAAAAGGCATAAGGTGAACCATTGATGAGCACAACAAAATTTGTAGACATGATACATCCCATGATCCAGTTTTTCACCAAAGGTCTACACCAATGTGGAGAATAAGTAATCTTAGAAAAATCTAGTTCACCTGTTCATTCACATTTATCAAATCCATCTTAAGAATAAAAGTAAATCTCTTTTTGTTATTTATAGTATGCAAGGAATTTTGAGCCAACCCATTGGAACCATGACTCAGACACCCCAAAAGAAAACCAAATTTATGCTGGGAGAGGGAAGAAAAGAAGATGCCCTTCAACCTGCTAGATAAAAAAAATTCAATAAATTTGTAAATGAGGTTACAAAGAGAGATCAATTGCTAGTCATTAAAGGACCAAGGCTTAGAACATTTAGGGATAAAGGATAAAAAAGTTGAGCGTAAATTCCCTGACACCTTTCTTGTCAAATGGCCTCCTCCACAACTAGAACCATGTAATTTCCAATTAGGTCAAAAAATTCCAAATAAAATTCTATTATTCATCCATTAGGACAAGAATATTTTCCTTGGAAAACTATTTAAGAACCACTTTTATCTACTCCAATGTGACATGATCACCAATTATAGCATAATCATTGTCCGAAAATATTCTAGAAAGATGACTATTAACCTAAAGTTGGTCCTGAATGAGGAATTCCTCTGCATATTTTAAGAGCCTAGAGAAATTAACCATGCCTATCCATTCCAAAACCTATTGTGAACAATGAGACCTTCCCTTGTCATCTATTATATCCCAAATGGAATTATTATTCCTACAATGAGAGGAAAAATTGTGAAGGAACTTGGTATTCCCATCACCCTTCTTTATCCAAATCACCCTACGTTTGAGGTGGAATTTCTCCTCCTATTCTATAAGGAAATGGGAATTCCTCTCTGTTAAATAGATAAACTTACGTTTGAGAGAATCGAAAAATCCTGAGCTAGTGAGATTCAATTGACATGAATTAATAATGGACTCAATTTCTTCCAACTCATGTTGTTCCTCATGGATAAAATATTGGAACTAATATTTAATATTTACTTTTAATTGTTTCGTTTTATAGATCGAACAATCCATGGCCAAAAATGAGGGTTCACCCTAGAAATGTTCCAGCAATCATGAACAAAAGAAATAAAAGACTCCTCCTTGAGCTAAGATTTATTTAATTTAAAGGGTAACTTTGAGATATATATTTGAAATCCGCTTGTAAGAAAATAGGAAAGTTATCAGATATGACCTTTTAACTGATCCAGGATAGAAATTTCCTCGTTGGAAATCAGAGATTTAGCTACTAAAAATATGTCCAGGCGTTTAGAATCACCATCACCACAAAATATTCCTTAGCCTTCACTATGGAAACAATTGTTTCCTCAAAAAATATAATTGAAGGGTGATGAAGGGAAACCAACTTTCGAAGGGCACAAATTTTAGTGCAAACCAAAACTCCCCTAACGATCAAGGAACTAATAATCATATGGAGCCATTAGTGAAGGGAAACCATGCTCCAAGTGCCCTAGCAGATTTAAATCCATTAGATAAGTCAAAAGTAGGAACACCCTAAGACATAAAGTCACGAGTGAGCTCCTATTTTTTAGGATTTTTTTTCTGAGCTGTAACATTTTTGAAAGATGGGAGGGAAAGTTAAAGGGAAGAAGAAATGGGCATAGGGGAAGGAAAATATGGAGTGGATGCAATATTTAAGGAGGTTATATAAGAGGGGTCCAAAGATCAAGATGATGGGTACTCAATGATTCCCACCATGGGACCAGCAGCCGAAAAATATTTAGAATGATATATGGATGAGGTTTTTGGGTTAGTAGGGATACCATGAGAATAGGATAGGGTGTTAGAAAATTTTGTATTGAAAAGGGAATATCTAGGGACACCAGAGGAGCACAAGGAAGGGTTAATATGATGGTATGAAATAAGAGGGCAAGAGGAATATGAATCAAGAGATACAAATGTGGGATGAGCTATTTCACAATGAGAGCCCGAAAAGGGCTTCATGGAAGAGTTTGCAATGTTTTTTGGTTTACTTTTAAGTTTAGATTATGTTTGTTGGTTTAGTTTTTAGTTTAGTTTAATGATTCAAAGTTGGTATTCTGGAAATCAAAGTTATGAATTTCTTATTTAATTTTGTTAATATTTATGATTATAATAATTTCATAATTATTTTTAATACATTCATTTTTAATTAAAATAAATAAGTTTATAACATCATGTTTGTATATATATATATATATATATATATATATATATATATATATATATATATATATATTTATAAAACTATTATTTATTTTTACTTTATTTTGTGGGCTAAAAGTATTTCTATTTTAAAATACAACAATGCATCATTTATATTGTTATTTTTTATTCGTTCAATTACTTATTGAATTTTTTTCCTCAATTTAATTATGGATAAGTAATATTTCTCACTAAAATTGTATTAGTTAGGGTTAGAGCATGAGATATAAAACTATGGGTTTCATCTATATCTAATGCCTATAAATAAGATATGCTAAATGAGTGAGGTAGGAGGATAGATTTCCTTTTTTCTTGATGGTTTTCCAAAGGTATCGTCATCAAGAATATATTGAGATCCATATCCTAAGATCCTCTTACACCTACTACCCTGATCTAGGTGGATATTGGTGGCCACCCGCTGATTCCACCCCGACCAACAACCAGTTTCATCAGATTCCTTGTTTACATCACCATTTACTATTTTTAGCAGTTTTTTGGGTCTTGAACTTCCAAAGAAGTTTTGACCCCCTAAACGACATTTTTTTGAGGACTACAGTAGGCCCGTAGCCATAAGCGACTAGTCATAGGTGGGGGACTATGTAAATTATTTTAGTTCTTGTATATATCCTTCCAACAAGGTATTTCACGTATCAAACAATGATAATATGACCAAGTTATGACCTCGGGAAGTTGGTTGCTCGAATAACCCCAACGGTGCCAATAAACACTTGGATTTCCATCTCCTGGCATTAAGGTTTTCCCTTGTTGTTCAATAATAAAAAGGCCCCTAAGCCTCCTTGTAACACAGTTCAGAGGCATGTAACCACCACATCTCTTATCAAAGATAAGCTACCATCGTCTGAGCTAGTTTATTTCCATTCTATATGTAAACATATTTCAGTTCCTTGATATTAATGAAATGAAGTTTTATTTCCAATGCATCTTTGAGTTTTTTTTAATATTATATTATACTACATTCATACATAAGTCTGGATCAATTGTATCATAGAGGTCTCCTCTTCCTCTATTTTTCTTTGCATGTCCGCAACGAGGTTAGGGCATAAGGAGTTAGGGCCCGAGCTGGTTGAACCTTTACAAGATCAACCTCAAAAATCCTGGTGACCTCCTATGGATAAATAAAATAAATAACATGGAGCAATAGATCCTTTCAAAATATTTCTCGATGGATAAATTTTCCCAGATCGTTTGACGGCTACCCACAAGCAACGTATCTTCCTATAGTATCCACTCTAAAGGCACTACTCCTTTTAAGTTACAAGTTAATTTTGACATTCCCATATTTGAAGGCCAAATAGATGAAGCCACTATCGATGCATGGTTAAATACATTGGAAGGATATTTTTCGGTTCATGAATTTTCCAATTGGAAAGATATTACTTTTTCACACCTGAAAGCTACCTCCCATGTCAAGGACTGGTGGAAAACCTACTGTGAGAAAAAGGACGAGAGGGAATTCTCATTGTTTTCAGCTGCACCCACTTGGAATTATTTCAAAGAAGCCATCAAGGAACAATATTACCCTCTTGGGAGATATGATTATAAATACATAAAGTATACCACACTATGACAAGGAAGGGATAAAGGTGTGTTGGACTTCACAAATGGATTTCATGCCCTTCGTACAAAGCTGCACATCAAGGATTCTAAGAGGAATTTTGTTCTCAAGTACCATGATTTTTTACATAACTACATCCAGGATGAAATAGAGTTCCTGGACATCTCCTCGATCGGTGTCACTTATCAATATACTTTCAAGATCAAGCATAAATTTAAAAAGAAGAAGCGAGACTTTGGATCTGTGAATCTGAAAAAAGGGAAAGGCACCCACAAACAGAAAAAAAGGACCAAGCTAAGGCGGCGTGACCTAGGAAAACTCATTGAAGCTACAAGCAATGAAAAAAACCACGAATAGCAATAATGACATGGGAAAGTGGTGTGAGTTCCATAATATCCTCACTCACAACACGCGTGAGTGTCAATCCAACCAACAATTATTGGTCACTGAAGGATTATGAATAATATGCATGTTCTAACTCTGAGTCGGAACTAGACAAGGGGAATGAAAAAGGGAAGCATATTATTGATGCGGGGCCAACTAACACCATTTCCACCACCAGGATCCAGAAGGATGAGGCCTAAGATCTAGATGAGGGGGAGTGTCTCTTCCACTCAGAGATGTGGGAGAAGTGTTTTTAGTTGCAGTTCATTGTTCACAACAGGAACCAAACTAACCTCATTTTAGCAGAGGTCATGAAGTAGTTGGGCCTACTAACCACAACACACCTAGAGTCATACACCATCGAGTGGCCTCATCAAGAATGAGATCTCCCTGTTAGCCTGTTGTGTTGCCTCCCCTACATCATCAATCCCTTCACAGATGATGTATTATTTGATGTTTCTCCTCTTGAACTTTTTGATGTATTATTAGGCCAACCATACTTGTGGAAGTGGCATGTTGTGTATGATTCTAGACCTTGCACTATTATTATTACTTTGGGAAATAAGGTTTTCAGGATATTGTAGGTAACACTGCCTACTGACATCTCTTTGATCACTACGAAGAAATTTAGTATGTTCATCTCGCATACCAAGGAGTTTCTTTTCTTTTCTTATGATTCGTCCTCAAGGAAAGAAGAGGGTTGTGGCATGGCCTCTATATAAGGCTCCTCTGCATGGAAGCAATAGATGAAAAATGTCTTAGACAAGTACAAGGACATCTTCACCTCACCTGTAGGGGTGCCTTTACATTATCAGGTCAATCACTCCATCGATCTTACCCCAGTCACGTCACTACCCAATGGACTGATCTATCAATGCTTTATTTTTGAGAACGATGAAATCAAGAGGATCATTGTTACATGTTATTTTGTCACCATGACATTTGAATGTCTATATAGGTTCATCACTACCTACATTATGCTCCCTTAGAATTCAAAAACCCTAATGTTCCTAAACCAAGTCTTGGAATTGGAGAAAAGCTCATTAAAACCCGTAAAATTCTAACTTCACACTTTTCCTAGCTCTTTCCTTCATATCCGCAGATATTTTTCCTATGGCCTGTGATAGATCCCACACGTCTTGCTTATAAAACCCGCGAACCGTCGTAAATAGTCAAATAAAGGAAAAAGTAAGTTTTAGAAGCTCAGCTGGTCGAATATTCTCCCAACTGGAAGCTTTTAGAAGCACGATTAGCTCGAGCTTTATCCCTCCACTCATGTAGCTGTATCCCTCCTCTCATGGAGCTTATCCCTTGGTCTATGGAGCTCAAATCCCTTCATGGGAGGAATCTATTTCCCCTCTTCATGGAACTGAAACTACCTCCATTTCCCCATAAATTGAGCTCATGTTTCAGTCTTAAGGGTAGATGGTAGCTTGTATATTACAGACATACATGTTAGTTGCTGAAGAAAATCTTAAGAGGGCATACTCTCTACACTAGTTGTTTTTGACATGAGAATGATCACACACTTATGTCCATAACTCCATGCTAGTTCAAAGAGAGGAAGGCTTGTCAAACTAAAGGAGGAACGATTGTTCAAGACTCCAGGAGGAACTTGTACGACATCAAGGCATCAGGTTGTAAAGTTACTATTTTCATTCAATAAAATACATATGGATCTCCTTTTCTCATTGAGTTTTTCTTATGCTTATCTGAATAATTCAATACTTAGACTCCTTGATCTCTAAGTTAGATTAGTTGTTCTTAATTATTATATTTTGCAGGTGATTTTAATTCTTTTTTCTATCTTTGACTGCAGGTTCTACTTAGTGAAGAAGCCTCTTTGGAGCAACTGGATAAAAGACTGCATCGAACATTGGATCTCGAGGTAGGGGCATGTCCTCTTTCTTTGTTTATAATAATTCTAAATTGCAAATAATCTAGAGAAAATGATTTACAAATGGATGTTTATTTCTAGCTATTCGTAGAATACTAGGGAGATCGCTCTTGTCCGCAAGAAGGATTTATCTGCATAGCAATCATTGAGGAGCTGCTAAAAAAATGGCACATAATGCCAATTTCATCACCCTATGGGAGCCTGATCATGTTTGTACAAAACAAAGAATGGGACCAAGAGACTTTGTATTAATTATCGGGCATTGAACAAGATCACTATTCGAAATAGGTATCTAATCCCACGGATTGATAACCTTCTAGACTAGATCAAGGGGGGAAAATACTTCATGAATATTTACTTGAATTTTGGTTATCGTCGGGTACCAATCGAACCATCTGATGTGTGGAAGACTCCCTTCAAATTCAAGGAGGGCCTTTTTGAATGGTTGGTCATGCCTTTTAGGTTGACGAATGCCCCTAAAACCTTCATGAAGATGAAGGATGACATCTTGCGACCCTTTGCCAACTTATTTGTGGTGGTGTATATGGATGAAATTTTTATCTTCAACCACCGTTGGGAATATCAACTCCACCATATTCGACATGTCCTCTAAACCCTGCAGCAACACAAGTTATGTGCCTATTTGGAGAGATGCACTTTAGGCATGACCCCAGGTCCAATATGAGGGGTACATCATTGATGAGCGGGGTGTGCATGTGGACCCAGCCAAGATAAAGGTCATTTGGGATTAGCCAACCCCAACTAATCTAACATACCTTTACAAATTTCTAGGTCTCGCCAACTTCTACCACAGGCTCGGTTTGGGGTTCTCTCATATCACTTAGCCTTTAAATCAAGTCAACAAGGCAGGAGCGAAAGAAAAGTTTTTTTGGTTTGAATCCTAACAGAAAGAGTTTGTCGATTTGACGCATTGTCTCTACTATGCACTAGTGCTCGCATTGCCATACCTACAAAAATCATTCAATATTGAGAAATGTGCCTCTGACTATGCTATTAGTGCAATTATTACTCAGTAGGGCATCTAATGACATATCATAGTGAGACACTTTCAGAAATACTTTGAAAGTATCCCACCTATGAAAAAGAGATTTATTCTATTGTGCAGGCATGGCTACAATGGAAGTGTTACATTATGGGAAAGAAAACGGTCATCCACATAGATAACCCAGCCCTACAAATAATATAGATGCAATGGAAGTTGCAGAACAATTTTCATCAGAAATGGTCCACATACCTGCAACAGTTTCATTTGAATATTGAGTAAAAGAAGGGCAACACCAAAAATGTTGTAGACTACCTGATTTTACCACCTATCATGGCACGAACCATTGTGCTTGACTCTTGTGGGAAGGATACTTCGGGTGTTACACCAACATTTGGTAATATAGCCATTTACAATTAGATGGGTCAAATTACACAATGTAAGACCAATTTTTCCATAGTAAAATTGCTTTCACTATAAGAAATAGTTTAATAAACCATATTTTATTAAGTTATTTCTGGTTGAAACAAGAAACCCCATGAGGAATAATTTAATAAATCCTTATTTAATTTATTTTCCTCTAAGAATATTTAATTAAACCATTGTTTAAATAATATTCTTGGTAATTTAACCCAAATATGATGAATAATTAGATAAATCATTATTTTTCTTATTTTCTTTTAGGAATAATTAATTAAATCATTATTTAGTTATTATTCCTTGTTAAATTTGACCAAATCACCTAGAAATAATTAAACAAATCATTATTTGTTAATTATTCCATAACCACATTTTTGAAATGATAAATAAATCATTTATTTGTTTAATATTTCTAGATAAATGTGTTTAACCAGTTTAAATACATTTTCCCTCCAACAAAATATATAAAATATTTCAAGTGGTTACATCTAGATCTTGGTTAATAATATTTTATTATGTGCCATTATCGAGGATAACTCAATATTTTGTTATAAATAGAAGGGTTTTCTGTTCATTATTCACTTTGATCACTTTCATTATCGTGTTTTGATCATTCTCATTACTGCTAATATTTTCTTTTTTGCTTGAACTCCTATAGAGTTCAACACATTTTGGGTTTTCTACACCATTCAGAGAGAGACACTTCTGGATTGGAAGCGTCGAGGAAAACCAAGAACCCATCCCATTGAGGGGGACTGCTAACACTAATATTTTTTCCCTTCCCATGTGTTATAATATATTCAAAATTCTTTACATCTTATCTTGTTTTTTGGATGCATGAGAAATTCTTATTTCTTTTCATTGTTTAACTTCTTTTACTACATAGATCTAGTTTTTTGCAGATTTTTTTTTAACTACCGATTGCGGATCTAAAGAATTTAAGCAACCATATTTGTTGTTAGGATTGTTTGTCACACACACATCTAAAGTGAATTCTTTTCGTACACTTTTGTTAAGAATTTATGCTAACATTGGGATCACCACATCTTCATAAGAGCGATCTATAATTCAACAACACATACCTCACGCTCCTAGAAGGAAAGAAAGTTCCAAATTTTCACCTCCAAGATGCACTATTATGCCACCTGTGACACCTTTGTTTTCCTTCAAGAGAGAATGCGAAGGTGATTTGGGAAGCGCACTACATTCGGGTCCTTGGAAATTTCATGGTAGGGAAAATAGTGGCAGTGTTGCAGAAGTATTTCTATTGACTGAACCTTCAATAGGATGTTGGGATGTAGATCATATCCTGCAATTCCCCCGCCATTTCCAAAACAACCATCAAGAAGCAAGGCCTATATACCCCACTACCTACTCCTAGTTGACCTTGGGAATCCATCTCCATGGATTACACATCAAGCCTTCCTTTTACCAAGCATGGAAATGACTGTGTTTTTGTTGTCATCGATAGATTCCCTAATATGAGCCATTATAGAAGCCTGCAAGAAGAGTAGCACGATAGAATCCATTTGCTAAGATCTTCTTTGAATGAGTGTTGGTACACTTTTTGATCTCACAACCCATTATCTTAGATCAAGACAACAGGTTCCTAAGTACATTTTGGCCAAGTCTATGGTTGATGCTAAATACAAAGATCATTGATTCCACAGCTTTCTACCTGCAAATTGATGGCCAAATATAGGTCGTTAATTGGAATATCATAAAAATTTTGCGTATATAAAACTTGAATAATCCACACACATGGGATGAAAGCCTCCTTTATATCCAACACAGCTATAAAAGGTCTCGCCATAGCTCAACTGGCCACAACCTATTTCAGGTGGGGTTGAGATTCCAGCTAATATGTCCCATTTCTATGGCCATAACATTTGAAGCTACTCAGAAAGGTTCGTCTAATTTACAGACTAAAGATGAATGGGAGAAAAAATTCATTGAGCACATTCACTACATCCTCTAGTAGGCCCATGACATATTGGACAAACCCAATTTCAAGTACAAGCAACAACATGATCAACATCGAGTGCCACACAAGTTCCTGGTTGGCGAAAAATTTTTACTACATTTGTAGAAGGAGCGCCTCCCTGGGCCCCACCGCAATCTTCCTATGATCTGATATGGGTTTTACACCATCACCAAGGTTGTAGGGGATAATTAATTCGATCTTGACATTTCGTAATTCCTTGGTATGCACCCAGTGTTCAATATGGACCGCCTTCGACCACAATTTCCACCATTACTAGACACATTTGACATTACATAACAAATCACACCAACAACGTTAAACTCAAAATATATGGGATATTCCACAACTGATAATATCATGGACACAAATATATAGAACACTCGCCAATGAAGGATCCAACTATATCGAGTTGTTAAAGTAGGATAACTCCTTCTCGAGGGCAAGTGGTTCACCAGGGACCAAGTTCAACATAAATTTCCTCACCTCATGGAGGCTCCCCATGCAACAAGAAATATTTTTTCCTAAGGACGGAGAATTGATTCCACCTGGACCTCTAGTTTATTTCATCATTTTCATTTTTTATAACAACATTTACTATTTTCATAGTTTTTCAGGTCCTGAACTCTGGAGCAGTTTTGACCCCATAAACATCAGTTTTTTAGGTCCACAATACTACCATACTTCTATGTAGTATCGTTTAACTAATATTGTAGTAATCAGAGAGATATTTCAAACAATATATCATACCCGACAAACACAGATAATATGACGAAGTTACAACCCTGGGATTTTGTCTTCCCAACTAACCCATATGGGGCCCATAAGCTCTTAGTGTTCCATCTCATGGGGTTAGGGTTTGGTTGTTTAGCATTTTCCCTTGTTGTCCAATAAAAAAAATACCCTTTAGCCTCCTTGTAACATAGTTCAGAGGCATGTAGCTGCCACATATCTTCTTAGAGATAAGCTACCATCTCTCGAGCTAGTTTTTTTCCATTATGTATGTGAGAATATTTCAAATCATTGATATTAATGAAATGAAGTTTTATTTTAGTTGCATATCTATGTTTATGTTTATATCTGTGTTCTATTGTGTTCTTGCATAAGTTCATATCAGTGGTATCAAAGTAGTCTGCTCTTGCTCTATATTTCCTTGCATGTCCCCAATGAGGCCAGGGTATAAGGAGTTACAGATCAAAGGGGTTGAACCTTTTCAAGACTAGTCTTGAAAACCATTATGGTGTCCCTTAGCAGAAGAAAATAAAGATGGGGGAGAAGGATATCCTTTCAAAATATTTCTCAAGGAGGCCCTCGAGAAATAGAGGAATGTGATGATGGAGAAATTTTTCCAGATCCTTTGACGGCTACCCACAGAAGACACATCTTCCTCCAACAAACACTCTAGAGGTGACACTCCTTTTAAGGCACAAGTTAATTTTGATCACATTCCCATATTTGAAGGCCATATAGATGCAAACGTTGTAGATATATGGTTAAAAATGTTTGAAGGATATTTTCAGTTCATCACTTTTCTACTCAGGAAAATATTAATTTTAGACTCCTCAAAGACGCCCCAAATGTCAAGGACTGGTGGGAAACTTACTGTGACCAAACTGACGAGAGCGAATACTCACTATTTTCAGCCACACCCACGTGGAATTATTTCCAAGATGCCATCAAGGATAAATATTACCCTATTAGGAGCTATGGAGATAGATACATAAATTGGACCATATTGTGGCAAGGGAGAGGCCAAGATGTGTTGGAGTTCATAAATGATTTTCATGCCCTTCGGACGAAGCTGGGTATCAATTATTTTGAGTGACATTTTATACTCAAGTACCATGGTTGTTTACATAAATACATCAATGATGAAATGGAGTTCCTGGACATATCCTCGCTAAATTTTTCCTATTGATATGATGTCAAGATGGAGCGAAATTTTAAATAGAAGAAGTGAGACTTTGGATCTGCGAATCCGAAGCAAGGGAAAGACACCCCAAAACTATAGAATAAAGGATGAAGCCAAGGTGGGGCATTCGAGGAAAAACCTTCAAAGCTATAAGAAAATAATAACACCACGAAGACAAAGAAGGACACGAGAAAGTGGTGTGAGTTTCGTAAGAGCCCCACTCACAACATGAGTGAGTGTCAAGATAGGCAGTCACTGGTGGCCGAGCTGAAGGCTTCTGAATAAGATAAATGTTCTAACTCTTTGTCAAAACCAGATAAGGGGAATGAAAAAGGGAAACATATTATTGATGCGGAGCCCAGTACCACCATTCCCACCACCAAGATCTTGAAGGATGATCCCAAATATCTAGAGGATGGAGAAAATATCTTCCACTCACAAATGTGGGTGAAGGCTTCTTCACTGCAATTCATTTTCAACAACGAGAGCCAAAAGAACCTCATTTAAGTATATTTTTTGAATCATCTAGGCCTACCGACTATAACAAACCCGTAACCATACACCATCAGGTGGCTTCACCAAGGATGAGTTCTCCGCATTAGGAAACAATGCAACCTCCCATACAACATCAAGCCCTTCACAGATGAGGTTCTCTGTGATGTTTCTTCTCTTGAAGTTCGTGATCCATTATTAGGCCAACCATAATTGTGGAAGTGGCATGTTTTTTATGAGTCTAGGCCTTACATTGTTATTATTTCTTTGGGAAATAATTTGTACAGGATACCAGAGTTATCACTTCCTACTGCCATCTCTTTGATCATTGCGAAGCAATGCAGCAAGATAATTTCCCAAACCAGGAAGTTTGTTTTCTTATGATTCTCCCTCAGGGAAAGAATAATATTATTTCCATGACCTCCATATAGGTCTCCTATGCATGGCAGAAAATAATGGACAAGGTCGTCGAGGAATATAGGGACATCTTCACCTCACCTGTAGGGATAACTCTACACTATCATGTCAAGCACTCCATCAATCTGAACCTAGACACACCACTACCCAATGGACCAATCTATCAATGATATGTTCTGGAGAACAATCAAATCAAGAGGAAAATTCATGAGGTACTACAGAAAGGGCACATTAGGCCAATTTCATCGACCCGTGGGAGCTCGATCGTGTTGCTACAGAAGAAGGACGTGACTAGGAGAATCTGTATTGACTATCGGGCACTGAAAAAAATCATTGTCTAGAATAGATATCCAATCCCACATATTGATGAACTTTTGGACCATTTAAAGCCGAGGGGGGAATATTTCAGCAATATTGACTTGAAGTCTGGTTATCACCAGGTACCAATCGAACACTTCGATGTTTTGAAGAATTCCTGCAAATCCAAGCAGGGCATTTTCGAATGGCTAGTGATGCCTTAAGGTTTGAAGAATGACCCCACAAAATTCATGAGGCTAATGGAAGACATATTGTAACCCTTCACCAACTCATCCATGGTGGTGTATCCGGATGACCAAAGTAGGGAACAACACCTCTACCATATTCGACAAGTCCTCCAAACCCTGTGGCAACACAAGTTGTGTGCCAATTTGGAGAAATGCACTCGTGGTATGACCCAGGATTAATATTTGGGGTACATTATTAATGGGCGATGTGTGCATGTGGACCCGGCTAAGATACAATTAACTATGGATTGGCCAGCGTAATCACTCTAATAGAGTTCTGCATTTTTTTGGGTCTCACCAACTTCTACCGTAGTTTAGTGTTGTGGTTCTCTCATATCACTTAGCCTTTAAGTAAAGTCACCAAGGTAGGAGGAAATCAAATTTATTTTGGTATGAATCCAAATATAAGGATTTCCCCGAGTTAAACCATCGCCTCTACTCTACACTAATGCTCACATTACTAGACCTTTAGAAACCATTCAATATTGGTACAGATGCCGCCGACTATGTTATTGGTGCAATTATTATTCAGTAGGGGCATCTAGTGGCATATCACGGTGAGAAACTTTTAGAAATATCCTAAAAGTATCCCACCTATGATAAATAAATTTATTCCATTGTGCAGGTCTAGTGATAATTGAAGAATTACATTATGGGGATAGAGATTCTCATCCACACAGACCACCAACTCCTGAAGTTCATACAGATAGAAGGGAAGTTTCACAATGATTGCTATTAGAAATGGTCCACATACCTGAAACATATCCATATCAACATTAATTACAAGAAGGTAAGTACCAATAATGTTGCATACTTCCTCAACCAACCACCTATCATGGCGCTAACCACTATGCTCGAATCTTGTGGGCACGAGACTTTAGGGTGGCTGTATATTTACAAGAGCGATCTAGAATTGGGAAACACATAACAGATGCTCTTGGAAGGAAAGGAAGTTCCAAATTTTCACCTCCATGTTCAGTTTTTATGGCACCTGGGACACCTGTATGTTCCTTCAAGAAATCGTTCCAATATCATTAGGGAAGTACACTACAGTCGAGTCATTGTCTGGGTCGAGAAAAAAGTGGCATTGTTGTAGAACTATTTCTATTGGTTGAACCTTCGACAAGATGTTAGGACATACATCAGATCCTGGTGTCATTTCCAAACCAACCATTAAGAATCAAGGCCTATATACCATGCTACCTACTCCTAGTTGACCTTGGGAATCCATATCCATGGATTACATGTTGGGCCTTCCTTCTACCAAGCATGGAAATGACTGCATTTTTGTGGTTGTCGAAATATTCTCTAAGATGGCCATTCTTGCAGACAGCAAGAATAGTATCAAAATAGAAGCCATTGCTAAGATATTATTTGAAAGAGAGTGGGTAAACATTGGGGTCCCACAGTCCATTATCTCAAATCAGGACAACAAGTTGCTAAGTACATTTTGGTCAAGTCCCTGGTTCATGATGGATACCAAACTCACTAGGTCCACGACTTTCCACCCGCAAACCAATGGCCAAACAAAATTCGTCAACTAGATGATCATACACACTTTGTGCATGTAAAGCTCAAAGAATCCATGCACATGGGATAAAATACTACTCTATGTCTAGAAAAACTACAACAGAGCTCTCCATAGATCAACTAGCCACAACACTTTTTTATGGGGTTGGGATTCCAGCAATTATGTCCCATTGATATGGTGATACCATTTGTAGCTACTCAGGAAGATTCGACTCATGTTGAGTCCAAAGGTGATAGGGAAAATAGCTTCATTGAGAAAATTCAACACATCCACCATTAGGTCCATGACACATTGGACAAATCTAATGATAAGTACAAGAAGTGACATGATCAACATCTGGTGCCACACAAGTTCTAGGTGGGAAAAAAAGTTTGGCTAAATTTATAGGAGTGCCTCATTGGGCCCCACTGCAAGCTTCGCCTACTCCGATATGGGTTGTGCATCATCACCAAGGCTATAGGGGACAATTCATTCCATCTCAACATTCCATCATTCCTTGGTCTGCACCTAGTGTTTAATGTGGTCTGCCTTCTTCCATACTTTCCACCATTATTGGACACTTCTGACATTGTAGAACAACTCACACTAATTGAGTTAAACCCAGACTACATAGAACATGCCACAACTAATTGGATCATGAAAAAACAGATCAAGAACACATGCCAACATAGGATCAATATATATCGAGTTGTCAAAGCAAGAAAAATATTTCTCCAGGGAAAGTGGTTCACCATAGACAAGGTTCAACATAATTTCCTCACCTCGTGGAGGCTCTGCACACAATGGGGACCATTTATTCCAAAGGAGGGATGACTCATCTAGGTGGATATTGGTGGCCGTCCACTGAATCCAGCTAGGCCTCCATTTATTTTCATTATTTTCCTTGTATATAACAACATTTATTATTTTTTTAATTTTTTTCGGTTCTTAAACACCCAAAGAAATTTTGACCCTCTAAACGACGATTTTTTAGGATGGCAGCATGCCCATAGCCATAGGAAAGGACCTGCGGAAAATCCTTTAGTACTCAGGTAGATCTTTCCTTTAGGTATCATATGAGACAAACAAATATACTACGACCAAGTTATGATCCTCGGAAGTTTCCTGCCCAACTAACCCCAACGGGGTCCATAAACTCTTAGTAATGCATCTCCTTGGGTAGGGTTTTGGTTGTTTATGGTTTTCCCTTGTAGTTAAATAATGAAAAGGAACTTCAGCCTCCTTATAACATAGTTCAGAGGCATGCATCTTCCACATATCTTCTAAGAGATAACCTACCATCAACCGAGTTACTTTATTTCCATTTTGTATGTAAGCATATTTCAGTTCTTTGATATTAATGTAATGAAGTTTTATTTCTGTTGCATCTACGTGTTTATGTTTATATAGGTATTATATTGTGTTCCTACATAAGTCTAGATAAGTGGTATCAGAATGATATTCTCTTCCTTTGTTTTTATTTTCATGTCCCCAATGAGGTCAGGGTATAAGGACTCAGAACTTGAACTAGTTGAACCTTTGCAAGATCAGCCTTCAAAACCCTAACAACCTCACATGGAAAAATAAAAGAAAGACTACAGAGCAAGAGATCATTTCAAAATATTGTTTGAGGAGGCCCTCGAAAAACAAAGGAACGCGATGATGGATAATTTTTCCCAGATCCTTCAACAACTACCTATAGGCGACGCACCTACCTCCAGCAGGCACTCTGGTGGTGCCACTCCTTTTAAGGTACAAGTTAATTTTGACATTCATATATTTGAAGGCCATGTAGATAAAGATGTTGTGATAGATGGTTAAATATGTTGGAAGGATATTTTTCGGTTCACGAGTTTTCCAATTGGGAAGAGATTACTTTTTCACTTCTCAAATCCTCCCCGTATGTGAAGGACTAGTGGGAAAACTAGTTTGAGAAAAAGTACGAGAGGGAATCCTCACTATTTTCAACCACACCCATTTGGAATTGTATATAATATACCATCAAGAAACAATATTATCCTATTGGGAGCTATGAAGATAAATACATAAAGTGGACCATGCTGTGGCAGGGAAGGGACCAAGATGTGTTAAGGTTCACAAATGGTTTTCATGCCCATCGCATGAAGCTAGGTATTAATGATTATGAGTGGAATTTGGTACCTAATTACCATGGTTTTTTAAATAATTTCATCCAATATGAAATGGAGTTCCTCAGCATCTCCTCACTTGGTGCTTACTATCGATATGTTATCCAGATCGCACAGAAATTTAAAAAGAAGAAGCGAGACTTTGGATTTGTGAATCTGAAGAAAGGGAAAGGTTCCCCCAAAGTGTAGAACAAAGGATCAAGTGAAGGGAGGTGACCCAGGAAAAGGCATCGAAGTTGCAAGAAAATAAAAACACCACGAGGACAAATAAGGACATGTGAAAGTGGTGTGAGTTCCATAATATACCCACTCACAACATGAGTGGGTGTCGAGCCAAGCAATCACTTGTGGCCTAGCTAAAGGCTTCTAAATTAGATACATTTTTGGACTTTGATTCAACACCCAACAAAGGGAATGAAAAAGGAAATGAGATCATTGATTCAGAGCCCAGTTCCATTGTTTCCACCATCAATATCCAGAAGGATGAGCCCGAAGATCCAAAGGAGGTAGAGTGTCTCTTCCACTCCTAGATGTGGGTAATTAAGGGTTCTCTGTCATAGTTCATAGTTGACATTGGGAGACAAAATAACCTAATCTCAGTAGAGTTCATGAAGAAATTGGGCCTACTGACCACATCACACCCACAACTATACACCATTGGGTGGCTTCACCAAGAACTAGATCTCGGCTTCAGCCAACAATTCCTCCTCCCCTATAACATCAAGCCCTTATCAGATGAGGTACTGTGTAATGTTTCTCTTCTTGAGGTTTGTGATGTATTATTTGGCCAACCATACTTGTTGAAGTGACATGCCGTGTATGAGACTAGGCCCCACACTTTTAATAATACTTTGGGAAATAAGTTGTATTTGATATCGGAGTTAACACTACCTACCACCATCTCTTTAATCACTTTGAACCAATGCATTAAGATCATTTCCCAAACCGGAATTTATTTTTTCTTATGATTTGTCCTCGAGGTAAGAAAAATATCGTGGTCATGACCTCTAAACAGGGTTCCCCTGCATAGAAGCAACTTATGAACAAGGTTGTGGAGGAGTACATGGACATACTCACCTCACCTGCAGTGGTACCTCTACACTGTCAGGTCAAGCACCCCATCGATCTAGCCTCGGGCATACTGCTACCCAATGGATTGATCTATCAACGCTCTGATCTAGATAACGACGAAATCAAGAGGCAGTGTCAAGAGCTATTGTAGAAAGGGCACATCAGGCTGAGTTCATCACCATGTTGGAGCCCAATCATGTTGGTACAAAATAAGAATGGGACCTGGAGACTCTGTATTGACTATCGGGTGTTGAAAAATATAATTGTCCAGAATAGGTATCAAATCCAATTCATTGATGACCTTCTAGACCAGCTCAAGGGGGGAAAATATTTCATCAAGATTAACTTGAATTTTGGTTATCACCAAGTACCAATCATACCCTATGAAGTGTGGAAGGCTTCCTTAAAATACAAGGAGGGCCTTTTTGAATGGTTGGTCATGCCTTTCTATAATATTCCTAAATTAGCACATAGCTAATTAGAATATTAATTTTTTATTTTTCCTTTTAATTCGTTTAATAAGAGGATATGGAGATCCATAAATCTCCTTATAACGAATAAAATCAATGCCAATGTGAAAGGAATACATCTTGGAAGCTTAATTGAGCACCCTAAGGTGTGAAAAGGGGCTAGAACACCTTGACTGGGTCAACTTTGACCAATCAACAACGGTGTCATGGAGTAGTGGCATTCAATGAGGGACAATGCAGTTTTATATGGAGACTCCTTGCATGGAAGTAGTGCCATAAATGAATGGGGCTTAGGGTTAGAAAGCTCATTTCTTATATAAGGAAGAGGATGGTAGTCATATTTCATAATGTATTGGTATCTTATATTTCTGAATATATGGTCTATTTAGATATATATCTTTCTTTGGCTATTTAGCTAAGATTGCAGTGTTTTTTAGCATAGGGTGTTCCTGATCGGGAATCCCGCCTCTTTCCTTGAGAGGCCTCTTGGAAGAGTTTTCACTACATTCCACTATCAGGAATTTGGCTAAAGCTTCAGTCTTAATGTACAACACAGTTTTTTTTTTAGAGTTTGTGTTGTGTTGCAGGGCAGAAGTTGTGGAGGTTTGATTTGGGAGATTTCTGAGCTAGATCTCATTAGAGGGAGGTTCCCTTCTCTTGGGAGGCTATTAAAGAAGGCCCTAGAGATTTATTGAAACATTTTGCATCATGTCATAGTATTTTTATCCCCTACAACGCAGTTCTAGTCCATGACTGCATTATTTTAGTGAGTTGTTGCAGTAAGCAACCCAAAAAGGGACAAAAATAAAAAGTTAAAATATGACAAAACCATTTTTGGGTTTATTTGGGGTTTTGAGTGGAATCTGTGGATAAAATTATGGATTATTCTGAGAAATCTAACAGCCTTCCACACATGGTTCTACTCCTTATTAACAATAGTTTCCAGCAACAGCAACAATAGAAGCACAACATTTCTAGTGCTTGGTTTCTTTAGTGTATTTTAGCCATATTGTGGCTTGAGTGCATTAATTTTGGAGCATTGTATACATTCATATTTGTTTATTTTTATAATGATATGACTCAGTTGTTTCTGCTCATAGTTATAATGTCTTGATGTAAATTTCAGTTGCAACATATTTCTGGCATTTTCTAGATCTTAGTGATATATTCTTGTTTTTCTTTATTTGGAATGTTGTATTTGTTCTATATTCTTGTGCTTTCCATTTTGGAACATTATAGTGGTATTAAAGCATAATCTTGGCTCATCCTGTGGATCGTAGTCATTATGCTATCAAGAGAATAAGAAGAAGGAGAAAGAGTTCAAAATGATGGAAGGAATGAGTTTTATCTCATCTCTTTTCAAATCTACGAGGTACCTCACCAAGGAGGTCAAGAAAAGAAGAATGGATAAAAGCCATGAAACCTGTAATATTCCTAAATTAGCCTACAACTAATGGGAATATTAAAATTTTGTTTTTTCACTCAGATAGGGAGACCCATAAAACTCTTTATTGTGAATAAAACCACTTCTCATGTGAAAGTGGATCATATTTTAAGCTTAATAAAGAACCCCAAGGTATGGACAGGGGCTAAAATATGTGGATTGGGTCAACCTTGACCAAATCTACAATGATGTCATGGAGGAATGGCCATCAATGAGGTACAACACAGTTTTATATGGATATGCTTTGTGTGAAAGGAGTGTTATCATTGGAAGTGGTTTAGGGTTTGCAAGCTCTTAACTTATAAAAGGAAGAGGATGGAAGCATTAGAAGGTTGTTGATGTTTATCATATTTTCTGAATATATGGTCTATTTAGACATATATATTTCTCTTGTTGTTTAGCTAAGATTTAATGTTGTTTAGCATTGGCTGTTCCTATCCCACCTCTTCCCATTGAGTAGCTCTTGGGAGAGTTTTTATTTCATTGTCCACTATCTGGCTTAGGTCCCAGCTTCTTCTCTCAACTATAGCACAAATCTTGTTGAGGGTTTGGTTGTTTTTTCAAGCTGCAACAAGTGGAGACTAGATCTTTCAGATCTAGGCCATTTCAGTGCTGCTTTTCAGTAGAGGAGGTTTCTACTTCATTGGGAGGACATTATTGGAGGGCTTGAGCATAATTTCCAGATATTTGCATGAGGCCAACCTTATTTTGATCCATACAACATAGTATACTTCCAGATCCGCGTTATTCTTGTAGGTGCAGTTGCAGGGTAGTTCAACACACCATTTGGAGAGTAATTTTCTAGGTGTTGGAGATCTGCCCTTCACTTTGGAGATCTATTGGAGGAAACTATTCTATTTCCTATATCAGTTCAACCACACTTTACAAATATAAATATCTTAGTAGATCTGCAGCCTTAGATCTCAGATCTACATCTTGTACTTGGTGTTTTTCTAAAAACCCCAAGGGGGTTCTTTAGACGAGCTTGTATAGTGCATGGATCTGGTATAGATCTAACTTTTTATGCAATTATTTTCTCTAGATTTGATGTGTAATATACAACTATTGCAGAGCCAATAAAATAACGCTGTAATGCTTTTCTAGTCTTTATATATGGTTACATCACCTCATTTTGAGGGATTTATTTCATTGCGGGCTTTCTTTTCTTGTTATGCATCTTATGGGCCATATTTTACATCTATTTTTCTATTGTAATAAAAAATGAAAGGTTTCCATATTGGACTCTTGCTATATAAAATATTATATGTTTTATTTTCCTACCTTTCTGTATTGTATTGCTACATTCCCCATTTGCGAATATTACAATGGTATCAGAGCCTCATCTTGGCATAGCCTGTGCATTTTAAAAATTCAATATGTCATTTGAATAAAAAGAGCCTCATACTAACAGATAGAGGAGGTATCAAAAGAGAAGACATAGAAATTTTGATTATACAAATGACAATGAAGATAAGGGTAAAACCTTAGTATCTGCAGGGAAGGAGTTCTCAAAACTTCTTCTTCAAATTCTGCAAATCCTTAGCAAAGACATCAAAGAGATGAGGAGTGAGAGAAATGGAGACCCCTCAACAAGATTTGTACATGAAGAAAGCCCCAGTTCTTCATATTATGGGTGTGATCATTTAGCCACACCATCAGATTTACGACGCTCTACCTTGTCTATGTTCATGGCAAGGAAAATGGAGGAAAGAGATGTGCCAAAGAAGACTCTTGGTGATTATTTGTAGGAGTATGAATCTCAATCTAAGAGGTTCAAAGATCACCTAATCTTCCAAGGTTTTTGCAATATCAAAGAGGATAGAAGACCTAGCAACCATAATAAAGGCACAAGGTGCAAGAAACATGATGAGGGTAGATTCTTTCTATCTACTTTTGATGGGTCACCTAATTGTTCAGCTAGGGCTTGGTTGGACGAGATAGACACCTACTTGTAGCAGCACCAAGTTTTAGAATATGAAGCCATTAGAGTTGCAGTGTTTCATCTTGAAGGTAAAGCTTATGCTTGGTGGTTATTTGAATCCTTTTCATTAAGAAATGAAAATATATCTACTTATGCAAGGCTCACTAGTAGGGTAGTGAAAAGGTTTGATGAAAAACATTTTGAAACATCTTTGGTTGAGTTAGTCAATCCAAAACAAATAAAACCTTTGCATGGGTTGGAAGGATCTATAAATCAAAATCCACTTCATACTTCTATTAAGGGGGATAAAAACTTTTATGATACCTTGCCAAGGGCAAGATCCCCATTGTATGAAGAGCTCTCTTCTCAAAAGGAAGACATGGATATTCTTCCTTCAAGGGAAGACCAAGATCTAGGGTCTCTCATTGTTGATGAGGTATTCTCAAATATTCATGAGGAGGAAGAGTAGAAAGGAAGTAACAATGTTGTCACTTTAGAAGAAGAACCATCACCACATGGAGATGGGCATGAAGCTATTGCTTCAATTGGAGGATCTTTTGCATCATTGCAAAAGGTTTCCAAGGATCATCATGTGACAATAGTGATGGGTAGTAACACCTTGATCTAAGGAGGAGAAGAAAATGTGGATCAACATCAAAGGATGGAGAGCATGCAACCTTGTTTATTTCAAAGGGTTTATATATAGAAGAAAGAGACTGATTTCTGCAGTGAAGGGAGGGACAAATCAGTCCACTCATCTATATAGTCTACTCCAGGCCCTTATGTTTCATTACATGGAGGCATTCCACCAGGGAGACCTCCTGATTGAAAAATGAATAAAGTGTTCTCTCAACATAGTGTAGCATTGACATATTTGGCTAAGGAAGGAGCCTTAAGAAGAGCTAGCACTACGCTAAGAACCTTTGATGGGTTTGAAGGAGGGGTGAGCAATTTTTTGATATGGACATTAGTATCTCTCACTCATCTATTTGCGCTGAAAAATTATTTAGAAATATATGATGACATGAGCATGGTTTCAAATGGCCACTTCATAGCCTTGGAGCAGCAAATGATACTTCCACACATGAGGAATATTTCTGAATATGACAAGAGGTTATTAACACTCTTGCCTGCATTGGAATAACTATGGAATTTTTGGATGGAAGACACCTTCCAAGAGGAGGTTGACCTCCATGAACTTCAATCTTGTCTTGGACAAGATCAGCTGCAAGGGAGGCATCAAAAGTGGAGTAATAACACTCCAACATGTGGCTTTGGCATTGGGTATGTCAAAGAGGAGAGTAATGATGTGACAAGTACTTCATTTCAGATTTCCACAGCACTGTCATTGTTGGGAACCATAGATCCATGTTGGGAGTCCCAACTATTGGTTGAATATTCCAAGAACCTCTTCACATGTAAGATTCTTGATTAGAAAGTGATGGATAGGAGATATAGAGTGATGGATGGAGTCATCTATTTCCATGATCAAATCTACTTGACTAAAGACCCCAAGTTCAATAAAGTGATTTTACATGTAGATTATGAGGCACTCTTTTGAAGACATGTAGATTCCATTCAGTCCTATCACACCGCTATGAAGAGATTCTATTGGGAGGATCTCCAAGAAGATGTGCACCAACATATCAAGAGATATGTAACTTGTTTGATGTATGAGAAGGAGAACACCCACCTTGCAAGGTTGTTAAAATCACTTTCCCTTTTGATGGATAAATGGGAAGGATCATCTATGGACCTCTTCACCAACTTGTCTACAACATATGGTTAATATTGTGTGTTGATTTTTATTTATCAACTAACAATGTATGTGCACTCCTTTACCATGGATGAGCAGCACATTGCTCCAAAAGAGAGCAAACCTCTTTGTGGATTTCATGGTCCTTTTGGGACTATACGCAGTAATGGGGATGACCACTTTATGGAGGACTTTGGGAAAGATATGTTTTTCTTGGATCATATTCAGCCAACACCTAATGTCATCTACTATTTTCAATATTTTGAGAAGCTTATGGCAGTAAAAAAGTGGATGGATGGCCACTTATCATATTATATTTTTAGACAAAAAAGGGAGGAACAACGTTGGTCTCACTTGAGGGACTATTATCACCATCCAACATGCTATATAACACATAGTCCATCTTTATTTTGGAACCCATATGGTGATGCAACTCCATTCACTATATGTAGGATGGATTGGGCAAGAGTGATTCTTGGAACCAAACCTTGCGTTCTTAATGACCACAGTATTACAGACCAAGATCAACAATTCCATATCTACCATAAATGGAGAGAGAGACAACGTGAGTTGAAAAAATTTATCTCTCATTTTCATCCATGCAGCCCCTACACATTGCATAAGCAGGGGATTGGTGAATGTTTCTATGAGATACCAAGGATGCCTAACTTTGTTTGGATGATAACATGGAGATTGGATTTTCTCATTGGGTTGAGGTGCCCAAAATTTATCATCTCTCATGCCTTGAGGAGGCCAATGGACAGCACATAACTATTTCCATATATCTCTCACTTTTTCATGATGAAAGCTATTTAGTTTATCCACCAAAAGAAAACTTGTATTCTTAGAGGAGACATATCCATTGGAGATTTGCAGTATCCTTGAAGTTGCTTGAGAAAAAGAAACATTTTAGAGGGGAGGACTGTAATATTCCTAAATTAGCCTACAACTAATGGGCATATTAAAAAAAAAAATTGTCACTCAGATAGGTGAATAAGTGGGTAGGGAAACCCATAAAACTCTTTATTGTGAACAAAACCACTTCTCATGTGAAAGTGGATCATATTTTCAGCTTAGTAAAGCACCCCAAGGTATGGACAGGGGATAAAAAATGTGGTAAGGGTCAACCTTGACAAAATATACAGTGCTTTCATGTAGGAATAGCCATCAGTGAGGTACAACACAATTTTATATGGAGATGCTTTGTGTGAAAGGAGTGTTATTATTGGAAGTGGTTTAGGGTTTGCAAGCTCTTAACTTATAAAAGGAAGAGGATGGTAGCATTAGAAGGTTGTTGATGTTTATCATATTCTCTAAATATATGGTCTATCTAGAGATATATATTTCTCTTGTTGTTTAGCTGAGATTTAATGTTGTTTAG
Source organism: Pinus albicaulis (assembly GCA_034641835.2). Taxonomy (NCBI): domain Eukaryota; kingdom Viridiplantae; phylum Streptophyta; class Pinopsida; order Pinales; family Pinaceae; genus Pinus; species Pinus albicaulis. The sequence continues at coordinate 557,127,009 of CM076581.1, read as the reverse complement.
CATTGGGTGTTCCTGATCAGGAATCCCACCTCTTCCCATTGAGTAGCTCCTGGGAGAGTTTGTATTGCATTTTCCACTATCTGAATTAGGGCAAAGCTTATTATTTCAACTACAACATAGGTCCTATTGAGGGTTTGGTTGTTTTTTCAAGCTGCAACAAGTGGAGACTAGATCTTTCAGATCTAGGCCATTTTAGTGCTCCTTTTCAATGGAGGAGGTTTCTACTTCATTGGGAGGACAATATTAGAGGGCTTGAGCATAATTTTCAGGTATTGGCATGAGACAAACCTTATTTTGATCCCTAAAGTGCAGTATACTTCGAGATCTGCATTATTCCTGTAGGTCCAGTTGCAGGGTGGTTCAACACACCATTTGGAGAGTGATTTTCTAGGTGTTGGGGAACTACCCTTCAATTTGGATATCTATTCGAGGAGGCTATTCTATTGCCTATATCTTCTCAGGCACACTTTATAGATCTGAATATTTTAGTAGATCTGCAGCCTTAGATCTCAGATATACATCTTTTACTTGGTGTTTTGCTAAAAACCCCAAGGGGGTTCTTTAGAGGAGCTTGTATAGTGCATGGATCTGGTATAGATCTAACTTTTTATGCACTTATTTGCTCTAGATCTGATGTGTAATATATAGCTATTGAAAATCCAATTAAATAACGTTGTAAGGCTTTTCCAGTCTTTATATATGGTTGCAACACCTCATTTTTATGGATTTATTTCATTGGATGCTTTATTTTCTTGTTATGCATCTTATGGGCCATCTTTTACATCTATTTTGTTGTTTTAATAACAAATGAAAGGTATCCATATTGGCCTCTTCCTATATAAAATATGATATGTGTTATTTTCCTACCTTGCTGTATTGTATTGTTGCATTCCCCATTTGGGAATATTACAAAACCACAATAGGGTTTCTAGATGAGGAAGGTGCATGCACTTCCCATCAACAGAAGAGAAAACTGGTATTGCACAAAGCTCCAAAGAATAAAATATGTCTAATTTATTATAAGAGGAACGTGAAATAAATGGAGATGGAGGGCACTTATATCATGATATTCTAAGTAAGTATATTGCATAATAAAAATCTCAATCAAGTGATTTCAAGGAAAATCTAGTGGGGATATGATATTGCATGACCTAGGGTCAAGATACATAATTGATTTGGAGCAGAATACTATCACTATGTAGAGGACCCTTAACAGGATCAAGGATAAGATATATAGTCATCCTGGTTATTCATTTTTGAGCTGCACACAACTCTTGGGGTTGGAGTGTAGATTTTTGGAGGATAGGATGAGGTTTGTCCTAAACAATCTAATGAAAAACTATAAGTTTAGCATTGAGCATGATCATGAGATAGAAGATGCACCATTTTGGAGATCTGCAACACTTTCATTGAGCAGCAATGATGAGTTGGGGGCCCAACCATTATTGGAGAATTCCAATGACCATTCTACATGTTGGGGGCCCAACCATTATTGAGAATTCCAATATTATGATGGATCCTTCTTTATGAGCACTTCACAGCTCAATGAAAATATTTTTCCTTCGGTATAATTAGATCCTTATGGGTCCAACATGGTCATTGATGAGTGGTCTTCATATGGAGATCTCCAGGAGGCTCCACTTCAACATCCCATGAAGGGTAAAGATATTGATTTGATTTGGGAGGATGTTATTCTCCATTGGAGGAATACAAATTAGGAGAATGACATTAGACACTAACCATTGGTTGGATGTGTGATGTTGATGATAAAGAGGCTGGTGAGCCACTTTCAAATCTATGACACAGGGAAGCAAGAGGCAAGGCTACGTTGGCTACTCTTAAAAGAGTTTGGTCAGCATGTGACATATCCTACTTCAAGGGGTATGTTGGTGGTTAGGACTTGGCATGGGGATTGCATCATATGGAAGAAAGGATTTTGGGTGCATTGTGATGATGTAGCATTATTCATGTCAATAATCATGTCTTCACGTCATGGTTTGTCTGATGGAGGTGTGAGGAGGCAGCAAGGTCTATTGTTGCTCTGGTTTCTCTTGGGAGAGTATGGGCTGATTTTCTCCCACACTTTGCACTATGAGTCAGAAGTGGTGGATGGAGACATCTATCACCAGGGTATGGTATTATTGAATTGGACTTCCAAGCACAAGAAGAAGGATTGGCATGCAGCACATTGGGATTTTCTCCCTAGTGACACTGATTTCATGAGGACATATCGTACTATCATAGAGAGATTCACTTGGGAAGGCATCAAAGAGGAGATGCACCATCACATGAGGAGATACATGGATTATTTGGATGAGGGATATAACTCTTTGATAGAGTTAACACATGGACTTCCTTCCTCATTGGGGAAGAGAATGGGCTCATATATGAGCGACTTCACCAACTTGTTCAAGGTACATGGTAAGGATTGTGTTTATGTGTATCATGATTTAGTTACTATGTGCTTTTATTTTACCATCCAGGTACAGGTTATTGCTCCAATATGGGACATTCCTTCTTATGGACCTCATGATCCATTTGGGGACATGAGAAGTGATGGTGATGGCCACTCCCTAAGAGATGTTGGGGAGATGTTATCTTTTTCAGAGTGGGCTCAATGTGCACCTCACATCATACATATTCTCCAAGCATGTGAGAGGATTGGAGCAGTAAGAAAGTGGTTGGGAAACCACTCATCATATCCTATTCTGAGGCAGTTTGGAGTAAAACTACATTGGTTGCACTTGAGGGATCATTATCGTTCTCCAGTTTTATATATGGAAGCCATTATATTTCTAATTATGATCCCATATGTTGATGATGTTCTTATCATTGTTGTGGGAATGGTTGGAGAGGTGACACATGGATTGGATGTTCTTATTAGAGATGATATTATCCACATTACTTATGTTTCATATTTAATGGAGAGAATTGGACCATCTATGATTGTTACATTGGATCTATTGTATCCTTATGGGATGAGCCATTTGGGTAACTTAAGCACTTGGAAGGTGTCTCTCATGAGAAGATGGGAGGAGATTTTCTATGAATTACCATTGTAGAGGGTGATTCATTTTGTATGGATGATAGCTTGGAGATTAGAGCTCCATATGGGAATGAAGCTTTCCCACACTTTTCAGTTTTAACCTGGCAGTTGCTTGGGGACAATAAACACTAATAAGGGGAGGATTGTAATATTCCTAAATTAGCACACAGGTAACTGGAATATTAATTTTTTATTTTTCCTTTTAATTTTCTGAATAAGAGGATATGGAGATCCATAAATCTCCTTATAATGAATAAAATCAATTCAAATGTGAAAGGAATACATCTTGGTGGCTTAATTAAGCACCCTTAGGTGTGAAAAGGGTGTTCCTGATCAGGAATCCCACCTCCTTCCTTGAGAGGCCTCTTGGAAGAGTTTTCACTACATTCCACTATTAGGCATTTGGCCAAAGCTTCAATCTTAATATACAACACAATTTTCTGTTGAGAGGTTGTGTTGTGTTGTAGGGCAGAAGTTGTGGAGGTTTGATTTGGGAGATTTATGAGCTAGATCTCATTGGAGGGAGATTCCTTTCTCTTGGGAGGCTAGTAAAGAAGGCCCTATATATTTATTCACACAGTTGGCATTAGTACTTAGTATTTTTATCCCCTATAGCATAGTTCCAGTCCATGACTTTGTTATTTTAGTGAGCTCTTGTAGTGGGCAACACAAAAACGACCGAATATCCAAATTTAAAATATGGCCAAACCATTTCTAGACTTTTATGGATTTTTTGAGTAGAATATGTGGTTAAAATCCTGGATTATTCTAAGCACTCTAACAGCATTCCGCACATGGCTCTTCTCCTCAGTACGAGTAGTTTCTGGCAACAGCAGCAATAACACCACAACATTTCCAGTGCTTGGTTTCTTTAGCGTATTTCAACATCCTTGTGGCTTGAGTGCATTCCTTTTGGAGCACTGTGTACATCCATATTTGTTGTTTCTTATAATGATATGACTTAGTTGTTTCTGCTCATAGTTATAATGTCTTGATGTAAATTTTAGTTTCAGCATGTTTCTGGCATTTTCCAGATCTTAGTTCTCTATTCTTGTTTTGCTTTATTTGGAATGCTGCATTTGTTCTATATTCCTATCTTTTCCATTTTGGAATATTACACTTTTGGGTTGATGAATTCCCCTTTAACTTCATGAGGCTGATGGAAAACATCTTGTGACCCTTCACCAACTCATTAGTGGTGGTGTATCTGGATGAAATTTTGATATTCATCCAGAGTTTGGAAGAGAACATCCACCATATTCGACATGTCCTCAAAACCTTATTATAACACATGTTGTGTGCCAATTCGGAGAAATGCACTTTTCTTATGACCCAAGTTCAATATCTAGGGTAAATCATTGATGAGAAGGGTGTGCATGTGGACCCAAAAAAATTACAAGTCATTCGAGATTGGACAACCCCAACCACTCTAAAAAATATCCACAGGATTGTTTTGGGGTTCTCTCATATCACTTGGCCTTTGAGTCATCACCAAGGGAGGAGAGAAAAAAAAAAATATTTTCGTCTGAATCCCAGCAGAAGGTGTTCATTGAATTGAAGCATCACCTGTGCTCTCCACCAGTGCTCACATTGACAGACCTAAAACAACCATTTGAGATTGAGATAGATGCATCTGACTATGATATTGGTGTATTTCTTACTTAGCACGGGAATACAGTGGAATATCACAGTGAGACACTTTCATACACAATGTGAAAGTATCCCACCTATGACAAAGAGATGTATTCCATTATGCACGCATGTCCACTATGGAATCATTACATTTTGGGGAAGGAAATGGTCATCCACAAATATCGTCGACCCCTACAATTCATACAGAAAAAAGGGAAGCTACAGAACAATATTCATCAGAAATAGTCTGAATACCTACAACATTTCCATTTGAAAATTAATTACAAGAATGGAAACACCAAAAATGTTACATAATTCCTCAGTTGAATGCCTATAATGGTGCTAACCACTATGCTTTACTCTTGTGGGCACGAGACTTCTAAGTGGCTGCATATTTACAAGAGCGATCGAAAATTCAAAAACACATACCATACACTCTTGGAAGGCAAGAAAGTTCCTAATTTTCACCTCCAAGATGCATTGTTATGCCACCTGGGAAAAATTTGTGTTCCTTCAAGAAAGCGTGGAAATATTCTTTAGAAGTTACACTACAGTCAAGCCGCTTGACATTTTTGGGTAGATAAAAAATGTGGCAGTGCTACGGAAGTATTTTTATTCATTGAACCTTCGACGTGATGTTTGGAATTACACAAAATATTTCACTTCCCACACCATTTCCAAATTGACCATCAACAAACAGGGCTTATATAACCCCCTACCTAGTCCTAGTCGACCTTGGGAGTCCATCACCATGGATTACATGTCAGGCCTTCCTTCTTCAAAGCATGACAATGACTACATTTTTTTGGTCGACAGGTTCTCTAAGATGGACATTCTGGTGGCCTGAAAGAAGAGTATCATAGTGCAAGCCACTGCTAAGCTATTATTTATCTCCACAAAGTCCATTAATACAGATATGGAAAACTACTTCTTAGGTAAATTTTAGTCAAGTCTTTGGTCGATGTTGGCTGCCAAGATCATTAAGTCCACTGATTTCCACCCCAAAAATTATGGCCATAGATAGGTCGTTAATAGGATGATCATACACATTCTGCACATGTACAACTCGAATCATCCATGCACATGGGATGAAAGCATCCCCTATGTGCAACATAACTACAATAGAGCTTTCCATAACTCAATTGGCCACAACCACTTTCACGTGGGGTTTTTATTCTAACCAATATGTCCCATTGATGTGGTCAGTGCTAAGTACAAGGAGTGAGAAGATCGACATCAACTTCCACATAAGTTCTAGGTGGGTAACAATATTTGGCTACATTTACAGAAGGAGCACCTCGCTTGGCCCCACGACAAGCTTCACCTACTTCGATATGGGTCGTACACCATTATGAAGGTTGTAGGGTACAATTCCTTCATGCTTAGGATTCCATCATTACTTGGTATGCACCAATTTTTCAATGTGGACTTCCTTCGGTGATACTTTCCACCATTACTGGACACATCCGAAATTTCTGAACAACTCACACCAATGGAGTTAAACCAAGACTGCATGGAACATGCCAAAATTGATCAAATCATGGACACACAGATCAAGAACACCCGCCAATATAGGATCCAAATATATTGAGTTGTCAAAGTAGGCCAACTCCTTCTCTAGGGAAAGTTGTTCACTGGGGACCAGGTTCGATCCAAATTTCCTCACCTCATGGAGGTTATGCACATAGTAGGGACGATTTCTTCCTAATGAGGGACAAATGGTTGAGGTTTATATTATTTTCCACCAATTCATTCCTCCTATACATTAATTCAGTTTAATTAGTTTCCTTGTTTATAGCAACATTTACTATTTTTAGTTGTTTTTCGGGTACTAAAATTCTGAAGTAGTTTTGACACCCTAAAAAATATTTTTTTCAGGTATGCCATAGGTGCATAATTATGGGAAATGACATATGGAAAATACTATATAATTGGATATATAGTTCCAATGAGGTATCATATGCACCAAACAGAGATAATATGACCAAGTTACGACCCCAAGAAGTTGGTTGCCCCATCTAACCCCAATGGCACCCATAAAGTCTTGGAATTCCATCTCCTCAGGTTTGGGTTTTTCTTGGTTGGGATTTTCCCATATTTTTAAATAATAAAAAGGTCCTTGAGCCTCCTTGTAACATATTTCCTAGGCATGTAGTTTCCACATCTCTTCTCATAGATAAGCTACCATCGCCCGAGCTAGTTTATTTCCATTATGTATGTAATCATATTTCAGTTCTTTGATATTAATGAAATGTAGCTTTATATATGTTGCATCTCTGTGTTTATGTTTATATCTTATTCTATTGTGTTCCTGCATAAGTTTAGATCATACCCATACACAATAATGTAATGGAAATTTCTTGCAAACATATATAATCTAATATCTCAATGAATATTAGAGATACTAAACTTGAACCATGGATAACATAGCAATGACTACCTCCATGTTTGAAGAGGAAAAACGATATAGATTTGTATTCATAAAGTTAAAGAGTTACAAAACAATAATAATACCTCGAGTCTTTGTTACACTCTTGGCTACGAGTTCCTTGAGCTCCTCCTTGACCACATTTCCTTCGGTGGAAGAAGTGAGGAATTTTAGTGTGTCATGGAAAGAATGTGATAGAGTCACTAAAACTAGGACTATCCTCTCCCTTATGTTGATTCCAAACACCTAAATATATATTTAATGATGACAAATGGATTGTGGAATTGATTTCCACCAATTTTAAGAATTAAACTTATTGTATTAGTTGCTAATTTCCCCGATTGAGACTCTCTTTATAAGAATGTAAAGGATCGTAGAGGTATGTCAAAGGCATGGGAAACATGGATTTTAATTTTTTGAACCTATGAAAACACATGAATTATATAGATATTATATAATACCCTTAATTTTCCTATGTGTTGATAAACACTTCCAAAAAATATTTATTAATATACTCCTTTATACAAATATATATATATGTATATATAAATATATATATATATATATATATATATATATATATTCCAATAAGAAAGACTAGTATTTTTACTATATACCACTTTTGATACACCTTATTACCTGTAATTCCCGTGATACATTGTATTTCTGAGACAATGCCTATAATATATTGTCTTTTTTTTTTTCTTCAGAACTTTAAATCCCTCTTTATGATTAGGAGTGAAAAAACATTGGTTAAAAAAAGTGAATCCCCCATGATGTGACTAGGTGAAAAATAATTCATGCACAAATTCCATACTCAATAATGCTTCACAATTAACCCATGTCTCATGTATCTCCTCATCACTCTTTGCAACTATAATATCGTAAGTGCATTTTCAAATTTAGTGTTCAAAAATAGTAGACGGACACATGTTTTCTATGATAAAGACATGACCAAACATCCTTCTCCATAGGAAAAGAACAACGAAACAAGGAAGTTTAGGTGTTTATAAGTAATTTCTCAAGTATAATTCATGATTTTGAAAAAATAACATCATTTGGTTACTTTCTAGGCACAGGGTGATAAATACATTTGTAATAGATTCCCCCTAATTTGTGATTTTATTAGAGGAAATGATGATAAAATACTGTTACCAAAATTATATGGAAACAAGTGATGTAAGGATATTTAAGATCAATGAGCTAGGAATTACCTGCAAACAAACATTTACCAATCATTATATCACTCTTGAGATAGGAATACCCATACTAAAATATATTCAAAATCATGGCCAAATACATAGTACACTATGGATCCATGAAATGATATGAAAGACCATGGCCACAAAAAATTATGTGTTGGACCTATGTCATAAAAGGGATCATAGCCACAAATGGGCGCATCATTATGGTTTGCATAGTACCCATACAATATTAATGTAATCTAATGAAAATTGTGGAGGTTAGCATAAATGGAGAATTCCCTTGCACCAAAGGTATTCAATCTAACCAAATCAATGATATGATTTGCCATCATGTAAAGAAATGAGCATCTTAGAAACCATCAAATTATTAGTGATTGATGAATACCATTAATATATTTGAGGTGACTCATCAATAATGAAAATGGACTCTGAGGTACCTGGTATGATATATAGAGTGTGAATAAAGCATATATTGTAGGATAATTATAGGATAGTTTGATTAGGAGTCAATGATCTAAATTGATAGTTAATTGTGATGAATCTGACTACTAATAAATACAATTTCTAATATACTAATTGGTTTATAGAACCAATTCCTTATTATGTTGATGTAAATATGAATAAATTCATTATAGGAGCTCCATAATGTATACCCCGTTAATTCACATGAAAACAACATTGAGAGATGTTTATGAAGAGATAAATCATCAAGTAAAACTGACATATATATTTTCAACATAAAATATCAATAAGACTGTGTAATGGTTGACTCAAGATTTAATATCCCTTTAACAAACAACATGAAATAATGGTGACTTAACATAAATAACTTAAGAGGACCAAGAATACATAGCAATAATGCATGAGGCATTGGAGCACACTAAATATTAGTTTGAGGATTAACTACTTGGATGAATATATGACATATAATCATGGTATAGATACTACAAAAAAAAATTCCCCACTATAAGTAAATGAAATTAATAGGTACCATTTTTAAGCGTGAAAACAACTTACAACTACCACCTAATTGGATATAGATTGAGGCTCTTTCCCTCCCTACTCTTTTTTGTCTTATTTTTTGTGTGTGTCTTTTTTATGTTTTTATGAGCATGAAAAAGAGGTAAAAGTATGACTGGCTAGAGAGAATGAATGGTTTAATGGCAAGCAACAATGTTGAAGTATGTGGAACAAAACTATGAAACTAAAATGCATAAAGGGTCTAGGAAAGTAATGTCGTCTTAACTTTCTCCATGTGTAAAGGTCATAAAATGGAGGAAAATAAATGCAAATGGAAAGAGGTCAAGAGTGACTATAGTGTTTTTAAGGTGGATAAAAGAAAATAAAATGCAATTGTATCCACTAGGACATTAGAAGTAATAATAATATGCAACCATCAAGAAATTAAATAATTACATTAAACTCTTCAGTATATTGCTACTAAAAAACTTAAGAGGGAATAGAGGAATGAGGTTTCACTTTTAGTCATAGAGAGGCTAAATGTGGGTTCCTAGGCCTATAGAAAATTGAAGCATGGGTTCAAAATGGTAAAAGAATTCTAAATAGGGTAGCTCATGAAAGGGTGGACACTACCATGCAAGTTACAACATGTAGTAAAGACAAAGTTTAATTCACTACTTAGAGCGGTTAAACATAAGGCATAGATGGTAAAAGTGGTGGATAACAACAAAATTTCATGTTATAGGGAATAAAGAAGCATTATGTGCTACTTTAGAACATTTACCTCATGTTTTAGTGGAGATTTTCATGGAATGTTCCAAAAAAAATGTCATCAAGTCCTGTAAAGAGCATCCATAAACTCTAGATCCCAAGTTAATTTTTTTTAGTACAAGCGTGAAAATGGATATTTTAAGCCCTAAAGAGGCTCAAAACTAGTCGATATATTCCCAAATAGGGCTTATTTTCACATTTAACATGTTGAAATTTTATCTCCATTGAAAATTACTTATCCCTCAACTAACACAATTCCATTTGTTTAGATAATGTAGGGCCTCGAGCCATGCCATCTCACTTGATTTTTTCCTTGTTAACATTCCCTAAATTTCAGACTAGTGGAGTTTTTGGTATGCGTTACATTATTTTCACAACCACCACCATGAATTGTAAGATGCATTAGGCATAATGGGGAGTTCATGAATTAGATGTATTGAGTGCAAAGAACCCCCCCTTCTTGAGGCTTTCATAGGGGCAAAAGCCTCCTTGTGTGGGAGTTCAGGGAAGAAACCCTCATAAAAAAATTGGGTCATTTTTGTATCCATTGTTGGTAATTTTTTTGGTGCATGGTGATTTAGCCCATGGTTTAGTAAGTTTTGTTCATATGATATTAAAGCAGTTGAAAGATAGATATCAAAAAATTCAAAGAGAATTTTTTTGGGTTGTAAAAGTTCAAAATGGAAGATCTCTTGGTGGATAAAATTCAGTGGATCAATATGGATCTAGGTTTTACACCGACATGGATGTTTACAAAAGAGTATATTAAGCTGGATAAAAAATAAATTGTCACAATACATTTGTGTCTCTCAAACTCAGTATTACTGAATGTTTCATGAGGAGATATATCAAAGGCATTATGGAACAAGTTAGGGACATTGTATCAGTCTAATTCCCTAATAAAAAAGTATTCATATGGAAAAAAATTGTTTACCTTCAGGATGAAGGATGGAGACTAGGTGATAATGCATCTAAATTCATTCAATATTGTGGTAAGTAAACTATTCTCTATTTAAATTAAGATTTTCAATGAATACAAGTGTATCATCTTGTTGTGTTCTTTATGCCCATGGAATAGTCTAGTTGTTACCATAAGGACTAATGAAACTCCTTTATGTTCTCATGCAATAGTATAATCCTTGTTATTGGAGGAGTTGAGATTGAAAAATAAAGGAAAATCATAACATAGATTACTTTTCTATAACAAGACACTCCCAAAATAGAAATAAAAATAAGTCCTTAGGTGTGATATATAAATATAGAGGAAGATATAAATATCTAGGAATATTAGAAAAAATATTGGAGATGTGAAAAATAATGGCATTGCAAGAAAGAGTATAGATCCAAAATTGTTGATAAATGGAAGCGATTGATGGTGCTCCTACAAAAGTAAAATACTCCTTAGATGAAGGTGGGGATGAGTACTTGAATTATTCAAGAACACAGGTAGATCATGCAATATGGCTAGTTCACTCAAGGGAATCCTTTCATATGATTCCTCACAAGTGGTTTTGAAATTATGAGATATGATTGTGGTCATGTTTTCCTGGGGCATGAATCAACAACTACAATCATAGGATAAGGAAAAATCATGTTCAATATCATGGGTGGAAATATTAGAACACTTTCTTGTTATCTACACCCTAGTATTGGCCAAAATTTTTATTTCTATAAGAAAGATGGGTGATGCAGGTGAACAAAAAGTATTTGAGGAGAAATGATATTGCTAAGGATATTTTTCATTTGAAGTATATGTAACCTACTAGGAAGTACTATTAATGATGGGTGCAACAAATATGTTGTTCCTGAGAATGGAGTTGAAGAATGAAAAACTCCTATAGTCTCTAGAGTAAATATTATGTGCTGTAAATCACATGAAGCATTGGATTGATTGTGAATGGGTGTAATATTAAGGAACTCCATGTGAAAATTTCATCGATTCAAATCCCCCATTGGCGTTTACCCACACAAAAATATGCTATAGAATTAAATACTAGGGTATATCAGAGAGAGGCCTTCCAGTACTACATGTTATTTGTATGGTAGAAGGCATGTACAGTTTCTCTCCATATGTTGATTTATGTGAACATTGATTATATGAGAATAATAATTGGGTATGATTCTTCTCTAGTGTTATGAGAGTGGAGATAATATTATTTTCGGTGCATTGTGATGTGTTTGGACCTATGTCGGTTCCATCACTAGGTAAATCTATGTACTATATCTCATTTATAAATGACTTCTTGAGGAATAAATGGGTTTATTCTAAAGAAATATAAATTAGTTGACAAATTCAAAGGGTTTTAGGCTCTTTTGGAAAACTATAAGAAAAAAAGTATTATTGTACTAAGGATAGGTAATGGTGTAGAATTTTGGGGGAATGAATTCGAAGAATTCTGTAAGAAATATGATATAGCAAGGAAAAATAATACTCCATATACACTTTAGTGCAACTGAGTTTCAAAAAGGATGAATAATCTAGTAATGGACAAATCAATAAGAGTTCTTAGTAATACTACGTCATGATAGGAATTCTAGGTAACCAAAATGGATACTACATGTTACTTGGTAAATAGATCACTCTCATTATCATTGGATGATATAAATCCACATGAGATATGCACTTGTAAGAATTCCTCTCTTAAAAATATTAGTGTACTTGGTTGTGATGCTTATGTACATGTTCCAAAGGAGAATAGCTCTAAGCTATATAAGAACAATGAAAATTATACCTTTATTGGATATAAAGATGCTCCTAAAGGTTATAAAATTTGGAACCCAGAAACTAAGATGATCGTGTATAGTCGATATCTAACATTTAGAGAATTCAAAGATGTTGTCAAACAAGAAGTCCTGCCAAGGGATAAAGAACCAAAGAAGATGTAGTTTTAATTTAAGGATGATGAATCATACTTTGAAAAAGAACACAAATTAAAATAAGAGTTTGTGGATACTCTAGTATTGAAAAGATCAGTTTAGGAAAGAAGGAACCTAAAAAGGTATGCTCCACCTAATTTTCATTAAAATTTTCCTTTTTTAATATTTATGATGATCCTAGATCTATTAGGGTGGTCATGGATTTATAGGATGAAAACCTATATAAAAATACCATGCTTGAAGAAATGGTAACCTTAGACAAAAACGAGGCTTAGGATCTAGTGGATTTGTCAGCTAAAAGAAAACCTACTGGTAGCAATTGGTTGTTTAAGAATAGTTTGTCTAAAAGGAAAAATTGAGAAATACAAAGTTTGACTAGTAGAAAAAGTTTATTCCGAGGTAGAGGGAATTGACTTTGGTGAGATTTGTTATCACAATTTCAAGTTAATATCTATTAGTTATATATATATATATTTTCCTTTTTTTTTCTTTTCATTTTTAAGTTGAATAAATGAAAATGAAATCAACATTCTTATAGGGGGGTATGGAGGAAGAAATATGCATGAAGTAACTAAAAGGATTTGCTCTAAAGGAAAAGAAAGAGGTAGTATGTAGTATGAAAATGTACCTATATGGGTCAAAAAAATCACCAAGGATGTGGTATGAAAAGTTTGATAATTATATATTGGGACGAAGATCCACAAGGAGAAAAGTGGATCATTGTTTTTATTTCAAATTAATTAGAGGTTGTCTTATTTATTTTTTCTTAATGTTGGTTATTGGAAATGATAGGGAAATCATCCAGGAAGTAAAAAAAGAAATGTCCTATAATTTTTTCATGAAGGAATTTGTGTTGCAAATTTCATTTTGGGAATTTAATTTAAAAGAGATTGGGAAAAGTGGAAACTCTGGTTAAATGATAGGATTATGTCCAAACAATATTTCAAAGGTTTAATGCGGAGGAATGTAATAAGATAAATTTTCTTATCCATATAGGTGTAAATCTATTTGGAGATCAATGCCTGAAGACAGAGGAAGAAGAATAAGACATGTCCCATGTTCCATGAGCAAGTGTAGTTGCAAGTTTGATGTATGAAATGGTCTATACTAGAATGACCATTGCACATATAGTGTGAATATTGAGTAGCTAAATGTCAAAACTAGGGAAGGTGCACCAAAAAATAATAAAGAGGGTTCACAGGTATTTGTGTGGAACTGTTGGTTATGGATTGTGCTATCAAGGAATACTGCTACTGGACAAAGTGTGGGAAATATATGTATTTTTTCAAGTACACTGGGCTAGAGATCTTGATCATAAAATATCTACAAGTGGGACATTTGTTCAACTTATTTGTAGGAGAAATCAATTGGATGAGAAATACATAGTGTGTAGTGACACTCTCAACGATAAAATAAAAATACATGGTAGTCACTCATGCAAATAACAAAAAAGTATGGTTACATGGATTGTGTTAAGGTATTGGGTTGGTACAATTAGCTATAAGCATAGTTTGTGATAGTTATAATGCAATATTTTTCATGAAGAAGCCAACTTATCATTCTAATAAAAATCATATAATTGTTTAGTATCACTTTATCAAAGATATTATTGAAGGTAAGAAGGTGCTACTAGAAAAGGTGGAAATTTTGAAAAATGTTGTAGATTGATTAAATAAATATGTGATGTTGGCTCAAGGGGTCCTAACCCAGGTTCGGTGTGCAAGGTTTTCCAACAAACTCCTATACTACTGGCCCCTTCGGCAGTGACCTGCTTGCACAGGTCAAAGTCTCACCTGAATTAGTATGGGTGGGTGCTGTAACCAGGTTTCTGCACCCTATAAAAGGATGGGTAAAGCAACCAGAGCTGCACTAGGTCCTATAATCCCTGATTACCTTGTTCTGCGCAGGGTTAATTAAGTCTTTATTCACATCCACGTGCACTATAGTTATATGCTTTTTATAACATCAACACAGCAGTACATAAACACAACATAATAGATCTAGATCCAAGAACAAAGTATACAGATCTTTCACAGCTTAAGGACAGAAAACGAACAATACAACAATTATCAATAATTCACATAAAAGTACTCACAGATTCAGTCCTCTAACAATCTTTCACATTCATTCATTCATCAATTCTTACAATTCCATTCCCAACCTACGCACACAGTAGTAGGGTCTGCACACAGCTAGACTTGGATCTCCGCGCACACAGCCAGCAGGAGTCCGTTCCCCAAAACCCAAACAGATAGCTTAAACCAAAATTCACTTCAATAGCTCATCATTTATTATATTTTTCAATACAAAATGCATCTCTATTTATAACAATCCAGCCTCGAATTTCCTATGGTCCACAACCCATGGTTTTTGGACCCCTAGTTTTCCATTTTACCCAATACAATGCTTTCGGCGCTTTGACCCACCCCAAAAACCCTCCGCTACATTAAATCTAATTAAAAATATTCAAAATGGACCATTTTTGTAGCTTTTAGGAGACCCCATTTCAACAGTCCCAAAACACAATCTTGTGACTCGTCCTAAGTCACTGCAGTGGTGCGACTTCGATTTGCACATGCAAGGTAGCCAAAGTGCGGAGGAGTGGTGGGAGGACTTCCTTACTCTGGGCCGCAACTCGTTGCACAATGTTGACCAATGTCAGGGAGGCAGGGCCATCTAGAGCCATGGTAACTCATTCTAACAACCGGTGGAGGCGCGCAATGGCAGACTGAGCGTCTTCGGTGAGCTGGAGTGTGGTGTCAGCCCATGGTTTCAACCATTTTCAAATGGCATACTTGTTGTGGCGAAGGTTCTCAATCCTGTCCAAGATGGCTAGACGTTGTGAGGAGACGATGGAGGGTGAGGAGGGTTTGACTTGGTCCAGAGCAGCTTCTGCCTGCTGTAATTTTGTTTGGATATGCTAAAGCGTGGAATGGTGCCACACTGTCATCCATAGTTGTGTAGTTGTTTCGACCAATTGTGTGCCCTGCGTTAGCCGCTCTTGGATAATACACGTGGCGTATGTGACTACTACAATCCATTGGTCCCGTACTTCCTAAGGTATGTCATACTGCTGTTGTGTGGCTCGGTCACAGTGGCAAACTTCGCGCAACACTCTAGTGTACAATCCTCGTAGCTCTGTCCGAGATAGTTGCACTAAATCTATTTGGATGTCCCTAGTAGTTGGATTAGGGGTGTTGACTAGGGCCATGCGTGGGAGGGAACACACATTGCTTCTGCTGGGCGGCATGTTGGAGTTGCGGAGAAGTCGAAACATGTCCCTGTATCGCAGCGTTCTGTCTGTGCATGGCTCACGGACAATCCTTTCTGTCGGGAGCCAGTGCTCACCCCTATGACTGCACTCAGCATTCTCAGTCTCTCTGGTTGGGTCCATCTTAGGAACAAGGAATCGGGCAACTAAGATAATGTTAATGAGCACAAGAAACCAATACTTAGATAGCAGGAGCATGTTGTAGGTTGAATAAATATCTTGGTGTGTAATTATCCAGCCAACCGCACACCGTTCGGAGCTATTTAATGGTGGAGTAGCCCATTCGTGAGACTGACCATCGAGTAGGTGGATCAATATTACCATAAATGACTACATTGATGATCTACCACCTATTTTTCATACTTGTAAGATCCATTTTTTATTTAATCAGGATGTGTTGATGGTCGTCCTGTGTGCCTGAGTTCGTTTCCACGGAATGTCATACCACGGATGGCGCCTATATGTCATCTGTGTACCCTGAATGAAGGTCGATACAAGGTGTGTCTGCAATTTGTCCATCAGTATTTTCGAGCCATACGCTTTGCCCTTGGTTAGGACATCCCTGCATGATAGGGCTGTGTCACGCGTCCTCGTGCCATTTATTACTTGAGGCATCTGCAAATTCTTCAAATTACATGTGGGTCCAGGCAGGTACGTAACCCAATGCATGCCTAGGTCAGCAGCACCCAGGAAAGCCTATCCATGCAAGGTTTGATCGCACCCTTGAGTGTTGTATGTCAACAAGTATTCACATAGGTTGACTGACCTCAGAGTCCATCTGGAAACTGGGGTCCCTATGGGTAGGATCACCCTTCTCCAATACTTCTCCTAAGTGAAGAATACCGGTCCTTGCGTAGGTGCTCCACGCAGTGTTAGTGATAGTGCCCCTATCTTTTATTCCATGGGAATCTCAGGTTCAACCATCTTCTGACTATCATCTGTGTCCGCCTGGCTAGGTAGGTTCCTTTCCATGGTAGAGATGCGCCAAAAATTCCTAACGGTCTGAAGACATCAAAGTGCTGAAACCTCGTGCAATTGGCCTTGCCAATTTTCCAGCTCCTCATCGGAGTTAGAAAAACATTTACTGTCCTTTTCCCAGCAGAGAATTCCTTCATCCGTGGGGTTAACCCAATATTCATCTGACACAGTTAATTTATTAATGTGACCTAGCTCCTCCTTCTCATAGGCTGGCTCTGTATACCACGCACCTTCTACTGGATCTAGTGGTACTATGACATGCGTAACTTTTCTTTCAAACACCATGCTGCGCTTCTTGAGATTGATGACACCCCCCATGTCAATTGCCCAGTCCAGTCCAAGGAGCGCAGGGTAGGGATCTGCATCTTCCATAATTTCTATGACTTAAAAGTCAGCTAGGACCCTTACCCCTGTGATGTCAACCATGACTTTTGGTAACCTCCCTAGAGGGATGATTTCTTGTTCATTGGCCATTCGTAGCTGGATGGTGGAAAATTCTAATTTAGGTTCTCCCATTCATTACCATGTCTGCTTTGGTAAAACATTCGCATCTGACCCCAGATCTAAGATAAATGGATCCATCTCGTAGTCACCAATCTGCACAGTAGTTTGTGTACCTCCTTGGTCTCAGGGATCAAATTGGTCCAAACTGCGCAGGTATTCAGTAGTGCTTGGAGATTTCCTACAGCCTGTGGATTTTGTAGTAGCTTTATACTTGCTTTTAAAAAGGGCTCAACTCCTTCCTCTATCTGAGGTTGTGTCGGTAGCTTCGGAGAGTCTGCTAGTGGTGTCTATTCTTTGAAAGGCACTCCCTCCCAAGAGGCCAACTCCTCTTTTTCCCCCTGGGTGACCAGCCTGCTGCATGTCATGAATTTTACACAGGGATCTGCCTTCCTTAGCTCGATTTTAACTCTTTGTACATTCTGCACAGGGGTGGGTTTCTTTTCTTGCATCTTGGCTATCAAAATTGGGCAGTCCTCTACCTCATGGTCCAGCTGCCTACAATATTTACATGATGACCTAGTGGGATTTGGGAATTCTCTAGAAAAGTGCCCTCTTCCTCCACATTTATAACAGATTAGATGCCCACGTCCTCATCCTGTGCTTCCTCCCGTACCTCCTTTGCCTTGGGCCAGTGATCCTCCAAAATGAGCAGAAAGTCTTGGCGACGCAGGGTCCGATTGTACCCTATATAAGTTCTCACGATCCATCATTAAGTCATAAGTACGAAATTTCTGCTCATCATGGCCCACTGATCGGTAGAATCAGCACCATTTTTTCTTTAGTTTTGGGACATACACACCTAGCCAAGGGTAATGGTTCGTATCATGTAGTCCTGCTACCCGAAAATCATCACACCAGAGCGCAGGTCCACTAGAACCTGGTCGTAATAGGATGGGTTCCCTACTTGCCCCTGAGCGTACTAGACTAGGTCCTCTTGCTCGCATGTAATCCGTCAGCAGAGTGCACTGATCCTTCGTATGGTCAGACAGTCGGCATCGTATGCACCAGAGATCTACGCAACCATCCTTTCCTCACTTTTTTCCTAGGTTCTGTATCTCCATATGCATAGCCCCAAGTTGTTCCTATATTTTTGTACCCCTGCGGATTTATCCTCTCGGGGGGCAGCCTCTAGTTTCATAGCGACTTCCACAGCCTTCCCCTATGACTCAAAGGTATGATGACTCATTGCCGTGCACAGGTGAGGTAACAAAATAGCAATGAACCATTCCGTATGTTGTCTATCATCATATTCGAATCCTCCTTCCCTGATTTCTTTCTTCAGTCGCTGATCAACCTCCCATACTGATTCAGACGCACCTTGTTTGAAGTCCTTTACTTCTGCTACCAATTGAGAATAATATTTTGGCTTCATGAATTGGTGCTTCAAAGCATCCTTGATATCTTGAATATATGTGCTCCCATTCTGGGAAATATACCACATATACCAGTCTAGGTCCCTATCCTCGAAGGCCAACGACAGCTGCGCCCTTTTTACCGTATCACTCGCCACATTCTGCGCATTCCATACAGATTTTGCAATGAACCAAAACTGGTCCATATCCTCATCTCCTACCCCCGTGAAGGTAGGTAGTTTCATATGCGCAACCATGTCACTGTCTAGGGAGGGTGGAGGTATAGGCAAATTCTTACCTTTGCGTGGCCTAGGTGGCGATGTAGCTGGGGCATCTTATGTAGCTGCTTCCTGCAACAGATTGTAGGCAGATTTCCCTCCGTCAAGGTTGTTCTGATAGTATTTACCACTGCGTTTTGCGCTCCCCTCTAGATATGAGGTCATTTAGTCAGTATGACTACATATAATACTCTTTTCACACAGTAATTTCTTGATCAGCAATGGTAATGTCCTCAGAAATTTTCCCTGAAACCCTTTAAAGAATCACCCTTTGGCCTCAGAGTATGATATAAACTAATCAATGGAAAATTCTATCACAAATCCTCCCAGCACACTATCCACCCAGTGATCCACCGTACACGTGATAGTATTATCATTTTTTTCCAGCTGCTCGAGCAGCTCTGGGGTCCCCTAAGTGACTCGCTCATCCTTCCAGCACTTCTAGAATTCCACAAGTCTAGCCAGACACTCCTGGAGTTCAATCGCAAAGGTTACAAAGAATATTTCGTAGCTTTCAATACGTGTTTTTCTTTCTGCTAGCGTGGGTATTATTAGATCTGAAATTTCGAGGGTGAGGAAATACCTTGATTTTGTGTCTCGGAAGCTGCTTTTATTGCTTCTAGAGCTTTCCTATTTAATTCCAGCTAATTTTTGGTCTATTATTGAAGCTCGCTCAGCGTTAAAATCCCAACGATGGGAAGAATTATGGAATAGAAAGCACCTTTCCAAATTCCTGAAATTATCCAACGACTCTTCTTTGATTTCTGATATGAGAGGCAATTCTAACAGCAGGGTGAACTGTAATTAGATTAGAGCCTTGCGTTATATGGTTCTTAATGGGCATGTTCTTCAGAATTCGATTTCTTCGTCCTCTTCGTCGCCACCATTTTCTGTCCGAGAGCAAGCTGTGCAGCCCTTTCTAGTCTCGGGAGATAGGACGGAAGTGCAGGAATTGGGTTTGTTAAATAAAGCGTAGTTTTCTGACTCTCATGTGGATTCTACTTCAGCTTCTGCACCTGCGTTCGATTCTAATTTGAGATCTACGTTGGCAGATGAAGGTTTGTGTGCTCAGTCCTTTTCGCCCGGAACTATGCAGCCTGTTTCGACTTCAACCCTCTCTAATTTTTATGATAATTCATCCAAGGCTATGCATTCTCCTATGTCCAAGATGGTGGCAGTCAAGGATGATTTGACAGCATAGATCAACCTAAAGGATGTTTAGATTTCTTTTCTAGGTTCGACTTCATCTTCCCATTCGAAAGCTATGAGTGCTCTTCCTAAATCGATCGATCGTAATTTTGATGGATTTACTTCAGTTTTCAATGATTCCATTTTAATCTCTCATAGTGAACCTTTTAATCTTGATAATTCCTTAAACAATGGCGACAGTAAAAAAGATAATAGTATTATTAATAATAATAGTTTTAAAAATAATAATAATAATAATAATAATAGTATTATTAAGAATAATAGTATTATAAAGAATAATAACAATCATAATGATGTTATTAAATATAATAATATTAATAACATTAATTATAAAAATAAATACTATAATAAACTTAACATTGATAACTATAATAACCTTAGTAGTAATAGTAATTCTCTCTCCTTGAATAATACTGTTATTAATCTCTCTAGTTTTTCTTTCGATCCTCATGTCTTTAGTTTGTTAGAAAAGGGTCTTAATTTTTCTCTTGCGCCTAAAAAAATCCCAAGTCTAGACATTATCTGTGATATTGAATATGGGATTAGGGATTTACCTGATACTACCAAAGACATTATCAGGCAGGATTGTGCCATGATCCTTAGAAAATCTAAGCCGCCTAAGAGCAACATCAACAAACTAGAGTTTGAGGCTCTCAATTCTTTAAACGACAACCCTAACATTGTGGTTCTTAAAGCTGATAAGGGAGGTGCTACGGTCATTTTAAACAAACATGATTATCATAATAAGATGTTAGATCACCTTCTTAACAGCGGGAGTTATAAGAAGCTTGACAAAAATTCTCTAAAAAAAGTTTCAAAAGCAGTTGCTTTGGCTATAAAATCGAGTAGCATTGTTGGTTCTTTGAGCAAAAAGTTGATTGAGAGTAACCCTCTCACGCCAAGGATTTATGGTCTTCCTAAGGTTCATAAGGATGTATTCCCCCTCTGCCCTATTGTTAACACCATAGGAGGTCCGACTTATCTACTCGCTAAATTTCTAGCCACTAAGCTGGAACCGCTTGTAGGTCAGAGCTCTTCCTTTGTTAAAGACTCTTGGTCTTTTATTAATGATTTGAAATACTTGAAGTTAGACAGTGATGATAGGTTTGTTAGTTTTGATGTTGTTTCCTTATACACTTGCATCCCCATTGGGGAGGCTGCTGATGTTATTTCTCGTGTCACTGATCCTGATACGGCTCATCTTGTTGAAATTTGTCTAACCTCAACTTTCTTTAGTTTTGAGGGTGAATTCTATGAACAAACTTGTGGTGTGGCCATGGGTTCCCCCCCTTTCTCCTGTGGTAGCTAATATGTTCATGGAAGACTTTGAATCTAGAGCTCTTTCCTCTTCCCTTTTTCAACCTAAGCTTTGGAAAAGATTTTTCGATGACACCTGTGTTGTGTGGCCTCATGGTAAGGAGAATTTGGACCTTTTATTCCAGCATCTTAATGATCAATCTGACTTCATTAAGTTCACCATGGAATTTGAAGATAATGGTAGCTTGCCTTTTCTTGATGTCCTCCTTTCTAGGAATGAAGATGGTTCTTTTTCTGATCAATTTTTTAGAAAGAAGACGCACACTGAGCAGTATTTACATGCTAGTTCTCACCATTTCCCAGCTTAGAAACTTGGGATTCTCAACACCTTAGCTACCAGAGCCCTTATAATCTCTGATGTAAACCATTTTGAAGGTGAAAAGGCTCATCTCCTTAAAGTTTTTAATAAAAATGGTTATAGTATAAGTCCATGCCTTAAAGCTTTTCAAAAAGCGGAAAGGGGTCCTAGAGCTAAGAAGTATCCTTGCGATCGATTATATGGAGTTCACCTTCCATTTATCCAAGGTACTACGGATAAAATCGCTAGGATCCTAAAGAAGTTTAATGTTTCCTCAACGTTTAAACCCTACCGCACCATTCGAAGTTCCCTTAGATCTGTTAAAGACCCGATTTTCCCTAAGGATGGTAAGGGTGTACCAGATTCCACAAGCCTTGTGGGATGACTATACATTAAGGAAACATGCCGATCTTTTAATCAAAGAATTCATGAGCATGTCATCGACCTTAAGCATAATAGATCGCGGGGCCTCACTTCTACATGTTGGAGAAAACTAATCATCACATTTGCATGAAGATGCTAAGGTGATTGCGAAGACTTACCATTTCCACCACCGGCAAGTTGTGAGAAGCCTTGGAAATCGAAAAGAGGCCTCTTAACCTAAACAAGGACGATGGGTGGATGGTTAGCAGGGGATTCCTGCTCTTCATTCTTATAAAAAATAAATAAATAAATAAATTAAATCAAATTAAATAAAATGAAATTATATATATATATATATATATATATATATTATTATTTTTATATAATTATTATTATTTATTTATTTTTTATTATTATTATTATTATTTATTTATTTATTTATTTTTAAATTAATAAATCTATAAAATCAAATCAAATCAAATCAAACAAACAAATAAATATATAAATAAGTAATTAAATTAATAAATATTAATAAAATAAATTAAAATAAAAATTATTAAAAATTAAATTATTATTAGTATTATTATTTTTTTATTTTTTTATTATAGTAGCATTTAATCCTCTATGTTTTTAAATAATATTAAACAAAATAAATATTTTAACTATCTTTTTTATTAATAGAAATAATCCTATATTTATTTAATCTTCTAGAATATTTGAATAATTCTTATTGTATATTAAATAAAAATAAATATTAAAATTAAAATTAAAATTAATAATAATAATAAATATTTTAAACTTTAATCTTTTTATATATATTTTTTTACTTTTTAATTCTATGACTTTGATTTAGTCTAACTAGCTGTTATTTTTCAATGGCTAGTTGGAACTTCTCATATCTATTTAATTGGGTTCCCTGATCAGATTTTTCATCAAGTCCTGATGATGAACCACGCTAGATGGTTCAAAACGCGTCGACCAAATTTATTTGGATGTGATTTTTACCAAAATAATTTTTCACAATTTATGGATCACAGAAGCAATATTCCTAAAAAAGAATGTACCTATTTTTCCACCTTTCCGCCGTTAACTTTTCACTGCGATTTTCTTTTACTGCAAACTCCTGGATCTGTCTTTCGAACCAGTCTTCAATCTCTTTTCTTTCAGGCTTCTATTATTCTCTTGTCATTACCGGATTCCTCTCTTAGACTTCTTTCGGTCCCAACAACGGAACCATTTGTTGGCTCAAGGGGTCCTAACCCAGGTTCGGTGTGTAAGGTTTGCCAACAAGCCCCTATACTACTGGCCCTTTCGGCAATGACCTGCTTGCACAGGTCAAAGTATCACCCGAAGTAGTATGGGTGGGTGTTGGAACCAGGTTTTCGCACCCTGAGAAATGATGGGTAAAGCAAGCAGAGCTGCATTAGGTCCTATAATCCCCGATTCCCTTGTTCTGCGCAGGGTTAATTAATTCTCTATTCACATCCACGTGCACTATATTTATATGCTTGTTATAAAAAAACACAGGAGTACATAAACGTAACATGACAGATCTAGATCCAAGAACACAGTATACAGATCTTTCGCAGCTTAAGGACATAAAACACACAATACATCAATTATCAGTAATTCACATAAAAGTACTCACAGATTCAGTCCTCTAACAATATTTCGCATTCATTCATTCATCAATTCTTACAATTCCCTTCCCAACCTACGCACACAAGCAGATAGGTCCGGCATAATAAATGATTCTGGATCCCCATCACGCCCAACAAGAGTCCATTCCCAAACCCAAACAAGATAGCTTAAACCACAATTCGCATCAATAGCTCAACATTTCTTATCTTTTTCAATACAAAATGCATCTCTATTTATAACAATCTAGCCTCGACTTTCCTATAGTCCGCAACCCATGGTTTTCGGACCCCTGGTTTTCCCTTTTACCCAATACAACGCTTTCGGGGCTTTGACCCACCCCAAAACCCGTCCGCTAGATTAAATCTAATTAAAAATATTCAAAATGGACCAGTTTTGCAGCTTGTTAGGAGACCCCGTTCAACCATGTGAGCACTAGGGTAGTGCCCCTTCTTGGTTAGTTATTTTTGGTGTCACCTGGAGGGTGATTTTGATGGAGTGTATAAATATTATATATGTCAGACTTATGTATATGTTTTTGCACTATAGACCTAGTTTGGGTCACATGGGCTTTTCATGATTATGATAATCTCTATGGATTTTTGTATACACTGATTTTGGTTAAGTGCATATTAATGATGTTTCTCTTTTGGCATCCTATTTTGACCTTTGGTGCATGGAATGAATAATGGTCTATGATTGTGACACAAGAATAAATTCTACTATGTGGAGTAATTAATGAACCATAGTCTTGTTGATGATTTATTATTTATATTATTTTACATGCTTGACCTTGTATTTAGCGCGATTTGACAGGGAACTTAATTACTACCAAGAAGGATACTCAGATGAATATGGAGCTCATGTATATATTTGGGTAAAATGTGATTGTATTAAATTTATTATGAATTTTGTTGATGCTTTCAATCTATGAGGTTATGATGTGTGGGTCTTAGAATACAAGGCCTTGCCAACAGATCATCAGATGCATGTGAGCTAACAACCAGTACCTTGAGGAAAACCATGTAGCTTCAAACAATAATAGATTAGAATTTATGGAAAATATTAGGGTAGGGAGTCTTAACTTTTGAAATATCAGGGCGTTGAGTCTTTGATCTTTGGAATAGTTCAAGATGTGGAGTGTTGATTCTACTAGGACGTCGAGTCCTAAGCATAGGGAAATGGCATGAAGTCCCAATGTCAAGAGCACAAGAGAGGCAGCTGTAGTGTGAACTCTATTCTCTCACCGAAAAACAAGAAAAAATAGCAGAAATTAGCCGAATAAATCACTTATTCACTGAAGATTAACCTGGTCATATATCAATTTCGAATTGCATACATAACACATAACCTTCTTCTACAATTAATTGTCACATGCGGAAATAACAGAAGCAATCTCACATCAATTCAATCACACATTAACTCAGTATGTATGGGGAAAGCCTATAGCTGAAAACCTCGCAGCTATTGTGTATATTATAATGGAGAAATCATGTAACAATCATAGTACAAAAACTCTTCACAAGCTCTCATGCACTACCTCCCATGCTACACACTATCAAGCTAGATCTAGCAATTCACTTGCTCCAATCCTTAGCCACTTGATAGCCAACCTTGATTGCGTATTTCAAAGCTATGGGATGGCCTCTTTATATAGATAAACCACCAGCCTAAACTTTGCAATATTCATAGCTTACTCCACCTATCTATGTGTTGCAAATAGCAACAGTATAGTTACAACTGATAGCTAACTCTACCCTTTCATCTATCTCTTTCACTGGTCTTCACTGAACTGATCATGCACTGTAGTGAACTGAAGTGTTCTTGAGTTGACTAATGAGTTAACATTTAGTAAATTAAATATTATTTAATTTACTCCACTCATATCTAATTGATTAGCTAGTTAACTAATCTCAACTAGTTCAACTGAAATAAATAGAACACAACTCCACGATTTGTCCCGTTAACTCCTCCAAAACTTCTGCCACTGAAGTCTAACTGAAGCCAACCATGCAAGATGCCATCAAACCCTAGGAACCACGTGATTCCTTGTGTCACTTGCATGAGCCACCTCCATGACTCAAACTGAAGTGCGCCAAGAGAGTAAACTGCTGTTTATAGTCAAAATATTATTAAGGGTAAATAATATTTGACTTCCATATTTTTAGGAGATCAGTCTAAAAATAGCCTGGGTCCTAAAAAATAGGGTCTCATCTATTTTTACCGACATGTCGCATACTTCAAGAATCTCCAAGTAGAATTCCTAAATTATGCTCCGTATGTCTAAAAATAGACATAGTCTAAAAATAGACTTTGCGCCAGAATTTGCCTGCGGGCCCACTTAGTGAAGGCGACTTCATTTCACTAAGCTCCATCATCTTGCCGCATTCTCAACACTCCCTGGGCTTACATCAACCAGGTGAATTAATATAAGTTAAACTTTAAGTTGAATTAAATCCAAGTTACCCACTTTAGAGGATTATTCAAAACTAAATATTATTTTAATGAAAATATTAGTTATCTACTTTTGGAAAATAAATAATAAGAGAAATCCTTAAATTGACACATAGGTGGTGAATATTACATAATTTAGGTACCTAGATAATATAAAATAAAAGGGGAAACTTTGGAGAGGTGCCACATTAGGGGGGTTGGTGAATAATACAATTTTTTATAAATAAAAATTGGTTAATTTTATTATAAAGGGGGTGAGGTGTCACTCAAATCCATGCTTATAAATATGGAAGTATGTTTCCCAGTTGGGAGGAGACCATAAATATTAGGGAAATGCTACCAAAATGACTACCCAATTTCTAAATCAAAATCCCAATCATTTATCCTCGTTGAATGAGACTAATACTAAGTGGTGTGAGAGGGAGATAGGATGTCTTCCTTAATTTGCCCAAAATTTCTCACTATTATTGAAGTTTCTACATTTTTTGTGATCATAGATCTAGGGGTTCCAAGGAAGAAGGTTTCCTTTGGATATGGTTGTGTGCTAAATCTTATTGGTCTATTGGATTTGGTAGTAAATTTTCTAGTTTGTGTTAGTTTTC
The DNA here is from genome assembly GCA_034641835.2 of Pinus albicaulis. NCBI lineage: Eukaryota > Viridiplantae > Streptophyta > Pinopsida > Pinales > Pinaceae > Pinus > Pinus albicaulis. The sequence goes on along the minus strand of CM076581.1, from coordinate 557,099,826 downwards.
TTTAATTAAGCTTTCTTATATCAAGATGTGGCTAGTTAACCATTAAAATAGTTCTTGTTGTTTTTCTAAAATATATAATAATATCCATATTTATTTGGTTATACATATGTTGAAATTACTGAACTCCAATAATATGTTTTTGTTTTAATTATTTTAATTTATGGGTGAATAGCGGCTCCAATTAGTAATTCTTCATTTAAATGGTGTTTTGTTTTAATTGTTTTAATTTATGGGTGAATATCGGCTCCAATTAGTAATTCTTCATTTAAATGGGTTGTGAGCCGACAACATGGTAGTGTTAATTGTAGTCTCTATTCTTCTATTCATTTAATTGTATTGTTCTTATTTTCAATTTGTGGATCTCTAATTTATTGTACATTTATGTTTATAAAAGCATAGGTTGAACAAGAGTTACTATTTTGTTAATACATTTTCTTATGAAATCATATGTTGAAGAAGAGTTACTATTCAATATTTGTTGGGAAAAAAATAAACCATGTTATGTAAACTATAATTGGAAGAGATGATGTTCATATTCCTATTATTCCTTCACTTAGTTGGTTTCCTTTATGGTTATATATTTATATTTCATCTAATAATAGTTTTCGACAAAAGTCCTTTTTTAGAATTAGGAGTCATTGTTTTGAAGGCAATGGACTGGGCACATTGTTCCCATTTTATGTTTTCCTAGAAATATAACACTTATTATTTTTTTGAAAGTTCTGTTGAAATATAACATTTATTATTTTTGAAGAAAAGAAAGTATTTTTTTGAAATATAATGCTTATTAATTTTGCAGAAAAGAAAAAAATATATCTTTGCTTAATTTTTTGTTTACTAATATCAATGTGCTAATTTAGAGCATTGTATCATTAAATGAAAACGTGGATAATTCTCTTAACTTGATGGGTGTATATATTGATGTGTTACATTTACTTTGATGAATGCATGAGATAAATTAGTGTGGTAATATTTTGTAACTTTTACTGTAATACCTTACTAGATAAATTACTGTGAAAATATTAGTTTATGATTCCTCCCTTTGCACTATGCAGTTTGAAATTTTCATTTTTCCAAAACTATTGGTCTCAAATAATTTATGATGAAATAGGTTAACTTGTTTTCATTATTTCCAAAGGTACTCCTCTCCAATAGTTTAAAAGAGGATAACCTTGGTAATATTTTATAACATTGGTAACATTTTATAACCTTGGTAATATTTATATGAATTTTTGGGAAATGAGATTTTATGATTTATTCATTTGCATTATGTAGTTTAAATTTTTTATTTTTATAAAAATATTAGTGTGGAATAAATTTTGAAAGAATATACTATTAAATGTTTTGTAGAATGTGATATTTGGTCATTTTACCAATAGTTGATTTGTGAATGAGTTTAAATTATTATTATTATTTTAATGTTGCAGTCTACATAACACCAAATATTATTATTTGAGCTTCTATGGGGATTAATTTTGTTTAGACAGTGTGAAAGAACACTATGTTTTGTTTTTTTTTAATGTTGTTGAAAAGAATACTTTGACTATTTCTTTAAGTTGAAAATATATACTTTGGTTTTCTTTCATGCAATATGTCGTGGTAACAATAAGAATATTTAGTTCAAATAGTAAGCATTTTGGTAATTATGGCCAATCATTTATAGACACCATACTTTGGTATCCTTCATTGAGAGAGATGTTATAATTGATTTTATTTTACTAAGCTTGAGCTTCAATGACATAGTTACCGTATTATTAAGTAATTCAAATTATATGTAATTTATTAAGTATTGGAAATTGTATCTTATCTTTTAAGAATTGAAATAAGAATTATGTTAGTATCCCTCATTTATAGACATGCTATTTGAATATTAAATTGAATTTATTTTACGAAGCTTGAGATTCAATGGCATAGTTACCATATTATCAAGTAATTGAAATTATATGTAATTTATTAAATATTGGAAATTGTATCGTATGTTTTAAAGAGGAAAATAAGAATTATGTATGATTTTTTCTTTTACGATAATATAAATTCCCTTGGAATATTTTGCATGGAAAGTTATGGAATTGATGAAATATTTTAAAGAGGAAAATAAGAATTATGTCTGATTTTTTCTTTTACGATAATATTAATTCCCTTGGAATATTTTGCATGTAAAGCTATGGAATTGATGAAATATTCTCAGAGTACATAAATAGATTAATTTTAGGTGTTTGGGGTAAATAAGATAACTAATTTGGAAGTAATATAAATGGATTTGAAATTATAACGCTCATTCAAGTTATAGTATCGAATATTTAAAAGGAAAATATTCTAGTGGGGTCAACAATATATGAGCCAAAAGAAAATCAAGATTTCTTTACTTAACAAGTAGGAATCTATAAAGTTAGTAAATAAGTTATAGAGAAGGGAAAATGGAAATGAATCCTCATGGTGTGATAATTTAATGATTTCATAATGGTATCAAAGATTTCTGAAATGGCAGAATTTTATGTCTAAAATATAGGGTATTGTTGAAAATAAAGATTCTTAAAATGAATGTATCAAATGTTAACATTTGAACTTTATGTTACATGGAATGAATGTTTTAGGATATGATGAGTTCTTCTTCAATTTTGGAAGAATTATAATCTATGTGAATTTTTTTAGATATGATGATTCTTTCCTCATTTTGGAAGACTTATAATTTATGAGATGATTAATGTGTTTTGTTTACATATACTATCAAAAGCCAAAAACATGATACAAAGTTAATGTAAAGTATTGTTGTCATATATAAATAATATGAATCTATTTTCAATGTTTGTATGAAACATGGATGAGTAGGGCACTGTAGCACATAGTTTTCCTTCTTACAAGCTATAATTTTAAAAATATTACAACACTTTAGCACAAATCTTGTACTTCATCTTGTTATACTTTAGCATTGACCTAGTACCTCTTCTTATTGTACTTTTCATGGTTTAAGTTTTAATTTGCATGGAGAATTAGCTTGGAACTCATATTCATGATTTCTGGTTTAAGGATATACTTTCGAAATGATTCCTTAAAATAATGGGGAGACTAAATTTGGAGTTTCTTTCCCTTTCTTATTATTCCATTTAAAGGTTATAAATTTGAGATTATTATGAAAGATTTGACTTGAAAGTTAGTTTGGATTGCAACTTCATATCTTTTATTTCTAAGGTAGAATGCTATGATGTGTGCAAATTCAATTTATTGTCTCTATATTTAGGTTTATTGCTAAAAAAAAATATAGGCAAATTTAAAAGTATTTTTTTTCTTCATGTAGTTTCTGTACTAAATTCTTGATATTGAAATTATTATAAACAATTAATGTGGATAATCATGGAAAATAATTAATGTTCATCATGGGGAATAAATGTTATTAACATGAATTTGTTAAGAAGATTGGTACAGTAAGTGGTACAAAGTAGGTGTTGGAAGTAGGTGTTGCCACTTTAACCTGAGAAGTTAAAATGATTGTGCTTTGGTATACAAATTATTTCTATTCTTAAGATTAAACTTTTGGTAAAAATATTAATTGGTTGCTAAGACTTGTGATTGCATATATGTCTTGTGAAATTAAAAGGGTAAATTTAGAGTGAGAAAACATAATTCATTACTTATAAATACAACATCATGTTTGGTAACTATATTGACATGCAAATTTATATGTATGATTTTCTACCTCTTGTCATGCAAGTTTGATTATATGATAGGATCGACCATCAATGTTGTTATACAATTAATGTGGGAGATATTTATAGTTTTTTAAGCTCAATCTACTATAGAACCGTAAATATGACACATGAAGGATTAATAATGACTAAGAGAAGAAAAACATGTGGAATGTCAAGTTATTATAGATAACTTAAGTATATATCATATCAATTACATAAAATTGTATCTTTTTATGGTATTATAAATTGGATGGCTTGTTTTGATATAGAAATATTTCGCATTTTATATATCTAAACATATCTAATATAGTATGGATATAATTCCTACTTGATTAAGAATGGTATGTTTTTTGTATTCATGGAGATGCTTTCACTTTATCAAAGGATTGAGTTATGAATTGGTATGAAGAAAATGATATCAAATACTTATATATAAGGTTAACATCTTTATGATAAGATAATTAAAATGAAACAAGTATCTTATCAATGTAGGAAAACATTGGATCAAGTTTAGCCCAAGAGGGGGAGTATGTAGTGTCCCTTCTTGGTTAGTTAGTTTTGGTGACACCTGGAGGGTGATTTTGATGGAGTGTATAAAGATTATATATGTTAACAATGGAAAATCGCACAGGAGAAGACGACATCAATTAATGTTGAGCCTAAGGATTTACAGGACAGAGATACATTATGGAATCAAGAAGTATTTAAAATCTCTAAGGTTTTGAGAAAATCAAATTTGAACTAGTCATAAATGCTCAAATGTGCGTTTTTTCCTTCAAAAAGAGAGCCTTCTACATGCACTGGAGCCCGATAAGCACGCATTCCTAGAAGTAGAAAAATGTCCCTTTCCGGGACCACAAGCAAGCAAAGGACAGTTTCTCCTTATGTGAAAGCCGCCTAAGGATAGCACCAGCACCTCCTTAGACATTGTGCGAGCACACAAAAGCATATTTGAGCACACAATGGAATCACACCTCTCCCTTGGGTCACCATCCATCATGTACCAAGGGAGGGAAGGAGGATTTGAAGCTCACCTATATAAACCCACCAAGAGATGAACAAATGGTGATCACAAAGTTATGTTGGCCAAAGTTGCCCAAGCAACACCAGCATTTTGTGTGACCCAAGGAGATGGAGCAGAAGAGGACTTGATGGTTCGCCACCCAACATCATAGTCCACTATAGCAGAGAGAGAGAGTTAGACTACATCAAAAGGCTGAACTTGAAGGAAAAACATCCTTGCATCGGACCTAGAGCCATTGCCTAGGGGCCCTTTGGAAAGTGGGTAAGATTTTTTTTCATTCCAAGCATTCAATAAGAAGAGGCCATCGAGCCATTGTTTACCTTGTTACTGTTTGGAACCCTCTATATAGCTTCTTTTGTGTTTTTAGTTTTAGTTTTTTAACAGAGCATACTTCAGCGTATTACTTCATTTAAGTTTTATGCTTTTGAGCTCCTCCCAGATATTGCCTGTTACCTATAGTTTAGAGGGTAGACCAAACTCTCTAAACTCGTACGATTTCGTACACCCGTGTGTCAAATCCACCACAACAGGATTGGCGACTCCACTGACGTGTTTAAATTTTATGTAGTCATGCCATATTTTGCAGGAGACCCTTAGTCTATGCTGGAGTGGAGCTAACAGTCCTCTGACCCATCTTGCAGTCCCTAGACTCACTGAGGTGACAGATTGAAGAAGGCAGCTCCTAATTTTTTTACTTGCAGGAATTTTGCGCTTTATTTTTTCACACAGACGCGCAGTGTGCCCATTCAGGAGTGACCTCTGCGCCGGAAAGCGCACCTGTCAGAGGCTTTTTCGTGCAATTTGCATAGAGATTGTTTCTCCCTATCTTCTGCATTTTTTCTACTTTTAAGTGTGTTGGGAAGCCCCTAATGTATCTGCCAACACCTGTGTTGATACCCCACAGCTTCTGAAAACTTATTTTTGCTACTTTTTGTAGGCATTTAGTTAGTTTTCATTTAAGTTTATTTTTTGCAAAAAGTGTTCACATAGTTTAAGTAGGGGGCAAATTAACCATTGCTTTCCAAAAAATTTATGTTTTTTGCAAATTCTAGTATGCAAACTTAGTTTAACTAGTCCAAGTAAGTGTCTCATGACCACACATGCACAAGATAGTGTAGAAATTGTTTATTTTATATTTCAATTTTTGCATTTAAGAAATTGCGGGACTAGGATTTAATCGTAAATTAGAGCAAGTAATCTCTGTTGTCTTTGCGCCATTGGGTGACCCTATAAAATCATATGAACACTCTACATTTGTGATTTTCCATCTCCCCTTAGTCACTCACATATACTAATTAGGAGGTTTTGGAAGCGGTCCATTATCTGCAAATGCTTTTTATTTGCGCAAGGAACAACGTCACATAGTTTAACTACGGGACTTTTGTAAAGGATCACCGATATCCATATGTTCAAATTATGAGATTTCTCACCATACGCTCACACACATTCACCCACTAAGAAAATTAATCCATCTAAAAATAACTTAAACCAACTCACTAAACTCTCCCCACAAGGGCCACAAGAGAAATTATCGATTAAGTTAGGATCAAGGGGGTAGGTGTCCAATAAGCTGCCTTGATGACGCTTAACATTTGAAACATAGAAGTTTCATTTTTAGGGAGCTTTAAATTCCACATATCAGCCCACGAAAAATAAAACCCGAGCACAGCAGAGACCCGATTCAGAGGGGGTTAGGATTAGGTGCAGTGCGTGCAGTATCAGTTGGGGCTACTTGACCCGGCTGATACTCGGTACTGTTAGCTGACTACCATGAAGCCCAAGACTCAAACGCTCACGTGGGATGGTGGTTCTTAGTGGCCAAAACTAGGGCATCCTTTACCCTATAGGTGACGGTGCAGGCAAGCACCAGACCCTTTACCCTTACCTTGGTTGATTCTCTTCGGCTGACTGGGGGCATCACCAGTTCTTTTGGGACATTGTGCCAACACTCACAAGAAATCATCTCAAGGCCCAGTTACTTTTGAGTGTGTGAGGACGCTATTAGGTCTTCTAGGATTTTTGAGTATCACGCGCAAAAAAACAAAACCATTTTTTCCTTGATTTCTCACATAGAATAAATTAAAGGAAAATTAATTTCATTTTCACTTTGTTTTATGTATGTGGCCATAAATTTGTCGTGATCACAGACTCGATCCCCTCAAAAAAAAATTTGAAAACCTAACCTGGACGACCCTCAAACGGTTCCAACGGAACCTCATCGGTCCAAGTGTCTTTTGGACCTCGCCCCATTATCAGGAAGGGTTCTAGGTCTTTCGTCGTTTAGGCATCAAAGACGAAATGTTCCCATAACGGTTGGTTCCTCCTTTCTTGGAGCAACCTTAGTTGGGAACCCTAGTCGGTCCCCCAACACCACATCGCATGTCACTCCCCCCTCATCGCCTAGGGGGTAGAAGAGTGCATCCCATACAGGAAGCCAAATGAATTCACAACTGGGTACGTCACAGAATAACCCTTGTTCTAACCAGAACTTCATGTCTTCACACGTTGCCATGGCGTCAACCTCTTAGTCACCCTTCTTAGCAGCGTTAAATCTACCGGATTTAACCAAACTCACCAATGACCCCATCTCACATGACCCCAATTGGCCTCCCATGCCCACGAAGCTCCCTTCATACATACCAAAGTTTGAGGGCAAGCAAGCGGAAGACCCAGGGAATCATATAATGACCTTTCACCTGTGGTGCTCATCGAATAACATCATTGACGATACTATTCGATTGAGACTATTTCAACGCACTCTCATGGGAGTGGCCGCGAAATGGTACGTCGAGAAACCCCCTGCTTCACATAGAAACTTTAGTGCCCTCACTATTGTGTTCCTCACATACTTCCAATTACCCATTCACCACGATTTGGGAACGACGTTACTCACTCATTTCAGACAATCCCCTTCTACCCACATTTATGAACATCTCCATAACTGGAGACGGCGTCGTAGCTTATGCAAATCACAACTCAACGACTGAGTCCTTTTATATTTATTCTTGAAATCTTTGATGATGGAGATTTAAAAGGATGTGGCGTGACATAACCCCACACCCGAAGAGGACGCAATCAGTAAAGCCCAACAACTTGAACTGATCTATACATAATCAAGATGCATATACAATATCTTTCCTAACGCCTCGCACCTGTAATCTTATCAAGAATGGCCAAGCGTGTCAAACTCTGTAGATGGACTTATTGGGTCAATGACCCAAGGGTACCTAGGCAGCAGCAGTCGAAATCCCGGTTACACACATGGGTCTACCCAGAACATGTCTCAACCCAGATTTCAAATTCATCATAGGCAGCAACAAAATTTGACTAATAGGGCGCCAACATATCACCAAGGAGGACCTTACCTTCTGGCTGAGGGGACCTAGTACGCTGGAAGAAAAACTAACGAAATAACTCCCCCTCAATGGCCAGGTGAAAACATGGGACAACAGTATGCTTAGTCCCAAGCACATAACCCACCGATGCAAAAAAATGCATAGGTGAACTTTGTGTAGTTGTCCCAAAATCAACCACACCAGTATGATCAGGAGAAATACCCTCCTAACGTGGTTAAAATAAAGGTAAAAAGAAAAACCAAAAGGGAACCCTAGACAGGGGGGCAGCAACCAACAGCGCCCACCGCGACCCTGGGCTGGAGATAAATCCAACCGGAACCAGAACCAGGAGCCAAGCAATGCCCAAAATCAAGGAAAAAGGCCACCTCTATGAAAAAAACATTCTTGTTCAATATGTGGTGAGTACGGGCACTATACTCATCACTGTCCCAAACTCCTTGAGCTTAAAAAGCTTCAGAGTAACCAAGGACAAGGAGGATCTTCCCAGACAACTAGAGTTATGCAAGAACCCTTCCCCCATTAAGGAACGGTCAGCACTCAGCAGCAAAACCCCAATGATTTCGAGAAAAAAAACCATGAAATTTACATGGCTGGGGAGGAAATTTTTTTCCAAACCCAGAATCACAGTTATGACACCCCACCAGACACCGGTACATTAGGTTCTAGTATGAGCGTGCCGATTGCACCTTTGACCATTCCAAATATTCCTTTGGAACCATTGCCAAAAATGGTTGAAGGGCCTAATAGGTGAGTAGGTAACTACTCCAAAGCATCCCACAATTATAGCATCATAGAAAATTTAGCCCAGTCACCTACTGCTATGTCTGCTTTGGAGGTACTGCAGTCGTGCCTGAAGCAACGGAAAGCCCTACTTTTCGCCTTAGGCACTGTCGACCCTGCCGACACGCGCATGATGGCTTTTGATTTAGACAAAGCCACCCCTAGGCTTCCCTCCATGGTCGCCTTCTAGATACCAGTATCGGTATAGAATATCACTATTTACTGATGTGTCATTGACGAGGATGCATCCACATGCATCATGTCAAAGAATGTATGGCAGAAGTTAGGAGCCCCCGAACTCAAACCTTCCGTCATCAAACTCCGAGCATACGACGTTCGTCCCTCGACCCTCATCGGTCTCTTCCAAAATGTACCAATCTGCTTAGCCGAAAAAATGGTCCACGTAGACATCGAAGTCTTGGATGCTCACTTGGATTACAATATACTCCTTGGGCAGAGTTACATGTACGCCGTGTCTGCCATAGCATCCTCTCTTTTCTGCACCATGTTGTTCCCTCACGAGGATTGAATCATCATAGTAGACCAGCTAACGCACACAGAAAAGCATCCCTTAACCAACAAAGATATGGTTCTACCCTATGTAGATACAGCCACATATGTTCTTATGTGGTATCAAGAATATGGCCCTGGAAAATTCAAACCATCATCCGTCCTAGGATCATTCCTAGGAGATCCTCCTATTATCCCTGAGGTATCACCCGATGCCACAGGGGCCCCGGTATGCATGATTTCCACATCAAGCACCGAGGTTAGTCAGGACAAAGACTCAAGCAGTAACGACACCGAGGCATCAGCTACTGCAGCCTCCCTAGTCTATGCCGCCTCCCAAACTCATTTCCTATACCCACCTCCTAACTTCACCTCCCAGCAGGTCTTGGCAACACTGGTACTACCCAATATATCATTCGCATTCCCAGTGTGGTATCTCATTCCCCCTCTAGGAATGCCAGCTACCAACGTTACTACGTTTGGGTTAAAGCCCCCCAGTCTCGACGAGCCCCAACCTACCCAAGTAGCAGTCGAAACTGTCGCCGCGAGGGAAATCCCCACTGCGAAACCGACAACCATGATAAAGAAAATCGCCAAGAAAGGAAAGAAAGTGGTGACCCTGAACATATAGAGGGAGTCATCAGCCTATGATATATGTGATGTCATGGGACACCCTACTCACATGTGCCTAGAGTTGGATGAATTAAAACCACTCCTCGGCTGCGAGGCAGGCACCTCAAAATTCCGTTCCCATAAAAAGGAACTTTCCACCAAAAGTACAGGAAAATTGTTGCGTACCAATCACACATGCACCCTCTGTGACACCTATGGGCATTATACCCACCATTGTCTAGAAATACCATGGTATAGGGACGCCTTACACGTGATCGAGCGATCGTATCAAGAGGATCCCTCCATCGAGTCTATTAATGACGAGCCGCGTACCATCTTGTACTTACAAGAGGAGCACCGATACGTAGAGCGCCCCCTAGTAATGCCCATTATACGTTGCATGCTATGAAATGAACATGGCCACTACCTCAACGAGTGTGCCGCATTGGAACTCATCCATAGATGGTATCCAATCGAAAGGGTCTACTACGTGGGAATACGGCAGCACAATTCACATGCCCATTATGCGCCGACAATCACCTATTGGAGGATTGTCACTACATACGTTGCTTCCGGCTATCCCTTGCTAGCCTCTGCCCAGCCATAGTTCATCTCTCCCAAGAAGAAGATATGCATGTCGAATCCATCGGCAGCTCCATGACCCAAGCAAAGGAGATGAGCGGGTATATCATGTTCTTGTCAGCCGAAGAACGGCCTAATAGAGAACCCATAGTTACCCCTATAGGCGCTTCACGAAACCCACCCGCATGCATGTTATGAAAGCAGATGGACCATATAGTAGTCCACTGCCCGGCCTTAGCAGCATTGCAACGATGGTACCCAGCCTGGCCCCAGACCACGCACAATGGGACCCCCATATAATGGACATTTTTCCTGATATGTCAGGGAAATCATTATGAATGAAATTGTACTTATGTCTCATGGCTCCGTCCCACCATCGACATGATTAATGTCGTAGAAAAGAGGATGAGCGACCTCTAAGAGTGGCATAAAAGATACATCATCGACCCAACGACCCCACCACCGCAATGATGTGTCAAGCCTAAGAAGACCACACACCAATCATGTAAACCCCAGGCCAAGCCTAGGATAACATGCAGCCTATGTGATCTAAGCGATCACCAAATCAACCAATGCAGAGAACTCAAACCCCTTGAAAAACTTGCTAGCCAAAAAAATTTGCATATCCTGACATCATTTCTCCATCAAAAATAAACCGTAGGGTCCTCATACCCGACCACGTTTATCATCACCTCACCCTGCATATGATAAACGTCTGCGATGGTCGGTAGAGCCTCCCCTCCATGGCGATCATCATCCAAAGTAGACCATACATCACCCCACAAGTGACGCCATGGCCATACCATTTTAGTCCGAGAAGCACCTCATGCCCATCCATATATCATGCATAAGGTCAAGTTCACCATTTAAACTGAACCCCCTTCCCGGACGATCAGGTTGTACAAGCAGAATGAAAGTGCACCTCCATGCACCGCATTTGGCCCACCATACCTCCATCAGTATTAACCCATCTGCAACATTTTCCGCTTCATCAACCCCACACATGAGACCAACCAATGGGACCCCTACCCCCAGCAAAAAACCGTCCTCACACCATTGAGTGAACGACCCTCTTTCATGTTTTGGGGTACCCATCTCTGTGTTTTGTACAAACCAAACCCCATTATTTTATTCTTTTGGTAAGTGTACAAAGACTGCAAATGATTCCCTTCACCTCTTTGCCCTCATATTTCACCTTTTCTCCCATGGCAGTAGTCCCCCATCTCCCTTGGTCGAAGTATTTCATCACCCCCATGCACGCACCATTATGACAATCATAGCTGGTTCATACCTGCCCTGGAAGTCCTACCGACTCTAGGGACTTTTCCCTTCATAAATTCATATGACTGTCACCAAACTGCTCAAATATACTTCGACCTCATGCCACTGAATCCCCATCATCCATTTTCAGCTACCGCTCACCAACATGCTTATGTTAAAACCATCATGGTTCAGTTAAGGCTTCCTTGTTGTCGAAATCAACACCTCTTTTCTAAAAAGGAAGTGGTACCTTGGATGATCCCTCCCCATGCAAAGGGGTATCCTTGGGTGGCACTATGGGAGACATAATTGTCCATAGATGTCATCGATCCTATTGACATTCAACTACAGAAAAATCTTTCATGTCACAATGGTATCTTACCTTACAACCATTGCACTTTGATTAAGATCCGTCAAAGACCTGTGCCTTTATAAGCGTATCTGACAACAATGCTAATGGAATCAAGAAGTATTTAAAATATCTAAGGTTTTGAGAAAATCAAATTTGAACTAGTCATAAATGCTCAAATGCACACTTTTTCCTTCGAAAAGAGCGCCTTCTACGTGCACTGCAGCCCAATAAGCGCGCATTCCTGGAAGTAGAAAAAATTCACTTTCCGAGACCACAAGCAAGCGAAGGATGGTTTCTCCTTATGTGAAAGCCACCTAAGGACATCACCAACACCTCCTTAGATATTATGTGAGCACACAAAAGCATATTTGAGCAGACAATGGAATCAAACCTCTCCCTTGGGTCACCATCCATCATGTACCAAGGGAGGGAAGGAGGATTTTAAGCTCACCTATATAAACGCACCAAGAGATGAACAAATGGTGATCACAAAGTTATGCTGGCCAAATTTTCCCAAGCAACACCAGCATTTTGTGTGACCGAAGGAGTTGGAGCAGAAGAGGACTCGATGGTTGGCCACCCAACATCTTAGTCCACTACAACATAGAGAGAGAGAGTTATACTGTGTCAGAAGGAAGAACTTGAAGGACAAACATCCTTGCATCAGGACCTAAAGCCATTGCCTAGGGCCCTTTGGCAAGTGGGTAAGATTTGTTTTCATTCCAAGCATTCAATAAGAAGAGGCCATCGAGCCATTGTTTACCTTGTTACTGTTTGGAACTCTCTATATAGCTTCTTTTATGTTTTTATTTTTATTTTTTTAACAGAGCATACTTCAACGTATTACTTCATTTAAGTTTTATGCTTTTGAGCTCCTCCCAAATACTGCCTGTTACCTATAGTTTAGAGGGTAGACCACACTCTCTAAACTCGTGCGATTTCGTACACCCATGTGTCGAATCCACCACAACAATATATGTGCTTATGTATATCATTTTACACTATATACCTAGTTTTGGTCACATGGTTGTTGCATTATTATCATAATATCTATAATTGTGTATATAAGACCATTTTTTTTTAAGTGAATATTAACCATGTTTCTCTTTTGGCATCCTATTTTGACTTTGGTGCATGGCATGAATGATGGTCCAAGGAAAAAAGTTTCCTTTGGTTATGGTTGGGTGGTAAATTTGATTGGTCTATTGGAGTTGGTGAGTGGAGCTACTGAAAGACTGATTATTGGGTAAAACTTCCAGTTTTTTATGTTTTTCTTTAATTAACTTTTCTTGGATGAAGATGTTGAGCGAATAGGGGGGCTGGGGCTCCAATTAGTAATTATTCATTTAAATGGGTTGTGAGCAGAAAACATGGTAGTGTTAATTGTAGTATTTATATCTTCTATTAATTATAATTTTACTATTCTTATTTTCAATTTGTAGATTTGATTTATTATACGTTTATGTTTATGAAAGCATATGTTGAAAAATTACAATTTAAGCTTCTAATTCACCTCAGTAAAAGAAATAAACCATGTCATGTAAACTATAATTGGAGGAGATGATGTTAATTTTCCTATTTTATGACATCCTGCTTAGATTAGTTGGCTTCCTTAAAGGTTATATATTTATATTTCATCTAATAATAGTTTTTTGAAAAAGTCTTGTTTATGAAACCATATGTTGAAAAATTACAATTTAAGCTTTTAATTCACCTCAATAAAAGAAATAAACCATGCCATGTAAACTATAATTGGAAGAGATGGTGTTCACACTCCTATTTTATGACATCCTCCTTAGATTAGTTGGCTTCCTTTAAGGTTATATATTTATATTTCATCTAATAAAAGTTTTCCGAAAAAGTCTTGTTTCAGAGTTAGCAGTCATTGTTTTGAAGGCACTGGGCACATTGTTCTTGCTTTATGTTTTCCTATAAATATAACATAAGGAGGTCATCAAACCCACCCTAGAATATAAAAAGTATCTCTCTATTTTAACTAGCTCAAAGAAGAAAATTAATATAGCCAAGATTAGAACGAACTCTCATGAGCTCCATAGTGAAACAAGTCATTGGACAGTTCCTAAAACACTATGGATGGAAAGGATCCGCCATCTCTGTGAGAATATGAACATCGAGGATGAAAATAACTTCCTCATAGAGTTCCCCCTGTACAACCACATTAGAGCTCAATTTCATAATCTTTGTTGCAATATTGACCTTCCTAGCCTTTTAAGATGTCAAAATTATAGTGAGCTCGGGAGGCTTCTCTCCAAGCTTTTTGAGCATAGGAATAAAATCTTAAATCAAATTAAATAACTCTTTTCTTTAGGTCCGATAGACCAAATATTGGTCTCAATGGACGTTAACCATCATCATCATCATCATCAACACTTATTATTTTTACAGGAAAGAAATTTCTCTTGAAATACATCATTTATTCTTTTTGCAGAAAAGAAAATATTCTTTGAAATATAATTACTATTCATTTTGTAAAAAAGAAAAAAATATATCTTTACTTAATTTTTTGTTTACTAATATTAGTGTGATAATAGATTAGTGTGGTAATCCTCTGTAACTTTTACTATATATACATTCTTGGAAAATATGAGTTTATGATTCGTCCCTTTTCACTATGTAGTTTGAAGTTTTCATTATTTCCAAAAGTATTGGAATTTTACTATATATACATTCTTGGAAAATATGAGTTTATTATTCCTCCCTTTGCACTATGTAGTTTGAAGTTTTCATTATTGCCAAAATGATTAGTCTCAAATAGTTTCTGAAATAGGTTAACCTTGGTAATATTTTATAAATTTGGTAATATTTTATAACGTTGGTAATATTTATATGAATTCTTGGAAAATGAGATTTTATGATTTATCCATTTGAATTTTGTAGTTTAAAGTTTTATTTTTGTAAAAATATTAGTGTGCAATAATTTATGAAAGAAGATACTATTAGAGGTTTTATAGTCTGAGATCTTTGGTCATTTTACCAATAATTGATTTTGTAATGAGTTTGAATCATTTATTATTATTTTAATGTTGCACTCTACATGAGCTTCCACGGGGAGTAATTTTTTTATACAGCGTGAAAGAACAGTTGTTGTTGAAAAGAATACTTCGAGTCTTTTTGTAGGTTGGAAATATATACGGATCTTAGTAATTATGGAAAATCATTTATAGACACCATACTATGGTATCCTTAATTGACACAGATGTTATTAAAATATTAAATTGACTTTATTTTACTAATCTTGAGATTTAATCGCATCCTTAACTTATTATTAAGTAATTAAAATTCTATGTAATTGGAAATTGTATCATATGTTTTAAAATCTGAAATAAAAATTATGTCGAATTTTTCCTTTTAGGATATATATAAATTCCATTGGAATATTTTGCATATAAAGTTATGGTATTGATGAAATATTATCTGATTATATAAAGAGATTAATTTTATTTTTTTGGCGTAAATAAGATAACTAATTTAGAAGTAAGATAAATGGATTTGAAATTAGCAAGATGATTCAAGTTATAGTATCCGAGATTTAAAAGGAAAGTATTCTAGTGGGGTCAACAATATATGAGCCAAAACAAAAGAAATATTTCTTGCAAATAAATATTATTCCAATGAATGAATCAAATGTTAGCATTTGAACTTTATGTTACATGGAATGAATGTTTTAGGAAATGAGGAGTTATTCTTCAATTTTTCAGGACTTATAATTTATGTGAATGTTTTTGGATATGATGAGTATTTCTTCATTTTTGGAAGACTTATAATCTATATGATGATTGATGTGTTTTATTTTCATGTACTATGAAATTCCAAACGCATGATACAAATTATATGTAAAGTATTGTTAACATATAGAAATAATATGGATCTATTTTCAATGTTTGTATGAAACATGGATAATTTTTATGTATATATGTATGGTGTACATATGAATATATATACAAATTAATTGTAAAATATAGGTAGAGGGATCTTAAAACTACGAAGCTCTCTTGGTCAAGAGAGACAATGAGAGTTATTTTCCTAGATTATTGATCATGTACTCTTATGATCCCATTTATAGAAATAAAACAACATGTGGGAGAAAGTTGGGTATGTGTTTTATTATTTGCAGAACTACCCCAATGCATTGTATGTGGCATCAAGCACAATGAGGGGATCATAGAGTGGTGAAAGGCCCACTTGTTTTTTCAGGAGGCGTAGGTGGGTTTCTAGGCACATTGGCGTTGAAAAAAATATTGGTGTTTTTTTTATTTTTATGATGGTTTTAAGCACATAGTTTTTCTAGTTTAGCAATATTTTGGTACATGGTGGTTAAGTCCACTTTTTTTTTATAATTACGGTTAAGGAACTACAATGTTATTCTAATACAAGGTAAATGTACTAGTGTTTTATGGCTTTCATTTGATATATATATGTATTGTAATACTATAGAAAAGAAAATATTGAAAAATATTTATTTCCTAATTCGGTTTTCGAAGGTAAAATATATTGGGTTTTTAAGAATCTCTTTGAAACAATTATTTGTACATGATTGAAACATACATGGGGAACCTTAAAAATTCCATCAATGTGTGGACAAAATTTCACCAACCTATAACTATGCCCAAAATGCCCCGGTCATGTGGAAATAAACTTGGCTCGTTACATCATCTCAAATCGGAATGCAGGACATACCCAAAAACCAATGGAAATTAAATTTTCCATAAGAAATTCCCTAAACAAATTTCACGTTAACTAACAAAATATTTTTCTAGGCCATGTATATAGTATTCCCATTATCCGAGGATGGAAATAAAGGGAGAATGCGGCTACATACATGGTAGCCGTGAGAGAACAACATATACTTCATATATTTTGGGATTCTAAAATTATTTACGAGATAAAACATGTACTCGCAATTGATGTTATTCGATAGATTGGTAAAGGTGTGAGATCCTAAGAAACAATCTCTTTGAGTGGACCATAAGATATCAACCATTGATATCAAGGATATCTATCTCCTTACATGATAATCTTAGTGAGCGGAGCTAGTAATCCTAGAATATCAAAAGGGTGAACCATCTAACATTTTATATGACTACATTGTTTCTCATTACCATCTAGGGTCATGGAAAACTATTATTAGTTGCAGATCAAATATGTGGTAGGCTTACCTCTCTGAATGATCCTCTTCACTACCACTTAGATGGATAGCTCTACAACATGCCGCTTAACATCTAGGGCTCATGTGTGTAACATTTTTGTGTTTTTGAGCCCCAAAATATTTGATTGGTGTACCAAATTGTTGGTCAACCTTAGGGACTAGAATATGAGACGTAGGATAGACTAACAAAAAAATTTTGGTAGGGCTTGAACTTAGTGTCATTATTGATAGAGAGATTTCCTCATATGAAACCCCATGTCTCATCACCATTTGTTGGGCCTACTAAGTCAAGATTAGTAAATGGATAGACTATATGTTCCACCTTAGTAGATCCTTGTTTCCTAGGATTTACTTGATTAGTGGGACAAGTATATATTCATAATAATTAATTATACATATGTAGGCATAGATTTTAGACATGACCTCGAGCTAACTTTACCTCATAGGGTTTAGTGGTGAGAAAACTAAGAGAAATTAGTTTGTGTTTTTTAGTTTCACCCCTTTTGGTACTACTATGGATGTATTAAGCTAGTCTCTTAGATATATATAGACTTTGTATAATGGCAAGTGATTTGACCTGAAGGCTAGTGAGTCAAATTTAATACACCATTTTTTTGTGGTTGATGCACTACACATGGATATCTATTTATATTTACATCTATTCTAGTTATTACTTATGGATTCAAATGATTGGATTGGAAATCCATGTTTATATTTACAACATGCTTATTTTAATGCTTAAATTAATGTAAAAAATTCCAACATAACATGTAATTATCTAATGAATAAAATATTTCAAAATCCTTGGAGTTTCACCCTAAACAATATAATCAATTTTCCTCTTAATAAGTTGCACTCTTAAAAAAATTCTAAGTACAATATAATTTCGTACCAGATAGACATTTTATAGTTATTATGCCACTAATAATGAATCTAATTGCACAAATAGCCTATTTATTTTGAGTGTAATTGCTTCATATATAATCTTAATGACCACCCTATGTTCCACAAAATTGTTGGTTGCATGACTGAGGGATATGCCCCCGAAATTCATAGTTGGTATTCAGCTAAGGAGATCACCCAAGTAATAAAATTAATGTTTCAAGTGGTACAGATGGAACCATCCATGATTCCTACATAGAATTGTGTAGATGATGTATCTAAAACAAGAACCAAGAATAATAACCATTAAACTGAATTTATGCACACAATGAAAATACACCATGTACAAATCATTATGCAATCTAATGGATCATGCATGATAAGATTTGGATTATGGACCTAAGTGATAGCTCAAAATTCAAAGTGTTCAGAAGTTTGCTAATCTTAAGCGATCGGATAGATCTCGTTTTCTTGATTCTGGGGCCGTGAACGGTTCTAGAAAACGACACCATATGAAGAAGTTATCACGATTTGAAAAGTCCAATAAACTACAATTTTTGGCTTTTGACCAAGTTTGACTAGGCCTTTGAATATTCAAAAAAGAGAATATTCCAGGGAATATTCTTGGAATATCCCCCAAAATATTCCTTGGAATATTCCCTAGAATATTCCTTGGAATATTCCCCAGAATATTCCTTCTGGGTGAATGGCATATGGACAAGTGTCGGCATGTAATTCATTTTTGGATGGTATGTTTGATTTTCATCCAATGAATGGGTGACATGTGACTAGCCCTAAGGCCGCCACGTGTCCCTGAGACTGTGTGATAGATTTTTGGGGAGAGTCGACTAGAGTCAACACCATGACCTCCGAGCGTGCATGCAGACGTCTTACCGTCGGGCTATGCCATGTTTCTTAACCATATGGTGTAGCGTAATATATTTAAAGTTTTATGAAAAATCAAAATGGGTTTCAGAGGGGAAACCTTGAGGACCAGCCCCTCCCCACATGGTCGTTGCCCAAGAATCAAGGGTTGTACCTCTAGTATAAAACTTGACCGCAACGTTCAATTGTTGATCACATTGTATTTGCAACAAAACGGCAACATTAAATCATAACTCCAACCGTAATTGCTAGTATCCGCATATTCATTGGTAACATGTGATATTTTATGCGACGGTTTATGTCCACACGGTTATTTGGCCATGTATTTTGACACCAGTCACATGCGGTTATTACATTAAACAATCTTTTCGCCACTTGATAACCCTAACTATTGTGGTTGGTTAGGCAAGTTCTTTGGGTGCATGTGCCCATCCACCAGTGGCTACATTCAATGTTAATGGTGTAAAACTAGCAGAACCTTTGGCACAACCACCTAAATTGTGGAATTTTCCAAATTTAACCGTAGTTGTGTGCAATTCCTCCATTTTTAGTGGAGGGTTTTTAGGGGACACTGGGCAAAATGAGTTTAAGCTCTATCTTGGGCTAGATTCAACCATTATGAGAGTGCCAATAGTCAATTTCGACTATCTTAGACATTCCAGACTCATTAGTAAGGGTTTCAGAGGCATCACAGGAATTTTGAGCAGGTATTTACTTCCGAGAAGTTCTAGGGGCTAGAAGGGCCACCATGGGCCATCAGCAGTTTGAGGCCTAATCAATGCAGCTAGAGGCCAATTTCAGCAAACCAATAGTCTACTCTAGCTATTTTTGACATTCTGAATCCATTGAAGGGATTTTTAAAGTCATTTGAATACTTCTAAAGGTCGACAACCTATAGGGAAATTTTGGGCTTCAAGTAGTACAGTTGGAACCATCCATGATTCCTACATAGAATTGGGTAGATGATGTATCTAAAAAAAGATACAAGAATAATAACCATTAAACTGAATTTATGCACACAAGAAAAGAAAAATAAGTCTAAGCACACAATGAAAATACACCATGTACAAATCATTATGCAATCTAATGGATCATGCATGATTAGATTTGGATTATGGACCTAAGTGATAGCTCAAAATTCAAAGTGTTCGAAAGTGTGCTAATATTAAGCGACCGGATAGATCTCGTCTTCCTGATTCTGGTGCCATGAACGGTTCTAAAAACCAACACCATATGAAAAAGTTATCATGATTTGAAAAGTCTAATAAACTACAATTTTTGGCTTTTGACCAAGTTTGACTAGGCCTTTGAATATTCAAAAAAAGAGAATATTCTAGAGAATATTCCTTGGAATATTCCCCAGAATATTCCTTCTAGGTGTGTTACATTGAAAATTGTCATCCTAACATTCTGCTATGTGTATGAGCTCATTATTACTCATACTTCCTCCTTTGCAAGTCTAACATATCAGTTCCTCATGTCAAGCCTTGAAAATCAGAGAAAAGTTCCTAAAAATCTCCTTAACCTTGGTGTCGCACTTTCTCTATATCTTGCCTATGGTCCCACACCTAATGTTCATGTCTCCTGCGTACCTAAACACATTTTCTCTGTGTTATGGGTGAGGACCCTTGTAAAGATTAAAAAGGCGCAAGTAAACTCCAAAAATCTCACTTTCAGTAAATTCTAGAAGCCTCTAGAAAGAATCTTGCGGTGGCAGAACCGCTCTTTTGAGGTTCATGTATCCCTTACCTTATGGAGCTAACCCCTTGATGTGAGGAGCTTAACCCTTTGAAGGAGGATTCTATCCCTTCATAATTGGAACTGAAACCTCCTCCTTTTCACTATAAAAAGAGGCATTGGGTAGCCTCAAAGGGAGTTGAAGCTTTAGATTATTTGAGGTTAGCTGCTATTGGGATTCAGACTCATTTAAATGAGATTTTTGTGAGGATAGATCACATACCTCTATCTGTCTCGGTTGGAGGAGTGCAGACCTTATCAAAGTAGAGGAGATTCCTGCTTCGGACCCCGGGAAGGCCTGTTCAACATCAAGGCTAAGGTTGTAAGGTTTTCCTTCTTTTAAAGTTAATACAAATGAATTTATTTTTCTCAATAAGCTCTTATTTAATTGCTTATTTCATGGATTCCTCGATCACCATGATAAGCATGATTTATTATGTTTACTATATAGGTGCTATTTAATGTTTTCTTGTTTTTGACTGCAGGTTTACGAAGATAACTCCTTCAAGTGCACAAGGGACAACAACTACTTCGAACAAGCATTGGGCCTACGGTAAGTCTTTGACACCTCTATAGTGTTTTTTGTAAATCATATATGTTTAGAGAAAGATAGATTTATTTGGCTGTTTGTTGCTAGATTACCTTTTGGTACTAGGGAGATCGGTCTTGTCCACAAGATTGATTAATCCGCACAAGAAATTGGCGACTCCGCTGAGGAAGAACTTGTTGTTTTTGGTTCTCTTTTATTTTGATTTGTGGACGAGTTTTTCCTGGTTTTTGATTGATAGATATCTGCCTGGGTAGCTTAGGTTTTCTCTGTTTTTGAAAATTTTGAAATCTTTTATGTTTTTCTTTAACTTTTCTGGGGACCGCACTTTGTTTTTTTTCACAGTGCGGGCAGTTTCGCACTTTCCTTAAGTAAACAGTGCGAGACCGCACCTGTTACTTCTGGAAGCCTGCACACCCTGTTAAAATTTTGGGAAAACTCCAGATTTCCTTCTTCAGTTTATCTTTATTTTGATTTAGAGTTTTTGGTTTCTGCCCAGATTGACGTTGTTTCTGTCAAAAGTTTTTTGTGAATGAATTCCAACAATATTTGTGTTTTGATGATTTTCTAGAAGTTTTGCATTTTGGATTGATTTTCACTTGGTGTTTGTAGTGATTCGAAGCATTGGCAGCTTAAAATACCTCAGATTACATTGGTATTTTTTCCTTCTTGCTGAGTCTGACTTGACTGTGAAATCTATCCTTTATTGAGAAATAGATCTACTTGTTTCTCTGAAAATCTTCGAAAAACTTTGGTATAGGTTTTGAATTTCATTTTTATAAAGAAAACATATCTGAGTGTTTTTTGATTTGTTTTTTATTCTGGAAAAATAGATCCTTAGTTTACTAAATAACTAAGTAAAACATTCTTCCAAAATATTAAAGCTTTTATTCAATTAAATTTTTAAAGTTTGTAGATCTCAAAATTAGTTTTGTAGTTTTGAGTGCTTTTAAAATTTGTAGATTTCTTTTGAAGAAAAATTGGTTTTTGTAGTTTCAGTTTTTGAAAGTGAAAGGATTTTGTTGTGAGCATTGATAATTTGTCTCATTTTGAGTTATTGTTGAAAAGACAAAAATATTTTCTTCCATTATTCTTTATGTTCAAAGAAAGAATTGTTTCTTAAAAGAATTGCATTCTCGAACTCTTTCTTTAGCTAGAATTTCATTGAAAGAAAACGAATTGATTATCATTTTTAGGTGCATTTTTAGTGTTTTTGGAAGTCGAGTCTTCACACCATCAATGTTTAATTTCCGTACCTATTGACTTAAGAAACAAATCATAAAAGTAACGCTTAATTAAAATTCATCTAGTAATCTTTTTATTTCTAGGGCTCTTATCACCAACATAGCTTAGGCTAGTATCTTGGAGTAGGGAGTAATTAACTCTCCAAGATAATAAAAACAAAAAAGTAGATAAATCTTGCGGTAGGAAATAAATCCAATTGTAATTGGTACAATCTGGGAAGCTTCTCTTAAAGAAGTCAATCATGAGATCATGTCCGAACCTTTGAGACAATTAATTATGTTTCATTGGGAAAGATAGAATATTATGCGCGCATTACAAACGGTAAAACTCGGATTAACCATTGTCGAGGAGCCTGGGGTCACTTGTCGATGAACCTCGAATTGACCATGTCGAGGAACCTTCAAGGGGATTGAGCTTTGTTACTATGCCCTTACGCGTGGGATCGGATCGTAGACTGTTCCCCCAGTTGTATTTGTTATTGTTGGTAACCTTAGTGTCCATAAGCTTAAGATTTTTTCCTAAGGTGATGGTGAAGGAAAGATCTCACTGTACCTGGAGCAGACGTCGGCTAGACTCACTTGGACTCTCTGGGGGGTTCTCTTCGCATGATATGGTTTTTTGAAAAAACTTGTGCCATTTTGTTTCATTAAGCAGGTTGTCGAGGTAATTGTTCCAACCGTCCTTTCTGTATTAAATTTCTACTAAGTTGGATTTCATCACCAACTAGTGTTTTTAGTACGGGAAGTTACTACTTGTGTGTGGTTTGAACTCTTAGATTTTTAGGCGTTTGATTCAACTATTTGTTTCTTTAGAGACTTTAGGTGTTTTCATTGAAATTTTCTTTGTTTGCATGTAATTAGTTAATATTTAATTGTGGCAGAATTACCGAGACAATCTCGGAGACTTCAGGGGAAGCCCCCTAAATATACACCAAGTCAGCTTGAAGGGCTTCGTGCTCTAGTATCATCTAGTAGTGGTAGGATTTGATCAATAGAAATTGGAACTTCATCTATAGTTGTTCATCCTGATCATCAAATACCCACAACAGAACACATTCAAGAATCGATTTTAGTTTCTGAAGTTACTGGTAGTATTTCTCCTTCCAGTGAACTAGTTGACGAACCTGAAATCTCTGAACCTGAAACTGAACCTTCTGTTTTGGAAACATCCTCAGGATTTATTACACCAACTTCTAGCGATCGTGGTTCACCTAGGGTAAGAAATATTGTCACTAAAGATCTTCCATCTGGCCTTTTTTCTATTGAAGAACTTACTAGTCTAGACGAAGAGTTATCTCTTCCCGAATCCCCTCAGTCTTTAAATCTTAGGGAGCGTGAATCTATTTTCTACAACCCTATTCGAACTGACGCTTGGTATCTATTTTTGAAATTTTTTTTAGAGAATCCGGGTCTTGCTTTTTCTCCACCTTGAATTACATTTCATCCTACACTCAAAGGATATTATCCGTCATCTATTATGGTAGGAGAGTCATCCATGTTTTCCTAGACACCAAAAACATTTTTACACAGTGGTCCTTCTGTTCCTTCGGGATATCAGGCTCTGTCTGGTACTTTCTCTGGAGCAGCTCCTCAACCGATTGAAAACGTATTATCATCTGGTCTTAATGGAATTAAAACTAAAACGTCGAATGCAGAGAAAATGTTTATGATGTCTGGTAATATTCCAAATCCTCAACCTCAAAGCAGTCAGTTACCGCCTGGAGGGCATTTTCAGGGAAATCAGTTACCGCCTGGGGGGAAACCTCAGGGTAGTCAATTACCGCCTGGGGGGAAACCTTAAGGCAGTCAGTTACCACCTAGGGGGCAACCTCAAGGTAGCTTTTTGCCAGGAAAAACTGTGGAATCATATTATTTTGGAGGACAACCTTAAGGACAATACATACCTCAAGGTTATCAACCTTCAGGATAGTACATACCCCAAGGTCAACCCCAAACTCAATATGCTCCTCAAGGTCCTTATCAACCCCAGCTTCAGTATGCGCCTCAGGGTTATCAACCTCAAGGTCAGTACCCAGTTCAAGGTTTCCAACAGCCTTCTGGTCAATCATCTATTCAAGGATCCAGAAATTTACCACTTACTTATCAACCCTATGTTCAACCAGGCTATGGTCCTTACGTTCAACCTTCTACGGGACAATACCCCGGAATGAATATGGTGTGGGATTCATCCCAATATCAACAGCCTATACAGCCTAATGTGTAGTTGTCTTCTCAACATAGACATCCTTTTGTTTCTGGTTCAACCCAGCAACCTATTCAACCTACTATTCAAACTCCTGCACCTAGTTCTATTCAACAGTCTGGGCCTAGTACACCTCAGATTCCGCCTAAAACTGCTGCAACTACTGCAATATCTGTTCAACCTATAACACCTATTTCTGGAGTATCTACAACTCTGAGTTCTTATATCCCTGCATCCGTGCAAATCCCTCTAGTTTATGTACCCCAATCAGGACCTTCAGTTCAAACTTCGGTTTAGATGCCTGTGAGACAAGCTGGTACAAGTACGGTGGTCACAATTCAACCACAATTCACGTATCAACCATACCAGGGACAGCCTCAATTCGGTCCCATTTCACAAAACCAAACTTATTAGTATCAACCGTACCCTAGCTATACTTATCAACAACCTCAACAACCCCAGTTTGGTCTGGTTAACCCTGGTTATCCGGGAGGTTACACAATTCCTGATGCAAATCCGATTCCCAGTTATCCTGGGTATCCTCCTCTCGAAACTGCTTTGGCTACTCAAGGTTTTCGCAACCCTAACCGTCAGTTACCATTTATTGCAACTTTGGATTTATCTGATTTGATGTGCCTTACAAATGATCCAATTTTCTATTATCCATACTGGCTACCAATGCCGCATAAGTTGCCCAGTGATATACCAAAATTCAAAGGTAAGTCAGGAGAGGATCCATCAAATCACATTATGAATTATCACCTCTGGTGTGTGTCTAATTAAATAATTGATGATTCAATTCGCTTACGTCTTTTCCAAATAACTCTTATTGGTCTTGCCACCAAATGGTACATTGAGTTACCACGAGGCTCTTTTAATAATTTCAGTTAGTTAGCAACTGCCTTCTTGACTCATTTTCAGTTGCATGTCAAATATGACAGTGGCACAGAACTATTAACTTCACTAAAGAAATCCACGTCCACATATATTTTTTATCATATTCATGAATAGCGACATAGAAGGCGTTTGGTGAAAGTTTACATTCTGTATCAAATTTTGGCAGAATGGTTTGTTAAATCATTGTTACCCAAAATCACTGAAAACATAGCTAAGGCTGGTGTTGTTACTAAGGAGCAAGTAATTGCTCAAGCTCAGTACCTTGACCTCGTTTATACGCAGTCAGGTACTTTACATGAAAAAATCCCTGATCTTCCAAAACAAGGTCAAATAGCTGCATCTCCTTCAAGGTCTCATGCCGCTGATGGTATGATTGGTACAGTCAATAATAAAAGCAAGAAGAAATCTTCAAAGAATTCTTCTCCTATTATAATTTTACCTGATTCCCTGAAAGGAAAGTCTTCCCTGAAAGTTTCTGCCGACATTCATGTCGTAGAGACATCTACGTCCAAATCTAAATCCAGATGTAAAAATAAAGGGAAGAATAAAAACAAAAATAATTCAAAAGAGAAAACTGATAAAAATGAATCTAATGACGAAAAACGCAAGCCTCACTATCCTTGTTTCATTTGTGATGAGGATAATTTTACTAAGGAATGTCCACATCGAGCAGAGGTTGCAAAATTGGTTAAAGGTTCACAACAACCTACTGTCTTGAAGGATCCTTTTCCCACTCAAGATAGTAAGAGGATTGGTTCTACCTCTAATGCCTCAGAAGAACCTATTTTGATGATGTCTCATGTCAGGATTGCAACGCGATCGCAAGACTATGGTACTAAGAATCCTGTTGATGGTAAAGACGTAGAATCTTCTAGCGCAAACATATCAACTACACCTCCTCCTATTTCTGGTCTGCTACAGATTGAGAAACCAAATCCAGAATTAATAATCAAACCGCCTGCTAAAGGTGTTCTTCATAAATCAGCTTTCAATCCACATGCGAGAGATGCTCAGAATTACAATATTGTTGAAGACTTAGCTATTTCCCCTTCAGCAATGTCGGCTTTGGAAGTGCTGCAATCATGCCCAGCACAGCATAAATTACCTTTTTCTGCCATAGGAGCTGTGGATATTCAGGATTCAAACCTTATAATCTTCGATTTAGAAAATATTACACCTCACCTACCTTACCAAATGGCTTTCGAAATTCCATTGTTAGTAAAAAATAGACCGATTTCTCGGACTGTGATTGATGAGGGAGCTTCAACGTGTATTATGTCGATCTAGTGTTGGAAATCACTTGGTTCTCCTACACTCAATCAGCCTTCGACGATTCTAAAGGCTATGATGGCTGACGTTTCCACCCTTTTTGTATTTTGCAGGATTTACCCATAGGGGTCGAAGGTAAAACCGTAAATCTAGATGTGGAAGTGGTTGATGCCCCTATAGATTACAACCTTCTCCTGGGTCGTAGTTGGTCTTATGCTATGAATTTTTTTGTTTCTTCGGTCTTTCGGCTCATAAAATTTCCACATCAAGGAATGATCATTACAATAGATCAGTTAACTTATTTTTCTTCCGATCCAACCTCTACAGAAACAATCCAGCACGTTGGTAAAGCAGCTATCCCTTACAAGGATGTTCGAGTAGGTTTGATTAAAGATTCTGGTTTACTAGGAACTTTTTCCTTTCCTCCTCCTAACGTTTCGCCTTCTATCAAAACTATTCATATGATTTCGTCAGATACTATTATGTTTGATGATCCTTGGATCGTACCTTTCGACTCCGAGTTAGATTAATTTCATGGCATGATGCCTTTGAGTCCATTTGAAATTTCATATCAGGCTGTACAGTCACTTTTCGACCCCTCTTCAGCCGAAATTGATCTAATGAATGGGATCCATGAGGAATCATTTTCTATATCTAGTTCAGCCACAACAACATTTCTTGATCTTGTTCATACTAATGAGCAGATTCGTGAACTTTTGTCTGTTGAAGATTTACCATGGGAAGATCTACATCACCGATCTTCATTTTTACCTGAGCTGGATCATTTTGAAGATGATTTCGCTTCAATTTTTACTGCTGAATATGTCAAAGAACTGCAGAATCCATTGCAAAATCCTGATTCTGAGTTAAATTTGGAAAATATCTCTCGAACGATTCCAATTGACATTTCAGTAAATCCGGGAATAATTGAAAACATTCATATAGGTGCTTGCTGTACGGATGATGAAATTCAAACTTATAAAGCCCTATTTCAAGAATTCCGTGATGTGTTTGCCTGGTCCTATGAAGAAATTCCAAGAATCGATTCGTCAATTTTCGTACATGAAATCAAGACTTACCCAAATGCCAAACCTGTCCGTCAATTTCTACGTCAAATACATCCTAGAAAAGTTGTTGCTATCAAAGCCGAAGTTGAGAAATTACTTCGTGTAGGTTTCATTTATCCGAATCCTTTAACAGATTGGGTATCGAATATTGTTCCTATTACTAAAAAACAAGGAACGATATGAGTATGTATCGACTATAGGGATATTAATCGAGCTTGTCCTAAAGACAATTATCCAATCCCCTATATCGATCAAATAATTGATGATTGTGCCGGGAGTGAAATGTTTTCCTTTATGGATGGTTTTTTCGATTACAATCAAATAAACATACTCCCTGCTGATTAGCCAAAAATAACTTTCATTTGTCCATGGGGGACATTTACTTATTGAAAACTATCCTTTGGATTGAATAACGCTGGAGAAACTTTTCAAAGGGCTATGTCTTACGCATTTCATGACATTAAGCACATTATGCAGCCTTATCTCGATGATTTACCTGCTCATTCATTGCATAGGGCCGACCATCTCACTCATTTACGAGCTATCTTTATGAGATGTAGGCATTATCGAATTAGGCTGAATCCACACAAATGTGTTTTCTGTGTAGAAGCGGGTCGCTTACTAGGATTTGTTGTTTCGAAAGCAGACGTTCGCGTTGATCCATCGAAGGTCGAAGCTATTGTCAATTTACCTCCTCCTTCGACTCCGCACCAACTCCAAAGTTTGCAGGGGAAAGAAATTTTTTTACGTCGGTTCATTCCTAACTACGCCGAGCTAACAAAGGGTTTTACCCAGTTGCTAAAACAGAACATTCCATTCTTTTGGGATGAGACCGCTGATCGATATTTTCATGCACTTAAACACACATTGACCCATGCACCGTTATTGCATCCTCACAACTACAACTGGGACTACGTTTTGTACCTTGCCACCTCTCATTCCACAATTGGAATGGTTTTAGTTCAGGAAGACGAATTCAACACTGAACATGTGATTTACTATGTTAGTCAAAATCTACATCCGACTTAGATCAAATACACACATGTAGAGAAATTGGCCTTGGCAGCTGTTCAAGCTGTCCAAAGATTTAGACACTACATCTTATTACACAAAACCACAGTAATTTCTGACTGTAACCCTATGATGTACATTTTAACCAAACAATTGCTAGGGGGAAAGTATTCCAAATGGATAGTTATCCTGCAGGAATTTTACTTAGAGTTTGAAAAATCCAAGGCAAAGAAATCTTTGGTTTTTTCCGAACTGATGTGTGATT
Organism: Pinus albicaulis; assembly: GCA_034641835.2. Classification (NCBI taxonomy): domain Eukaryota; kingdom Viridiplantae; phylum Streptophyta; class Pinopsida; order Pinales; family Pinaceae; genus Pinus; species Pinus albicaulis. Next base: position 557,070,490 of record CM076581.1, on the reverse strand, counting down.
TCCCCTCTACTGATACCGAAACTGTGGCGGAGGAGCCCATTGTAGACAAATCCTTGTTTCTTATCAGTGCTCTTGATCCATGGTATGGGGATATTATCGTTTATCTCCAAACCCAATCTTTTCGGCCTAAAATCTCACGATCTCAGCGATGGAAAATACATTTCCAATCCCAACAATACAATATTATTGGTGATACACTCTATCATCGTGGAGCGGATTCTGTTTTCCGACGCTGTCTTACTCATGAAGCAGCTGAGAATGTTTTAAATGACTGCCATTCTGGAGCATCTGGCGATCATATATCTCGGTATGCCACAACCCAAAAGATATTGCGTGCTGGTTATTTTTGGCCGTCGTTATTCAAAGATTGTATCTATGCAGTCCAGAAATTCCAAAATTGTCAACTCTTTGATCGTAAAATGCGTGCGCCACCTGCTCCTCTTCACCCTATAATTGTTGTCGGTCCTTTCGCAAAGTGGGGTATTGACTTTATTACATGCAACCCTCACTCGGCCGGGGGGCATGCATATATTATCTTAGCGGTAGATTATTTTACTAAGTGGGCTGAGGCAATGCCTACATTTTCGGCAGACGCCAAGACTGCTGCAACTTTCGTATTCAATCACATAATTTCTAGGTTCTGTGTTCCTCAAGCCATTATTACATATGATGGAAGGCATTTTTGGAATATCATGATGACTGAACTGATAGATCAACTTGGCCTGCGCCACAATAGTTCCACTCCGTATTATCCGCAAGCTAATGGTCTAGTTGAAGCTATCAATAAATTTTAGTCACTATGATCAGACGAATTATTGGTATTCATAAGTTGAATTGGCATTCCATGTTATTTTCAACACTTTGGGCATATTGGACCTCAGTAAAAACATCAAATGGTTTCACTCCCTTTCAACTGGTTTACGGTTTGGAAGCTGTGTTGTCGATTGAATGCGAAATTCCATCATTGAAATTAGCCATAGAATTACTCCTAGCTACATCTGAAGACGAGAAACGTTTTTTGTACTTGGCTCAGCTAGATGAGAATCGATGAAATGCTGCAATAGCAAACGAGGCTCATGTCAAACGAATAAAAGCTCAGTATGATAGAAGTGTTACCCCTCGAAATTTTTCAGAAGGAGACCTAGTCTTAGTTTATGATCAAGCCAACAATAAGCTAGGAGATGGAAAATTCGTGCCTATGTGGCATGGTCCTTTCATTGTTAAGAAAAATCTGGAAAAAGGGGCCTATGAGATGATATATTTTGACGATGTCTCTTTAGATAAACCAAAAAATGGGCTTTATTTAAAGACATATTATGCTTAAACATGGTGTGGAGATTTATTAGATTAGATTTCTTTACTACTGGTGTGTCTTAGATTAGAAAAGCGTGCCTAGTTAGGAGTGTGTTTTTATCACTATTCCTGCTTATCTAAGTTTTACTCTTCATATTGTAGATGTCGACGTCTCTTCAAACCTACATTGGTTTTGCTGATGGTGCGTGTCGTAGTACACGGAACATTTCTTCCGCAGCTTGGGTTATCTATTCACCCTCTGATGAGTTAGTATCCATGCATGGGGTAAGCCTTGGTCAAACAACGAATAACATTGCAGAGTATAGTGAAGTGATTGAGTTATTATCTGAATCCATATCATTTGGAATTCAGAGTTTGATTGTTAGGTTGGATTCTGAACTTGTTGTATTACAGCTTAATAGGGTTTATGCCATTAGAAATCCAGTGTTATTATGGTTATTTTTAAGACATTTAAATACATTAGAAGATGCAGTTGCTTCTAGTATGATAAATCGACATTTTCAATAATCAAAACAGTAAATTAAAAAACATTCATAACATGTGCACAGATAGCCGGTAAATAGTGATATATCATAGTATAGAAGTGTTTTCAAAAAATATACATCATCTTCGATCATAGGTTGGAAGCACCTTATGATCGGAAAAAATGGTAATACAAAAGGTCAAAAATATGAGTCTACGACATGATCATCCTATCACTGATGGTGATCACGATAAGAGACCACTGCCCGGGCCACCCTACATAGGAACCTCCTAAAAGGTCCTGGGACACCAATCACGTATCTCTGTAATCTGAGTGGAATATCATCTATGTCCGTCTCTGGAATGTCTAGAGTCAGGCGCTCTAGGTGATGCTCTAAATCAGACAGGATCTCTTCTGATTGGCCTGCTGGGGCTGGTGCGGCTGCAGCTGGTTGTCTCCTTTCATAAGGCTGGAGATGGGATGGTCGTCGTGGGCCCACATCTACATTTAAAATTTTTGGTTATTAGTTTCAAGACGATTAAAATAAAAAAAATTAGAACTTAGAAATTGTTGAAAATGATTTTACCTGATTCATCCCACTATTCCCCTGCTGGGAGAGCCATCTCTCGGTCACCGTGGAAATCTATCCCGACGTATGGAAAATCCTTTATAAAAAAAATTTGGTGTTCCAGCCAACGGAAATATGAAGAAGGAAATCGAACAACCTCGACGCCCTCAGCAGCATGATGAGCCATCAATGCAACCCAACGAACCATCCTAGGTTCTCGAGGTCATCCAGCATCAACAAGAATGTTCCGTGGAGCTAACATGGGGATCCTCTATAGAGAAAAGGTGACTACAATGGATCCATATCAAAATTTATTTATCTTTCCATTATTTTCTCTGGTTAGTTGGCCTTTTACATTGGCCAACTGGCAACAAAGCTTCGCACCAGTTGAAAATGGTGCCTCGAAAACAGTCTACAGCAATGCGCATTTGGGAACCGGTAGCCACATGCAACGCTGCACTCCCACACAGTCTGGTGACAGTAAATTCAATAAATTTTAGCTCGGGATGGATGATATTTTTTATGTCAATCCATTTGTCCCTAGGTTCTGCCTGATCATTACAAAACTCTTGTCGAAGACTAGCGACAGTCTGGCCACCTGGCCTAGTCCCAAACAGAGAAATTTGTTTGCCCCTCTTGGACAAACCAGTAAAAAAATAAATATCCTCCAGCTCAATTTCAAGCCGGTTTCCACTAATAAAGAAACACTGGTCCTGTACATCCCACATGTTCACCAGCCATGTTAGGAGGTCTACTTGTGCCCTCATGCCCTGAATTGCCCACAATTTCTACAAACTGCATGCTCTTGATGCCTGCATTGTAGGCAAATGGAGCATTGCGGCGTCATCTACATCTTCATGCTCACTTTCTCTCCAAATTAGCATCTTGTATCTCCTACAATGCATAAAAAGATATATTAGAACAATCTAATTTGAAAAATTTTGGGCGGCAATTGAGAAATTTATGTTTGAAATTTAATTGCACGGGGTCCGCACTTGGTTCTCATACACAGTGCATAGGAATGCATGGGCATCGTGAGACAAGTGCGGACCCATGACTTTTTTCTATGTAGGAAAAAGTCGGGGTCTGCAGGGCCCATGTGTTGTGCCTGAGGACCCCCACGAGCGATTTTTTAAACATATTTTTCTCCTAAAAACTAAATCTAAAGCCTAAAAATGAAATGTAAACAGATGAAATGCAAGATTAGGAGGTTGTGGATTACCTGGAGCAGATGGTTCTCGATTTCGTCGGACGGATTTTCCAGAATCTTCACAGGAACTTTTTTACCCAAAAGCTTTTACTTTTCACTCTGAACTCAAATGGTAAAAATGAAGTTAGAAAATCCCTTTTTATAAGTTTTTTCGTATAAACGAATTTCTAATTTGTTTATTTTTCACTTTTAAAAGGTTATTTTTGAAAGAATTTTTATTTATCTTAAACAGGTATGTGTAATGTTTCAAGTTTTTGTGCAGAAATTGGATTTTTCAGGAGAATTGATCGTTTTTCAACAAGAGCATACTTTTATCACTTTTTCGGACTCTTTCAAAAATTTACGAAAAAGTGAAAACTTGGAGTCCTCTTTTAAGCCCTTTTCAAACTCTCTAAACATGAAAATATTTCCGAGCACTTGATTATTCGAACTCATTAAAGTGAATGAATGATCGTCCTTTTAGTATAAGTTTACCCCTTTTACAGACTGAAATGGACTATTTACGAAAAAGGTATACGTTGACTAATTACGGTCAATAGAGTTCTCTCTCACATTATTTTATCCTTTTTTGGGCTCGAGAGACTAAATTTACGAAAAGATACACCCATGGAGTTTTCTTAAGTTTTTCTTCTGACTCCCTAAAATTGAAAAACACTTAGTTTCTCCTATACTGGATTCGTTAAAATTTAACAGTAAAGGACCTGTTCAATTTCAAACAAGAACGAACCACTCCTTCTTAGGGTTCGAATCTTAAACTAAGTTGGACTCATCCAAAGGATGAGCTTATAAACAAGCAAATGTTATCCTCCTCAAGCTTGTCAAAAATAAAGAGGTACTTGCCAGAAATGGTGGGGGAAAAGAGAGAAAAATGGACTTGCTTGTTGTATTTTGATTTTTCGAAAATCCAGTTAACCACTCTTGAACACAACACTTTTTGTTCACCTGGGTTGGGAAATCCTTTGCCTAATAGTTAATCAAACCACATTGAAATTATTCATCCAGTTTCTAGGTATTAGCTTTGGGTCAATTGTCACCAAGCCATATGCAATGTCGTTATTTGTTCAAGAGGACAGTTCAAATAAACCATTCATCTGCAAAATATCTGTCATCCATTTTGACCATCCTTGAGTCAGTCCTTGCCAATATATTTCTTCAAAACTTGATTTATGATTTCGTGTTGTGGGCTTCCCTACGATGGATTACTTTCTATCGACGACAGCTCATTATCTAGGAAGTTAATCTATAAATCATCAGTAACTTGAAATCTACATGCCTCAATGGAAGGTTTCTCCCTTTCGACGACAGGTTACATCATTGACCTTCGATCGAATGATTCCATGACATGTTCGACTTCAGCTCATTCATTCACATTTCATGGATTGTACTGGGTACTTTGAGAGCCATTGAAATTACTGGTGGTTACTCTCACACTTGTTAACAGTTTACATCATTGACTGGTAATCAAGTGGTTTCTACCATGCTTGACGTCGACACATTCATTCACATGGATAGAATCGTACTAGTTCTAGATGCGGAAATCAAGACCCTGGATCTAGTTTCTACCATCCAGGCTGCGAGGAATTTTGTTATCATTTATACAGTGGACTATTCATAAACAGATGGCCGCGTCCATACTGTGTCTACACATGTCTATATTGTGATGTATTCAAAATAATTCCTATATCAGACCAGTTTGAATCAGTTTCTAGTTAGTTTTGATCTGAGTATGGGAATGCCTACCTCAACGATGATATGTACACATATATATTTTGCATTGAATGTTTTTATAGGTTCGACTGGGGTGTCCAAAGGATGATCCTTGAAATGATAAAGTGTTGCACTCTTCATATATGATAGACTTCAGCTTCATCTATTCCAGACTTTTCACTTTAGGGGGCAATCTCTTACACTGAAAATTGTCATCCTGACATTCTACTATGTGTATGAGCTCATTATTTCTCATACTTCCTCCTTTGCAAGTCTAACATATCATTTCCTCATGTCAAGCCTTGAAAATCAGAGAAAAGTTCCTAAAAATATCCTCAACTTTGGTGTCGCACTTTCTCTATATCTTGTCTGCGGTCCTGCACCTAATGTTCATGTCTCCTGCATACCTGAACGCACTTTCTCTATGTTATGGGTGCGGACCCCTGTAAATATTAAAAGGCACAAGTAAACTCCAAAAAGCTCACTTTCAGTAAATTCTAGAAGCCTCTAGAAAGAATATTGCGATGGAAAAACCGCTCTTTTGAGGTTCATGTATCCCTTACCTTATGGAGCTAACCTCTTGATGTGAGGAGCTTATCCCTTTGAAGGAGGATTCTATCCCTTCATAATTGGAACTGAAACCTCCTCTTTTTCACTATAAAAAGAGGCATTGGGTAGCCTCAAGGGGGAGTTGAAGCTTTAGATTATTTGAGGTTAAGTGCTGTTGGGATTCAGACTCATTTAAATGAGATTTTTGTGAGGAGAGATCACATACCTCTATCTGTCACAGTTGGAGGAGTGCAGAGCTTATCAGAGTAGAGGAGATTCCTGCTTGAGACCCCGGGAAGGCCTGTTCAACATCAAGGCTAAGGTTGTAGGGTTTTCCTTCTTTTAAATTTAATACAAATGAATTTATTTTTCTCAATAAGATGTTAGTTAACTGTTTATTTCATGGATTCCTTGATCACCATGATAAGCATGATTTATGATGTTTACTATACAGGTGCTATTTAATGTTTTCTTGTTTGTGATTGCAGGTTTATGAAGATAACTCCTTCAAGTGCATGAGGGACAACAACTACTTCGAACAAGCATTGGACCTACGGTAAGTCTTTGACACCTCTATAATGTTTTTTGTAAATCATATATTTTTAGAGAAAGATAGATTTATTTGGCTGTTTGTTGCTAGATTACCTTTTGGTACTAGAAAGATCGGTCTTGTCCGCAAGATTGATTAATCCGCACAACAGGGTGAATGGCATATGGACAAGTGTCGACATGTAATTCGTTGTTGGATGGTACGTTTGGTTTTCATCCAATGAATGAGTGACACATGTCTAGCCCTAAGGCCCCACGTGTCCCCAGGACTATGTGATAGAATTTTGGGGGGAGCCAACCAGAGTCGACCACGTGACCTCCGACCATGCATGCAGACATCTTACCATTGGGCTATGCCATGTTTCTTAACCGTATGGTGTAGCGGAATATATTTAAAGTTTTATGAAAAATCAAATGGGGTTTCAGAGGGGCCAGCCCTGAGGACCAGACCCTCCCCACATGGCCGTCACCCAAGAATCAATGGCTGAACCGCCAGTATAAAACTTGACCGCAATGTTCAATTGTTGATCACATTGTATTTGCAACAAAACCACGACATTAAATCATAACTCCAACCGTAATTTATAGTATCTACGTATTCGTTGGTAACATGTAATATTTTATGCGACGGTTTATTTTCCGCATGGTTATTCAGCCATATATTTTGGCACCACTCACATGTGGTTGTTACATTAAACAATCTCTGCGTCGCTTGATAAGCCCGACTTTTGTGGTTGGTTAGCTGAGTTCTTCGAGTGCATCTGCCCATCCACTAGTGGCTACATTCAATGTTAATGGTTTAAAACTAGCAAAACATTTGGCGCAACCACCTAAATTGTGGAATTTTCCAAATTTAACTGCAGTTATGTGGAATTCCTCCATTTTTAGTGGAGGTTTTTTAGGGGACACTGGGAAAAATGAGTTTAGGCTCTATCTTGGGCTAGATTCGACCATTCTGAGAGTGCCAATAGTCAATTTCAACTATCTCATACATTCCAGACTCATTCATAAGGGTTTCAGAGCCATCCGAGGAATTTTGAGTAGGTTTTTGCTTCCGAGAAGTTCTAGGGGCCACAAAAGCAACCATGGGCCATCAGCAGTTTGAGGCCTATCCAGTGCAGCTAGAGGAAAATTTCAACAAACAAATAGTCTACTTTAACTATATTTGACATTCTGAATTCATTGAAGGGATTTTCAGAGTCATTTGAAGACTTCTGAAGGTTGACAACCTATAGGGAAATTTTGGGTAGCCTGGGGCCAATAGTGGATGGAGGCCTAGATTGGGGATGTAGTGCTCATTTTGAGCAAATGATCGGTCAGTTTTTGAGGTATGATATTTTCTGGAGATAGTAGGTGAGGTTTCAGGGACAAAAAAATAATTCTAAGGAAGTTAGTGCCACAGAGAAGTTCAGGGGACATAAATACTTTTTTCAGAGTGATGACAGCCATGATAGGGGTATGATGGTATTCTAAACCCATTTTTTCAGTTCAAATAACCATTGGAGTTGATTTTTTAACTTGTAAAGGAAATTTTCCATAATCACAAAGAGCCAAGTCAACATGACAAGAGCCTAAGCAGATGTAGCCCATGATATTCTAGTGAACTCCTCTATTAGATTTGTTGTTACGTGTTGATGTTTATTTGCTGCATTATATGGTTGTTTCACATGTTTAATTTCATAAAAAACATATAAAGCACTTCAATAGTTAAAAAACATACACATGTTTCAAGTATAAAATTTCGCAAAAGTAAAGTGTAAGATAAATATTTTATTTGTTCAATTGAGTGGGAGGTTCTTGAAAAGCATAAAAAGTTATCCAACCCATGTTAAAATCATGTTGGTATCAGAGCATGTGTTTCTTTCTTGACAGAGCACAAGGTGTTTGCAGTTAAAGACTTAGACTGTTTGCAAACTGATTGTTGCTTTCAATTTTGAGTTTTCTACAAGTGAAGGGAGAGATATTGATAGCTAAATATAGAAGAGGACAATAAGGAAGAAGAGTGGATGGAATCTTCCTTACCCAAAGGACCTCAAGGAAGCCCTTGAAGCACAGAAGGGTTTGTTTGAAAAAGGCTGCTTGAAGAAGAGCTTGACTCTGCAACCGTTTTGTTTTGAAGCTTTGTCAATTTTCTTGAAAGATTTGGAATTTTTTATTGAAGTTATTTTTTTCATTTCCATATGATGACAACTTCATCAAGTGAGGTTTCAAAATCCTCCTCCTTCCCAATATTCTTTTATGAAGACATGAAGCGACACTTCTAAATCTTGAAGGATATGGTGAAAATTATGTATGAAGATAGAAGAGAAAGCACTATACTTCATGAGAAATTGGTTGCTATGAAGGAAGAGAAAGAAGGATTTCTCCAAAGAATGCATGATATTGAGATGCAGCTCCATCAATCCCAAGAGTCCTTAAACAATAACATGCATGAAGCAAAGGTAATTCACTCGAATTTGTCTTCAATTTCCTCTTCATATAGATGTGTTGGTTCATTTGAAAATAACACTAGAGGTATAGGGTCCAAGTTGATGTTTAAAATGGGCCATGAAGGCAAGCGTTTAGGAAAGCATGCATAAGGCATGATTAATCCAATTTTGGTGGAGGAAATACCTAAGAAATATGGTCTTGGTAATGTTCTATCTAATGGCGAAAAATCCAAAGCCATGAAGGCATGTGAGACAACTTCAAGAAGAACTTTTGTTCCAAATTCTAAACCACAAACATGTCAAGTTTGTTTTCCAATTGAATTCCATTGTTTTAAGCCTATGTTGCAGCAAGAAGACATGTGTATACATGCAGCTTATGGTGAGCATGAGAGTTAGGACAGCTATTAAGACATGAACATTGATGTTAGTATTTAATAGAAATCTGGAACCTCTACTACTTCATCTCCTCAAGAAGGAAAAAAGGATGGACATGAAAGGCAACATTTGAGGTATAATTCTTCTCATAGTCAAGTTGATTATGTTTCTGATAACCATGACAAATCTGCATGCTTCAAGGGAAGAAATATTTTTTGTGATTGTGGTCTATGTAACCATGATGTTTCAAAATGTTGGAAGAGGATGAATTCATATAGGAAACAATTGAGGCAAAGGCAACTTGCAGAGAAGGTGAAAAATACTTGCACACGTTGCCAGAAGAAGGGACATTTTGCTTCCCAATGTTGGACATTGCATCCAACTAATCATCCCAAGCACATGAGGCAAGAGAATAGAAATACTAGCAAAAGTGGAACCAAGGTTTACATCATTGATGTGAGAACAAATGTTTCACATGAAGAATATTTTTGGCAGCAAAAGTCGCCGTGGAAGTGGCTTGGTAAGAAGTGGTTTGACTTCTTAACACATTAAAACATACAATCATTTGTACGTATGCAAATTTTCATTGTGTATGCATGTTTTCTTTTGTAATGTCACGTTTGTGTGAGCTACCTTGGATTAATGATCAAGGGCGATGTTCAGCTACCTTTTGTAAATTTCTCGCCATAGATTTCTCGGAGATTTCAATGAAGATCATTCTTCGCAGCAGGACAAGAGCACTTAGGAAGGGATGTGTCAACTACCTTCGAGTTGTGGTTCAAATGCACTAAGCCATCCAAGGAAAAGTGTATGAAGGCTGAAATGTGAGGGTGTTGTACTCTCATCTACTGAAAAAATCAGGTAATTCATCTTTTGGGGTCCAAAATATTCCCAATGGGGAGGTGTGATTAGATTTGGATCATGGACATAAGTGACAGCTCAAAATTCAAAGTGTTCAGAAGTGTGCCGAACCTAAGTGACCATATATATCTCGTCTTCCTGAAACCGGTGCCGTGAACAGTTTGAAAAATCAACACCGTATGAAGAAGTTATAACGATTTGAAAAGTCCGGTAAACTGAAATTTATGGCTTTTGACCAAGATTGACTGGGCCTCTGAATATTCAAAAAAAGAGAATATTGCAGATAATATTCCTAGAATGTTCCTTGGAATATTCCCCAAAATATTCCTTCTGGGCCAATGGCATATGGACAAGTGTCAGCATGTAATTCATTGTTGGATGGTACGTTTGATTTTTTTCCAATGAATGGGTGACACACCGCTAGCCTTGAGGCCACTACGTGTCCCTGGGATTGTGTGAAAAAAATTTGGAGGGATCCAAACAGAGTCGACCCCATGAACTCTGAGTGCACGTGCAAAAGTCTTACCATCAGGCTATGCCATGGTTCTTAACCATATGGTGTAGTGGCATATATTTAAAGTTTTATGAAAAATAAAATGGGTTTTTGGAGGGGCTAGCCCCGACAGCCAGCCCCTCCCCACATGGCCTTCACCCAATAATAAAGGGCTAAACCTCCAGCACAAAACTTGACCGCGGCGTTTAATTGTTGATCACATTGTATTTGCAACAAAACAACAACATTAAAACATAACTCCAATTGTAACTGCTAGTCTCCGTATATTTGTTGGTCAGATGCAATATTTTATGCAACAATTTATTATCCACGTGGTTATTCCATCGTCTATTTTTGCACGAGTCACATGTAGTTGTTACATTAAACAATCTTTGCATGACTCGATAACCCCGACTGTTGTGGTTGGTTAGCTGAGTTCTTCGGGTGCATGTGCCCATCCACCAGTAGCTACATTCAATACTAACAGTTTAAAACTAGAAGAACTTTTGGCGTACCCACCTAAATTGAATAATTTTCCAAATTTAACTGCAGTTATGTGCAGTTCGTCCATTTTTAGTGGAGGGTTTTTAGGAGATACTGGGAAAAATGAGTTTAGGCTCTATATCGAGCTAGATTCAAACATATGGAGTGTGCCAATTGCCAATTGAAACTATCGCAGACATTCCAAACTCATTGTTAAGTGTTTTAGAGCCATTACAGGAATTTTGAGCAGATTTTTGCTGCAGAGAAGTTCTAGGGGCCACTAGGGCCACCATGGGCCAGCAGCAGTTTGAGGCCTAACCAGTGTAGCTAGAGGCCAATTTCAGCAAACCAATAGTCTATTCTAACTATTTTTGACATTCTGAATCCAGTGAAGGGATTCTCAGAGTCATTTTAAGACTTCTAAAGGTTGAGAACCTACAGGGGATTTTTGGGCAACCTAGGGCCAACAGTGGATGGAGGCCTAGATTGGGGATGCAGTTCTCATTTTGAGCGAATGATCAGTCACTTTTCAATGTCTTATATGTGCTAGAGATAGTAGGTGAGGTTTCAAGGATAGAAAAATAATTTTGAGGGAGATAGTGCCACATATAATTTCAGGGAAGCTTAAGGGCACCGACAAAATGAATCAAGTCTAAGGGGACCTAGATATTTTTTCAGAGTGATCAAAACCATGAGTGGGGTATGATTGTATTATAAACACATTGGTTCAGTTTAGATAACCATTCGATTTGAATTTGTAACTTGTAAAATAAATTTTCCATAATCCCAAAGAGCCAAGTCAATATGACAAGAGATCAAGGAGACGTAGCTCACGATATTCGGGTGAAATCCTATATTAAATTTGATGTTATGTGTTGATGTTTATTTGCTGAATTGTATGGTTATTGAGCATGTCTAATTTCAGAAAAAACAAACGGACTTAAAGAAATTAAACAATTAAAAAACATACACATGCTTCAAGTATAAAATTCCGCAAAAGTCAAGTATAAGATAAATATTTTATTTTTTTAACTGAGTGGGATGTTCTTAAAAATATTAACAAGTTATACATCCCATTTTCACATTAGGTTGGTATCAAAGCATGTGTTTCTTGCTTAACAGAGCACAAGGTGTTTTCAGTCAAAGAATTTGAGAATTTGCAAATGGATTTTTGCCTACAATTTTCAGTTTGCTAGAGGTGAAGGGAGAGCTACTGAAAGCTAAGTCCAGAAGGGGGAAATAATGAAAAATAGAGGAAGGCATCCTCCTTACCCAAAGGACCGCAAGGAAACCCCTGAAGCAAAAAAGGGTTTGTTTGCAAAAGGTTGCATGAAGAAGAGCTTGACTCTACATCCATTTTGTTTTGAAGCTTTGTCAATTGTTTTGAAACCTTTGGAATTGTTGATTGAATTTATTTTTCTCATTTTCATAATATGAAAAATTCATCAAGTGAGGTTTCAAAATCCTCCTCCTTCACTAAATTATTCCATGAAGACATGAAGCAAGACTTCTACATCTTGAAGGATATGGTGCAAATTTTGTATGAAGATAGAAGAGAAAGCACTATACTTCATGAGAAATTCGTAGCTATGAAGGAAGCAAAAGAAGGACTTCTCCAAATAATGCAAGAGATGGAGATGCATATCCATCAAGCCCAAGAGGCCTTAACCAAGAACATGTGTGAATTAGAGGTAATTCACTCAATTTTTTTTTTTAGTTTCCTCTTCAGTTAGATGTGTTGGTTCATTTGAAAATCACACTAGAGGTATAGGGTCCAAGTTGATATTTAAAATGGGCTATGAGGGCAAGGGTTTAGTGTTGGACACCTAATCTTCCATGGGTAGGTGTGGAAGGCGAAGAGTCACAAAGGAGTCCAAATGACCTTGGAAGATGAATCCAAGAGTCACACCATTGTATTATAAATGTACATCTATGTGTAATAAAGAAGCAACGAATGCCTATCTTTCTATGTGTGTGTTTATCTTTCCTCATACACCATGTGTGTGTTGAACATGGCATGAGAGCCATGATGAGTGGCATTCATCTTCCCCATTATGGGCTTATGTGCTAGGTTTTGTGCCTTTCCATTCTCTGCTCCAAGATTGAGCGAGTGTTGTTTTGTGGCCAATTCCATTCTAAGTCATGTGGTTGCAGTAGTATTCTGAGTTGATTTAAATCTGATTGTTTCAAGATAGTGGTGCACCTCCTCTTTCCCTCGCGACTCCATAGCTCTGCTGATCTCTGCCCCTATATATGATTTTTGTATTGTGAATCGGCATCTCGATATGAATAAGGTTAGTATACAGCCATTTTCTGTGGTAGAAGGAATAACAATAAGAAGGAAGAACATTCCTCCTTTCTTCTTTTTCTCGTCGGTCCTTGCCTTTTCATTCTCTTGCTACAGGAAGGCATTCCTTGCGATGCTCCCCTCATATTCCCTCCTCTCCGGTGAACCTAAATGCAGAAATTTTTGTGGTTTCCAAAGGCTGAGGATGGAATTCAAATCATCTTCCTCCGTTGTTCTAAGAATTGCGGAACTACCACACAGTTATCATATGTTCACTCGTTAACTCATAGAGATGGGATCATCATCTTAAATTTTATCAATTTATTATTGTCATGAACGAATTTTGTCTTGATTTTTGTATATTTCTCATAGCTGGCAGCAATGCCTACTGCAATGGAAGAGATATGTGTGAATATCTCGATTGTTTCAATAGTTGTTTCTATTTGGTGAGTATGATTCCCAGGCCCTCAAAAGTCAAGCGCAACATATTTTAGCTAATCGTTCTACGGTGTTGTGTTTAATTGATTCTAGTATAGTGGCATCCTTATCCTGAAAAGTGCAAGTGATTCCAACAGCACATGCGCTTTATCTGTGTTGAACCTTTATTTCTTGAGCCTGAATCGTTGAGAAGCGCCACTCAAAGCATCAATTGCATTAGGCCAAATTATTTCTGAGCGTTAATTCTTGAGGGGCTGAATTATTTTATCAGCTTGAGAGGACAAATTCTCTTCCTGGTTTTGAATCGAATCATCATCGTTAATATTTTCTCATTATTGCAAAAGCCAAATTTATAGAAGCCGAGCAATCATTTTCCTTTCAGCATTAGAGACTAGATCGAATTCATTGTCAATTTCTTAAGTGCCTAGAGCCCATTTTTATTATAGGTTGAGTTTCACTGTCTATTTGCTGGTTTTTGCCAACAGTGAAGGGGTCGAACTTCCTACTCATGAAAATGGTCAAGTTCCCTCTCTAAAATTGGGTCGAGTTCCTAAGTACCACTCACCAAGTTCATTGACAGAGAATATGTGTTCAAACATCCTTCTGCTGGCTCGATGTATTGTGTATAGGGATGCATGCAGAAATAGAGGTAATGTGTGAATAGAATGGGCTTACCTTGCAAGTGAAAATAGAGGGAAACATTGGTCTTGGTATACTAGTGTGGTCGTTTTGGTTTGATGCGATACCAAGTCTAGTGCCTCCAAGTATAATTTTCCTTGAAATGGTATGCATTGACTGTGCATTTTTTAATGATATGAAGTATTTTCTTGGGGTGGTTATATATAATGGTATATATGTTTGAGTAAAAAAAAAAAAAAAAATTGGTTGAAAAAACTACAACAAAGTCAAAATTGGTTGAGGAGTTTCTGCTGGGAGTCAATATCTGAATTGTTCCAAGCGGTGCCTTTATTAAAAAAAAAAAAAAAAATTGTTCACAAGCATTAGGGGTTGTTTATATTTTAAAGTTGCAACTATTTTTCATTGTGTGAGATATTTGTTCATTTGTATTTGAAACTTTGTTATGAAATGGCTGAAATTGATGATGCATTATAGTTTTTGAACACTCTTATACATTACACTGTTGATAAGATCAGTAAAGGTGTTTTTTTTACATTAAAAAAATGGCTGCAACATGCACAAGAGAAGATTGAGTTTCTACAGCTTGAGTCTCAGCTTTAGCAAGATGAAATTCAGAAAAAGAGTTATCATTCTGAACCTGTTTCTTTTCAGAACATTGAGAAGGACTCCCATCAGTAGCAAGAATATAAAGTTGCAGACGATTCACATTTATTTCCTTGTACAAGAGCAGATTTACATGCAAATGCAGTAGTTCAGTCTACACTTCCCAAGCCCATCATCAGACCTTGGGAATAGATTGTCCACAACAAGCACAGAACTAGTCTTGGATATGACAAGGAGTTGTACTTTCATATTCCGGACTACTCCAAGCCCATCAAATTTCAGAGTGCCATATTTCTTTATGACAATTCACCTGCAGCTGTTCTAGATCCTTCTTCACTTCCATAACAACAACAACAAATTGTAAAATTCCAACACTGTGATCTCGTTGGCCATACAAAATATCACTTTTTTGATCTTCATCCATGCAATCACTGTGGTCGGCACACCCATTCTTCACACAAATGCTTCAGAAACAAGCCTCCTACAAGAACAAAGATTCATCTTGGATGGATCACTTCTTGGAAATGGGCATCAACAGCCAAGAAGATGTTTAAGTCACATGTCAAAACCTGTTCTCAAATATTGAGCAAACTTGCAGTTGAGTTTTCGCCATCATCTCACCTTGTACCTGACAGGGGGGAAATGGTGGTCATCTACAAGCTTTGACACTACATCAAGCGAGCCTCAACCACAATCTCTCATTCGATATTAAGTGTTGTAGCCAGAGACATAACAGTTCAATCGAGCCTGAGCCACA
Organism: Pinus albicaulis; assembly: GCA_034641835.2. Taxonomy (NCBI): domain Eukaryota; kingdom Viridiplantae; phylum Streptophyta; class Pinopsida; order Pinales; family Pinaceae; genus Pinus; species Pinus albicaulis. The sequence continues at coordinate 557,054,765 of CM076581.1, read as the reverse complement.
ATTCGTCATTCCAAATTTAGAGTTGTAGCCAGAGACACGGATGCCCATGAGCATGCCTTTGGTTGATGGACAGCCTTAAACCATCCATGTGAGGTTCATATTCTTCCTCTTCAAAGAATTTGGAGCACTACCTCTAGCAGAAGACTTCATCTTCTTGCCAGTTTTGGTTGAGTTCTAGGAATTGCATCAAGCATTCCAGTGTTGGTGGTCATCCTTAAACCATCACAGGTTGTAGACTTCCCTTATTTTAGGTTGAAGGTCTCCCTCTTCAAATATGAGGGACAATTCCTCTAGCAGAAGCCCTTAGCTTCTTGCCAGTTTTGGAAGAGTTCCGGGAACTGCAATAAGCATTGCGTTCCAGTGTTGGTGGTCATCCTTAAACCACCTCTTTATGCCAAAATTTCAGAGAGTTGATTCAGCCTAAGTGTTGCCATGCATATTTTGTAGATTTGTACTACAACTCTCTTCTTGGACTCACACATACCCCTTCGTATTAAGGGGGGGAATGTTGGACACCTAATCCTCCATGGGTAGGTGTGTAAGGCAAAGAGTCACAAAGGAGTCCAAGTGACCTTGGAAGATGAATCCAAGAGTCACACCATTTTATTATAAATGTACATTTATGTGTAATAAAGAAGTAACAAATGCCTATATTTCTATGCATGTGTTTATATTTCCTCATACACCATGTGTGTGTTTAACATTTAGGAAAGCATGCAAAAGGCATGATTAATCCTATTTTGGTTGAGGAAATACCTAAGAAATTTGGTCTTGGTTATGTTCAATATAATGGTGAAAACTCCAAAGCCATGAAGTCATGTAAAACAACTTCAAGAAGAAATTTTGTTCCAAGTTCTAAACCATAAACAAGTCAAGTTTTTTTTCAAGTTTATTGCCATTGTTTGAAGCCTATGTTGCAGCAAGAAGATGTGTGTAGACATGCAGCTTATGGAGAGCATGAGATTTAGAACAGCAATCAAGACATGAACACTGATGTTAGTCTTCAAGAGAAAGGTGGAACCTCTACTATTTCATCTCCTCAAGAAGGTAAAAAGGATTGACATGCAAGGCAACGTTTGAGGTATAATTCTTCCCATAGTCAAGTTGATTATGTTTCTGATAAGCATGACAAATCTACATGCTTGAATGGAATAAATAGTTGTTGTGCATATTGTGGTCTGTGTAACCATGATATTTCAAAATTATGGAAGAGGATGAAGGCATAGAATAAATAGTTGAGGCAAAGGAAACTTGCAAAGAAGGTGCAAAAGACTTGCACACATTTCCAGAAGAAAGGACATTTGTTTTCTCAATGTTGGACATTGCATCCAACTAATCATCCCAAGCACATGAGGCAAGAGGATAGAAATACTGGCGAAAGTGGAACCAAGGATTCCAACATTGATGTGAGAAAAGATGTTTCAGATGAAGAATATTTTCAGCAGCAAAATTAGTTGTAGAAGTGGTTTGGTAAGAACTAGTTCGACTTCTTGACACAGTAAAACATACACTTATTTGTACATATGAAAATTTATGTTACGTATGCATGTTTTCTGTCGTAATCTCACACTTATTTGAGCCACCTTGGATTGATGATCGAGGGCAATGTTCAGCTACCTTCTATAAATTTCTCGCCAAAAATTTCTGAGCGATTTCAAGGAAGACAATTCTTGACACGAGGACAAGAGCATTGAGGAAGGGAAGTATTGACTACCTTCGAGTTGTGGTTCAAAGGCACTAAGAAATGTAAGGAAAAGTGTATCAAGGCTGAAATGTGAGGGTGTTGTACTCTCATCGACTGGAAAAATTAGGTAATCAGTCTTTTGGGGTCCAGATATTCCCAATGGGGAGGTGTGATCAGATTTGGATCATGGACCTAAGTGATAGCTCAAAATTCAAAGTTTTCAGAAGTGTTACGAACCTGAGAGACCAGATAGATCTCATCTTTCTCATTTTCACACTACAAACGGTTCTAAAAAACAACATCGTATGAAGAAGTTTTGTGATTTGAAAATTCTAGTAAACTATAATTTCTGGCTTTTGAACAAGTTTGACTGGGACTTTGAATATTCAAAAAAAGAGAATATTCTTAGAATATTCCCCAGAATACTCCTTTTGGGTGAATGGAAAATGGACAAGTGTCAGCATGTAATTCATTGTTGGATGGTACGTTTGATTTTTGTCCAATGAATGGGTGACATGTGGCCAGCCCTGAGGTTGCCACGTGTCCTCGGGACTGTGTGATAAAATTTTGGGGGGAGCTGACCAGAGTCAAACCTGTGACCTCTAAGCACACGTGTAGACGTCTTACCGCCGGGCTATGCCATGGTTCTTAACCATATGGTGTAGTGGCATATATTTAAAGTTTTACGAAAAATAAAATGGGGGTTTGGAGGGGCCAACCCCGAGGGCCAGCCCCTCCCCACATGGTCATCGCCCAAGAATCAAGGGCTGAACCTCCAGCATAAAACTTGCCCATGGCATTTAATTGTTGATGACATTGTATTTACAACAAAACCGCAACATTAAAACATAAATCCAACCATAACTTCTAGTCTTTGTGTATTCGTTGGTCACATGTGATATTTTACGCAACTGTTTATTATCCATGCGGCTATTCTGTCGTCTGTTTTGGCACCAGTCACATGTGGTTGTTACATTAAATAGTCTTCGCATGGCTTGATAACCCCGACTGTTGTGGTTGGTTATCTGAGTTCTTTGGGTGCATTTTCCCATCCACCGGCGGCTACATTCAATGCTAACGGTTTAAAACTATCGGAACTTTTGGCGCACCCACCTAAATTGCAGAATTTGCCAAATTTAACTGCATTTATATGTAGTTCCTCCATTTTTAGTGGAGGGTTTTTAAGGGACACTGGACAAAATACATTTAGGCTCTATGTTGAGCTAGATTCGACCATTCTAAGAGTGCCAATAGTCAATTTCGACTATCTCTAACATTCCAGGCTCATTGATAAGGGTTTAAGATCCATCGAAGGAATTTTGAAGAGGTTTTTGATTCAGAAATTTTCTAGAGGCCACTATGGCCACCAGTAGTTTGACGCCTAGCTAATGCACGTAGAGGCCAATTTCAGCAAACCAATAATCTATTCTGACTATTTTTGACATTATGAATCCATTGAATGGATTTTCAGAGTCATTTGATGACTTATGAAGGTCGAGAAACTACAAGAAACTTTTAGGCAGCCTAGGGCCACCAGTGGATGGAGGCCTATATTGGAGATGCAGTTCTCATTTTTAGCAAATGATCAGTCACTTTTGGAGGTCTGATATATGCTAGAGATAGTAGGTGAGGTTTCAGGGACAGAAAAAGAATTTTGAGGGAGTTAGTGCAACAGAGAAGTTTAGGTAAGCTTAAGGGCACCAATAGAAGGAATCAAGTCTAAGGTGACCTAGATCTATTTCCAGAGTGATGAAAACCATGATAGATGTATGATGGTATTCTAAACCCATTGGTTCAGTTTAGCTAACCATCGGAGTTGAGTTTGCAACCTGTAAAAGAAATTTTCCATAATCCCAAAGATCCAAGTCAAGATGATAAGAGCTCAAGGAGACGTAGCCCACGATATTCAGGTGAAATCCTATATTAAATTTGATTTTATGTGTTGATGTTTATTCGCTTCATTATATGTTTTTTCCACATTTTTAATTTCACCAAAAAAAAAATGGACTTAAAGCACTTAAACAATTACAAAACATACACTTATTTCAAGTATAAAATTCCGCAAAAGTCAAGTATAAGATAGATATTTTATTTTTTTAAATAAGTGGAAGGTTATTGAAAATAATAACAAGTTATCCAACCCATTTACAGATCAGGTTGGTATCAGAGCATGTGTTTCTTTCTTGACAGAGCACAAGATGTTTGCAGTTAAAGAATTTGATTGTTTGCAAACTGATTGTTGCTTACAATTTTGAGTTTGCTAGAAGTGAAGGGAGAGAAATTGATAGATAATTCCAAAATAGGACAAGAAGGAAGAAGAGTGGAAGACATATTCCTTACCCAAAGGACCTTAAGGTAACCCTTGAACCACAAAAGGGTTTGTTTGCAAAAGGCTTCTTGAATAAGAGCTTGACTCCAGAGCCATTTTGTTTTGAAGATTTGTCAATTGTTTTGAAAGCTTTCGAATTGTTGATTGAAGTTATTTTGTTCATTTTCATAAGATGATAGCTTCATAAAGTGAGGTTTCAAAATCCTCCTCCTTCACAAGATTTTTCGATGAAGAAATGAAGCGAGACTAGTACATCTGAAGGATATGGTGCAAATTATGTATGAAGATAGAAGAGAAAGTACTATACTTCATGATCAAATGATTGCTATGAAGGAAGAGAGAGAAGCACTTATCCAAAGAATGCATGAGATGGAGATACATCTCCATCAAGCCCAATAGGCCTTAACCAAGAACATGCATGATGTAGAGGTAATTCACTCAAATTTGTCTTTATTTTCCTCTTCAGATAGATGTTTTGGTTCATTTGAAAATCACACTAGAGGTATAGGGTCCAAGTTGATGTTTAAAATGGGTTATTAAGGCAAGGGTTTAGGAAAGAATGCAAAAGTCATGATTGATCCTATTTTGGTTGAGGAAAGACCTAAAAAATTTGGTCTTGGTTATGTTTATTATAATGGAGAAAACTCCAAAGCCATGAAGGTATGTGAGAGAACTTCAATAAGAAATTTTGTTCCACGTTCTAAACCACAAACATGTCAAGTTTGTTTTCCAATTTTATTGCCATTGCTTGAAGACTATGTTGTAGCAAGAAGATGTGTGTAGACAAATAGCTTATGGCGAGCATGAGATTTTAGACAACTATAAAGACATGAACACTAATTTTAGTCTTCAAGAGAAAGCTGGAACGTCTACTATTTCATCTCCTCAAGAAGGAAAAAAGGATGGACATGCAAGGCAACATTTTAGGCATAATTCTTCCCATAGTCAAGTTAATTATGTTTTTTATAAGCATGAAAAATCTACATGCTTGAATGGAAGAAATATTTGTTGTTCATATTGTGGTTTGTGTAGCCATGATGTTTCAAAATGTTGGAAGAGGATGAAGGCATTTGAGAAACGGTTGAGGCAAAGGCAACTTGCAAAGAAGGTGCAAAAGACTTGCACACACTACTAGATGAAGGGACATTTTGTTTCTCAATGTTGCACATTGCATCAAACTAATCATCGGAAGACATGGGGCAAGAGGATAGAAATACTGGCGAAAGTTGAACCAAGGATTCCATCGTTGATGTGATAACAGATGTTTCACATGAAGAATATTTTCAGCAGCAAAAGTCGTCATGGAAGTGGCATGGTAAGAAGTGGTTTGACTTCTTGACACAGTAAAAAATACACTCATTTGTACATATGAAAATTTTTGTTATGTATGCATGTTTTCTGTTGTAATCTAACACTTGTTTGAGCTACCTTGGATCGATGATCAAGGGTGATGTTCAGCTACCCTCTTTAGATTTCTCACCAGAAATTTCTTGGTGATTTCAAGGAAGACAATTCGTGATAGGAGGAAAAGATCATTTAGGAAGGAAAGTGTCGACTACCTTCGAGTTGTGGTTCAAAGGCACTAAACCATGCAAGGAAAAGTGTATGAAGGCTGAAATGTGAGAGTTTTGTACTTTGATCTACTGAACATATCATGTAATTAGTCTTTTGGGGTCCAAAAGATTCCCAATTGGGAGTTTTGATCAGATTTGGTTCCTGGACATAAGTGATATCTCAAAATTCAATGTCCTTGGAAGTGTGTTGAACCTAAGTGAACAGATAGATCTCGTCTTCCACATTCCGACGCCGCAAACGGTTTTAAAAACCGACACTGTATCAAGAAGTTATCGTGATTGGAAAATTCCAGTAAACTGTAATTTCTCGTTTTTGACTAAGTTTGACTAGGCCTCTGAATATTAAAAAAAAGAGAATATTCCAGGGAATATGGTTGGAATATTCCTTGGAATATTCCCAAAAATATTCCTTTTAGGAAAATTTTAGATGGACAAGTGTCAGCATGTAATTATTTGTTGGATGGTACATTTGATTTTCGTCCAATGAATGGGTGACACGTGGCCAGCCCTGAGGCCGCAACGTTTCACTATCAGCCAATAGTAGTTTGAGGCCTAGCCAATGCAGCTAGAGGTCAATTTCAGAAAACGAATAATCTATTGTAACTATTTTTGAAAATATGAATTCATTGAAGGGATTTTTCGAGTCATTTGAATGCTTTTGAAGGTCGAGAACCTACAGGGAAGTTTTGGGCAGCCTAGGGCCAATAGTGGATGGAGGCCTATATTGGGGATGTAGTGCTCATTTTGAGTGAATGATCAGTCACTTCTAGATTTCTGATATGTGTTGGAGACGGTAACTGAGGTTTCAGGGATAGAAAAAGAATTCTCAAGGAGTTAGTACCATAGAGAAGTTCAGGGAAGCTTAACTGCACCAACAGAAGGAATCAAATCTACGGGGACCTAGATCATTTTTCAAAGTGAAGACACCCATGATAAGGGAATTATGGTATTATAAACCCATTGGTTTAGTTTATATAACCATTGGAGTTGATTTTGTAACTTGTAAAAGAAATTTTCCATAATCCCAAAGAGCCAAGTCAAGATGACAAGAGATCAAGGAGACGTAGCCCACGATATTCGGGTGAAATTGTATATTTAATTTAATATTATGTGGTGATGTTTATTTGATCCATTATATGGTTGTTGCACATGTTTAATTTCAAAAAAAAAAAAATCAACTTAAAGCACTTAAACAGTTAAAAAACATACACCTGTTTGAAGTATAAAATTCCGTAAAATTCAAGTATAATATAGATATTTTATTTTTTTAACTGGGTGGGAGGTTCTTGAAAAACATAACAAGTTATCCAACCCATTTTAGCATTAGGTTTGTATCAGAGCATGTGTTTCTTGCTTGACAGAGCACAAGGTGTTTGCAGTTAAAGAATTTGAATGTTTGCAAACTGATTGTTGCTTACAATTTTGAGTTTGCTAGAGGTTAAGGGAGAGCGAATGATAGCTAAGTTGAGAAGGACAAGAATGAAGAAGAGAAGAAGGAATATTCCTTACCCAAAGGACCTCAAGGCAACCCTTGAAGCACAAAAGGGTTTGTTTGCAAATGAATTCTTGAACAAGAGCTTCACTCTACAACCATTTTGTTTTGAAGCTTTGTCAATTGTTTTGAAATATTTGGAATTTTTTATTTAAGTTATTTTTTTCATTTCGTAATATGAAAACTTCATCAATTGAGGTTTCAAAATCCTCCTGCTTCAGAAAATTCTTCGAGGAAGACATGAAGCAAGACTTCTACATCTTGAAGGATATGGTGCAAATTTTGTATGAAGATAGAAGAGAAAGCACTATACTTCAGGATAAATTGGTTGCTATGAAGGAAGAGAAAGAAGGACTTCTCCAAATAATGCATGAGATGGAGATGCAGCCCCATCAAGCCCAAGAGGCCTTAACAAAGAACATGCATGAAGCAGAGGTAATTCACTCAAATTTGTCTTGAGTTTCCTCTTCAGATAGATGTGTTGGTTCATTTGAAAAGCACACTAGAGGTATAGGGTCCAAGTTGATGTTTAAAATGGGCTATGAAGGCAAGGGTTTAGGAAAGCACACACAAGGCATGATTGATCCTATTTTGGTTGAGGAAAGACCTAAGAAATTTGGTCTTGGTTATGTTCAATTTAATGGAGAAAACTCCAAAGCCATGAAGGCATGTGAGACAACTTCAAGAAGAACATTGTTCCAGGTTCTAAACCACAAACATGTCAAGTTTGGTTTCAACTTGATTTCCATTGTTTGAAGCCAATGTTGTAGGAAGAAGATATGTGCAGACATGCAGCTTATGGAGAGCATGACAGTTGGGACAGCTATCAAGACATGAACACTGATGTTAGTCTTCAAGAGAAAGTTGGAACCTTAACTAGTTAATCTCCTCAAGAAGGAAAAAAGGATAGACATGCAAGGCATCATTTGAGGTATAATTCTTCCCATTGTCAAGTTGATTATGCTTCTGATAAGCATGAGAAATCTACATGCATAAATAGAAGAAAGATTTGCTATGCATATTGTGGTATGTGATCCAGGTGGAATAATCAGGTACAGGTACAAGAGGCTTGAGTACAAGGCTCAAAAATCAAAGTGTTCGGATTGTTATCGAACCAACTTCATGATGTAGATCTCGTAATTCTGAATCGAACGGCGCATACGGCACTCAATTCCGAGTCCGAATGAAGAAGTTATAAGCGGTCAAAGTTCCAGTTTGACTTGGTGACTGGATAGCCTTAAGGAAGGCACGAATTGGACTTTTTCCGGCCACCGGATTCCAGCAAGCTCAGGCCAGATTCCGAGTGAAATTGTGGCCTGTTTAAAATGACTCCTACGGTCAAATTTCGGATTTTTCAAAATGTCCGTTTTGTTTTATATTAAACAAAAATTATTTAAAAAAAGGGGTGGCAGGCCACCACCCCCGCCACCCCACTCGACCATATGGCACCATATATGATAATGGGCTGGCAGGAATCGAACCCGCCTGGCCACGTGGGCAGGCCCGATCCACGGGCGGCCCAACACACAGCCATACAACAAAATTTAACAACGGCCAACACATATATGCATTTTTTACAACCCGTATACCATAAAAATGTCGTGGGTTGTTGGGCGGGCCGCCCAAGGCAGACCTGACCCCTTCCAAAAAAGAATGCGCCTATTTTTTAAAAGAAGGTGCGTGCTAAGTTTGGAGGGGCGGGATTTGACCCCCCGACCTCTCCTCAGCAATTTCTAAGATTTACCAAAGCGCCAACGGATTTGCTTTGTAAAGTCCGCCACCAATTTTTATATAAACTCGGAGTTTTACAGTGCGCCCAAGCCATGGAGGAGCGGAGCGCACACGTGGTTCGAGTTTAATATTTTTTTAATTGCAGATCAGCACGCCCAGGGAATGGAGCAGCGCACACAGATTTCCAGATTTATTATTTTTTAATTGCAGGTGCAGTGGAACAATGAGCCAGAAAAGAGGCAAGCGGAACCCTGATTGAGGCAAATTTTCAAGAGGGTGAAATTTTGACTTTGTCCAAATGGGACAAATTTTATGTCGTTTCAGCACTACTCAACGCCATGAGTCTGATGTCATGCTCAGTTTCTGCATCTGAGTTTTTGATTTTCCAGCCACTTTTGGAAGTGGACTATGCCGGTGTCAGATTTTTGCATGTGAGCAGTCATTTTCCACTTTCTCGATGCCACAAGATTGATGGTGTTTTTAGATTTTGTCGCAGATTTGCTCAGCCTTTAGCAAATGGAAGCATGAGGTATATGATGTGTATTCCATGTACTTCTTCATTTATTTCTCTTTGAGATGCATTATGTCTTGCAGATAATGGTTGATACATGAGTCGTGGGATCTTGTTTTGTGTTGTTTTTAATGTACTTTCAGCTATGGATTTGTGTCATGTATGAGCCCCTTTTATGCCACATTGGCGGGATGCTCTTATTTTCTATTTGTATTATTGAGATCCCTTGTTTTCCAGGATTGGCGGGATACTCTTATTTGCTACATGTCAACTATGGTCATACTGATAGGAGTCTTTCTTTATGTATGAGAATTCTGCAGTGGAACATCTCTTAAAGAAGTCAAGCCACTTCCGCGTGAGGGAAATTTTTCCTTGTATGTCATAGGAAAGCACATCCATGTACATCTCTTCTTACAACACATAATGCAGCGGCCTACACCATCTTGACACCGAGGCCCCGAGATGTAGTCCCTCCTAGACGAACTTCGTCATCAAACAACGTGTTCTCATGATTGCTGATCTTGTTCATTTATGTTCCTCTTATTTACAGCTACAGTTGTTCATTTAAGTTCTTTAACGTCTTTAATTAAATGCAATTCTATTTATCAGCCGAATTAAAAGGTCTTGGTTAAGGGTATCAAGATTTTACCCTGGATCAAGTGGTATCGGAGCAGGTATTCTTGCTGATTGGATTGCAGGGCGTGAACATTGAACTTTCGCTGACTTGAGCCATGGAGAGTGTCAAGGGCATGTATGAAACCATGGTCAGGGTGTCCGAGAAAGCGGACATACTATACGAGGCTTACGAAAAACAAGCAGCAGAGAACGAAGAATTGAAGACCCTCCTACACAAAGAGAAGGAGGACAAGCAACAGTTGCAGCTTCAGTTGCAAGCCACAACAAAAGCGTGGGAAGATTGGAAGCGCAACAATGAAATTCTGCAAGCAGATCATGATGCCTTGAAGGCGTTCCTACATGAAGAGAAGGAGGAGAAGCAGCAGTTGCAGCTTCAGTTGCAAGCCACGACAGAGGCGTGGGAAGATTTGAAATGCAACAACGAAACTCTTCAAAGAGATCATGATGCCTTAAAAGCATTCCTACAGAAAGAGAAGGATGAGATGCAGCAAATGCAGCTTCAGCTACAAGCCGTGTCAGAGGCAGTGACAGAAGTGAAGCGCAACGAAGGCTTACAACAGCTTTCTTCATCTGTTTCGCAATCAACACCTAAGGTAAATAGTGTTGATTTTTCTTCAGTTTCTTCACATGATGTCATTTCAGTTGGAAGTGTGGAGATACTAATCACAGTTACCGACATGAGGCTCCTCACTAAAATGGGGTACAGAGGAGGAGGACTTGGCATTCGTGGCCAAGGCATCACCAAACCATTGGAGGTTGTGCAACGACCTCGTTATGCAGGTTTGGGGTACATTGACGAAGGATGTTCGAAGGACATCAAGGGCAAACAGATAATGATGAACTCTCCAAGGAAGAGGAATGATAGGGACACTTCGCCATCGTTCCACGGTAGTGCATGTTGCAATGAAGGAACCGAGGCGAGCTCCCATCATCATGATGGCACCAGAGACCACCCCAGAAGGTATACTAAGTCTCATTATTCCAGAGTGCATTTTTATTACAATAATGTTGATAACCACGGTCGTAAAATATGGCATCGTAAAACTTGTTATTTTTGTGGTTTAAATAACCATGTGATTTCTAAGTGCTGGAAGAGGATGGCAGTACAAAGAAGGAAGAGGCACGAAAAGCCTTCTCCCCAACAGGAAAAGAAATCAGTTAAGCAGGTTTGGAGGAAAAAGAAATTTTGCACCCATTGCGACCGAAGTGGCCACCAAAGAGCCACATGCTGGAAACTTCATCCAGAGCAGCGCCGTACAGCCAAAGCACCCGTGCATACACAAGTCGAAAGAGCTGATCGACAAGCAAGTTCGCCACAAGGGGATGATCCACTCGTTTTAATAAATGAGAAGTGGTTCTTCTAGATTGTTTTTTCTAGATATGTTAAGCTTGTCATGGCCACGCTTGTAAGTCATTTGTCACATTTTTATTATGAAAGTGATGATGTGTTTCCATCACTCATTTAAGCGACCATGACATTTCTTTTTGGCCTTGTTTTATGAGTCGTGTGTTAGATCTCTTTCATGTAAAAGTGATGATATGTTGCCATCACTTTGAGATGTGACAATTATGTTTTGGTCATATTATATGAGTCGTCTGATGCATTTCTTTCATGTAAAAGTGATGAGGAGTTTTACCATCACTTCGAAATGTGACGATGAGGTCTGGTCTTGTAATTTTGTTGATGTATGATTTCCATTTTGCTGTAAGCTTGACCACCGAGTACATGTTATAAACTCGTGGCAAGTATGGAAACATCTGGGTCATTATTGGTCACATTGAGAATGTAATGTTCATTGCAGCTTTAGGCAGGTGTTGGCATTCCGATTCCGAAGGACAGAAGTGAAGGAGTCTTTAAGGGATGCGCCTTTTCAGACATTTGCATTTCTACAGTTACAGGTGTTGGCTTTGCATCTCGATTCTGAAGTACTTGTGGTGAAGGAGTCTTCAAGGGATGTGCCTTTTCAGACATTTGCATTTCAACAGTTGCAGGTGTTGGCTTTGCATCTCGATTCTGAAGTACGTGAGGTGAAGGAGTCTTCATGGGATGTGCCTTTTCAGACATTTGCATTTCAGCAGTTGCAGGTGTTGTCTTTGCATCTTGACTCTGAGGTACATGAGGTGAAGGAGTCTTCAAGGGATGTGCCTTGTCAAACATCGCATTGCAGCAGTTGTAGATGATGGCTTTGCATCTTGATTCCAAAGTACGTCAGGTGAAGGAGTCATGTGGGGATGCGCCTTTCAACGACAGTTGCAGATAGTTGATGATACATAAAGCTTGATTCTTTTGGAGGACCAAAAGCTCCTAAGTGGGGAGGTTTGATCCAGGTGGAATAATCAGGTACAGGTACAAGAGGCTTGAGTACAAGGCTCAAAAATCAAAGTGTTCGGATTGTTATCGAACCAACTTCATGATGTAGATCTCGTAATTCTGAATCCAACGGCGCAGACGGCACTCAATTCCGAGTCCGAATGAAGAAGTTATAAGCAGTCAAAGTTCCAGTTTGACTTGGTGACTGGACAGCCTTAAGGAAGGCACGAATTGGACTTTTTCCGACCACCGGATTCCAGCAAGCTCAGGCCAGATTCCGGGCGAAATTGTGGCCTGTTTAAAATGACTCCTACGGTCAAATTTCAGATTTTTCAAAATGTCTGTTTTGTTTTATATTAAACAAAAATTATTTAAAAAAAAGGGGTGGCAGGCCACCACCCCCACCACCCCACTCGACCATATGGCACCATATATAATAATGGGCCGGTGGGAATCAAACCCGCCTAGCCACGTGGGCCTGCCCGATCCATGGGCGGCCCAACACACAACCAACATAACAAATACAAACCAATGGCCCAACACAAATTTTACCAACGGTTGTTAACCACCGCCACTTGGTGCGATTTCACATGGGCGGGCTGCCCAACATGGGTCCGGCCCTATCAACATCAACAAATTAAAACAAATTCTGGTTTAAATTAAAAGAAACAGCGCGTGTTTTGTGGGGAGGCGGGATTTGATCCCCTGACCTCTCCTTAACAATTTTCTCAATTTACCATTACACCAACAGTCTTTGTTGGTAAATCCACCCAATTTTTATATAAACTCGTCTTTTTACCAGTGCGCCCAAGCCATGGAGGAGCGGGAGAGCGCACACGGAATTCGAGAATTATTTTTTTTTTTATTGCAGGTGCATGTGGAACCATGAGCCAGAAAAGATGCAGGCGGAACCTTGATTGAGGCCAATTTTCAGGAGGGCGAAATTTTGACTTTGTCCAAATGGGACAAATTTTATGTCGTTTCAGCACTACTTAGCGCCACGAGTCTGATGGCGTGCTCAGTTTCTGCATCTGAGTTTTTGATTTTCCAGCCACTTTTGGAAGTGGACTATGCCGGTGTCAGATTTTCACATGTGAGCAGTCGTTTTCCACTTTCTCGACGCCACAAGATTGATGGTGTTTTCAGATTCAGCCGCAAAGCTACTCAGCCTTCAGCAAATGACAGCATGAGGTATATGATGTGTATTCCATGTACTTCTTCATTTATTTCTCGTTGAGATGCATTATGTCTTGCAGATCCCGGTTGATACATGAGTTGTGGGATCTTGCTTTGTGTTTTTATTGATGTACTTTCAGCTATGGATTTGTGTCATGTATGAGCCCCTTTTATGCCACATTGGCGGGATGCTCTTATTTGCTATGTGTATTGTTGAGATCCCTTGTTTGCCGGGATTGGCGGGATACTCTTATTTGCTACATGTCCGCTATGGTCATACTGATAGGAGTCTTTCTTTATGTATGAGAGTTCTGCAGTGGAACATCTCTTAAAGAAGTCAAGCCACTCCTGCGTGAGGGCAATTTTTCCTTGTATGTCATAGGAAAGCACATCCATGTACATCTCTTCTTACAACACATAATGCAGCGGCCTACACCATCTTGACACCGAGGCCCGGAGATGTAGTCCCTCCTGGACGAACTCCGTCATAAAACAACGTGTTCTCATGATTGTTGATCTTATTCATTTATGTTCCTCTTATTTACAGCTACAGTTGTTCATTTAAGTTCTTTAACGTCTTTAATTAAATGCAATTCTATTTATCAGCTGAATTAAAAGGTCTTGGTTAAGGGTATCAAGATTTTACCCTGGATCAGTATGTGTAACCATGCTGTTTCAAAATGATGGAAGAGGATGAAGGCATAAAGGAAATAGTTCGGGCAAAGGCAACTTGCAAAGAAGGTGAAAAAGACATGCACACATTTCCAGAAGAAGGGACACTTTGTTTCCCAATGTTGGACATTACATACAACTAATCATCCCTAGCACATGAGGCAAGAGGATATAAATAATGGTGAAAGTGGAACCAATGATTCCATCATTGATGTGAGAACATATGTTTCACATGAAAAATATTTTCAACAACAAAATTTATCATGGAAGTGGCTTGGTAAGAATCGGTTTGACTACTTGAGATAGTAAACCATACATTCATTTATGCATATGAAAATTTCCATTATGTATGCATGTTTTCTATTGTATTCTCACGTTTGTTTGTGCCACCTTGGATTGATGATCAAGGGTGATGTTCAACTACCTTCTGTAAATTTCTCGCCAGAAATTTCTAGGCAATTTCAAGGAAGAAAATTCTTGACAAGAGGACAAGAGCATTTAGGAAGGGAAGTTTTGACTACCTTTGAGTTGTGGTTCAAAGGAACTAAGCCATGCAAGTCAAATTGTATGAAGGTTGAAATGTGAGGGTGTTGTAAGCTCATCTACTAAACGTATCAGGTAATCAGTCTTTTGGGGTTCAAAAGATTCCTAATTGGGAGGTGTGATCATATTTGGATCATGGACCTAAGTGATAGCTCGAAATTCAATGTGTTCAGAAGTGTGTTGAGCCTAAGCGATCAGATAGATCTCATCTTTCTGATTCTAGCGTCGCAAACGATTCAAAAAACCAACATTGTATGAAGAAGTTAACGCGATTTGAAAATTCTAGTAAACTGCAATTTCTGGCTCTTGACCAAGTTTGATTGGGCCTTTCAATATTCAAAAAA
This sequence comes from Pinus albicaulis, assembly GCA_034641835.2. NCBI lineage: Eukaryota > Viridiplantae > Streptophyta > Pinopsida > Pinales > Pinaceae > Pinus > Pinus albicaulis. The sequence continues at coordinate 557,039,762 of CM076581.1, read as the reverse complement.
GATGATATTCCAAGTAATATTCCTCGAAATGTTCCTTTTAGGCAAATGGCAGATGGACAAGTGTCAACATGTAATTCATTGTTGGATGGTACGTTTGATTTTCATCCAATGAATGGGTGACACGTGTCTAGCCTTGAGGCTGCCACATGTCCTCGAGACTGTGTGATAAAATTTTGGGGGGACCCAACTAGAGTCAACCTCGTGAAATTTGAGTCCATGTGTAGAAGTATTATTTTCGATTTATGCCATTGTTCTTAACCATATGGTGTAGCGACATATATTTAAAGTTTTATGAAAAATCAAATCGGGTTTCTGAGGGGCCAACCCCTCCCCACATGGTTGTCGTCCAAGAATTAAGGGCTAAACTTCCATCATAAAACTTGATGGTGGCGTTTAATTGTTGATCACATTGTATTTGCAACAAAACTGCAACATTGAAACATAACTCCAATGCTAGTCTCTGCGTATTCGTTGGTCACATGCGATATTTTGTGCGACAGTTTATTATCTGCGGTTATTCTGCCATATTTTTTGGCATCATTCACATGTTTTTGTTACATTAAATAGACTTCGCGCAGCTTGATAACCCCAACTATTTTGATTGGTTAGTTGAGTTCTTCGGGTGCATGTTACCATCTACCACCGGCTACATTCAATGCTAACCGTTTAAAACTGGTGGAACTTTTGGTGCGCCCACCTAAATTGCAGAATATTCCAAATTTAACTGCATTTATGTGCAGTTCCTCCATTTTTGAGAAAACGATCAGTCACTTTTGGATGTATGGTATGTGATTGAGACAATAGGTGAGGTTTCAGGGACAAAAAAATAATTCTGAGGGAGTTAGTGCCACAGATAAGTTCAAGGAAGCTTAAGGGCATCAAGAGAAGGAATCAAGTCTAAGGGGACCTAGATCAATTTTCAAAGTGACGACAGCCATGACAAGGGTATGATGGTATTCTAAGCCCATTGCTTCAGTTTAGATAACCATTGGAGTTGATTTTTTAACTTGTAAAAGAAAATTTCCATAATCCCAAAGAGCCAAGTCAAGATGATAAGAGCTCAAGGAGACATAGCCCACGATATTGGGGTGAGATCCTATATTAAATTTGTTGTTATGTGTTGATGTTTATTTGATCCATTATATTCCTATTCTAGATGTTTAATTTCAGCAAATACAAATGGCCTTAAGTAACTTAAACAGTTAAAAAACATACACTTGTTTGAAGTATAAAATTCCGCAAAAGTCAAGTATAAGATAGATCTTTTATTTTTTTAACTAAGTGGCAGGTTATTGAAAATAATAACTAGTTAACCAACCCATTTTTAGATCAGCTTTTTATCATAGCATGTGTTTCTTGCTTGACAGAGCACAAGATGTTTGTAGTTAAATAATTTGACTGTTTGCAAACTGATTGTTGCTTAAAATTTTGAGTTTTCTAGAAGTGAAGGGAGAGCTACTAATAGCTAATTCCAGAAGAGGACAAGAAGGAAGAAGAGCAGAAGGCATATTCCTTACCCAAAGGACCTCAAGGCAACCCTTGAAGAACAAAAGGGTTTGTTTGCAAAAGGTTTCTTGAAGAAGAGCTTGACTCTACAGCCACTTTTGATTGAAGCTTTGTCAATTGTTTTGAAAGCTTTGGAATTGTTTATTGAAGATATTTTTTTCATTTTCATAAGCTGAAAAAATCATCAAGTGAGGTGTCAAAATTCTCCTTCTTCACAATATTATTCGTTCAAGACATGAAGCGAGACTTCTACATCTTGAAGGATATGGTGAAAATTCTATATGAAGATAGAAGAGAAAGCACTATACTTCATGAGCAATCGGTTACTATGAAGGAAGAGAAAGAAGGACTTCTCGAAGGAATGCATGAGATGGAGATGCAGTTCCATCAAGCCCAAGCGGCCTTAACCAATAACATGCGTGAAGCAGAGGTAATTCACTAAAACTTGTCTTTATTTTCCTCTTCAGATATATGCGTTGTTTCATTTGAAAATCACACTAGAGGTATAGGGCCCAAGATGATATTTAAAATTGGCTATGAAGGAAATGGTTTAGGCAAGAATGCATAAGGCACGATTGATCCTATTTTGGTTGAGAAAAGACCTAAGAAATTTGTTACACCATTTTTTGGTCATCTAACCTCTTATCATTAGATGGACCCAAGTACACCATGTAAGACCAATTTTACCCTAAGTATAATTGCTTTCACTATGTAAAATAACTTAATAAACCACATTTATTAGGTTGTTTATGGTCTAAACAGGAAACCCCAAAAGGAAATATTAAACAAACCTTTTTTTTTTATTTTCCTCATGGAATAATTAATTAAACCATAATTTAATTATTATTCCTAGTCATGTTTAACCCAAAACAAAGAAATTAATTAGATAAACCTTTATTTATCTTATTATTTTCTAGGAATAATTATTTAAATCTTATTTAGATAATATTCCTTGTTAAATATAACCAAATCACCCACAAATAATTAAATAAATCATTATTTATTTAATTATCCTTCAACCACTTCCTTAAAAAGATAAATAAATCATTTATTTATTTATTATTAACAAATAAGGGGATTTGACCCAAGTCAAATACTTTTTCCCTCCAACAAATATAATAAAATATTCCATAAAAGGTGGATCTAGATTTGGTTAACATTATTTTAATCATACAACAAGATCTAGAATGACCCAATATTTTGTTATAAATAGGAGGGTTTTTCCTACCATTCTTCACCTTTTGTTGCCTATTAGATCACTCTGGATCTATACACTTGGTCACATTTTCCATTATTTGTTGTGTGAGCTCCCTTTGAGTTCTATCTTTGTCTGGGTTTTCTACACCAACAAGAGAGAGAGATTCTAGATCTGAAGTGTTGAGGACTTCCAAGAACCCATCCCATTGAGGAGAATTGGAAACATCTTCTTGTTTTCCTCCCAGGTGCCCTTAATACAAAAATTCTTTCAAAAATTGTTCTTGTATTGTCTATTGGATATATGGAGCAAACCCTTATTTTTACTGCTTAATGTCTTTCTATGCATAGATCTAGTTTTTTGCAGCTCTTGTCCTGATCAACTAACTGCAGATCTGAAGATATTGGCAGCCACTCTTGATGTTAGGGCTATTAGTTATGCGTAGCTAAAGTGGTATTTTTTCATACACATCAACAAAGGATTCATACTAACAAAATTTGGTCTTGGTTATGTTCAATCTAATGGCGAAAAATCCAAAGCCATGAAGGCATGTGAGACAACTTCAAGAAGAAATTTTGTTCCAAGTTCTAAACCACAATCATGTCAAGTCTTTTTTCAAGTTGATTGCCATTGTTTGAAGCCTATGTTGGAGTGAGAATATGTGTGTAGACATTCAGCTTATGGCGAGCATGAGATTTCAGACAGCTATGAAGACATGAACATTGATGTTAGTCTTTAAGAGAAAGTTGGGACCTATACTAGTTCATCTCCTCAAGAAGGAAAAAAGGATGGACATGTAAGGCATCATTTGAGGTATAATTCTTCCCATAGTTAATTTGATTATGTTTCTGATGAGCATGACAAAACTGCATGCTTGAACGAAAGAAAGATTTGTTGTGCATATTGTGGTCGGTGTAACCATGATGTTTCAAAATGGTGGAAGAGGATGAAGGCATACAGGAAATAGTTGAGGCAAAGGAAACTTGCAAAGAAGGTGAAAAATACTTCCACACATTTCCAGAAGAAGGGACATTTTATTTCCCAATGTTGGACATTGCATCCAACTAATCATCCCATGAACATGAGGCAAGAGGATAGAAAGACTGGCGAAATTGGAACCAAGGATTCCATCACTGATGTAAGAACGGATGTTTCACATGAAGAATATTTTCAGCAGCAAAAGTTGCCATGGAAGTGGCTTGGTAAGAAGTGTTTTGACTCATTGACACAGTAAAATATACACTCATTTGTACATATACAAACTTACGTTATGTATTCATGTTTTCTGTTGTGATTTCACATTTGTTTGAGCCACCTTGGATTGAAGATGTTGGGAAATGTTCAACTACCTTTTGTAAATTTCTAGCTAGAAATTTCTCGGCGATTTCAAGGAAGAAAATTCCTGACAGCAGGACAAGAGAATTCAGGAAGGGAAGTGTAGACTACCTTCCAGATGTGGTTCAAAGGCACTAATCCATGGAAGGAAAAGTGTATGAAGGCTGAAATGTGAGGGTGTTGTACTCTCATCTACTGAACAGATCAGGTAATCAGTATTTTAGGGTCCGGAAGATTCCCAATTGGGAGGAGCAATCAGATTTGGATCATGGACCTAAGTGATAGCTCAAAATTTGAAGTGTTTGGAAGTGTGACGGACCTGAGCGACCGAATAGATATCATCTTCCTGATTCTAGCATCGTGAACAGTTCAAAAAAACGACAACGTATGAAGAAGTTATCACGATTTGAAAAGTCCAATAAACTGTAATTTATTGATTTTGACCAAGTTTGACTGGACCTTTGAATATTCAAAAAAAGAGAATATTCCAGGAAATATTCGTGGAATATTCCTCGGAAGGTTCCATAGAATATTCCTTTTGGGTGAATTACATATGGACAAGTGTCAGCATGTAATTTGTTGTGAGATGGTACGTTTGATTTTGATCCAATGAGTGGGTGACATGTCGCCAACCCTGAGGCTGCCACGTGTCCTCAAGACTGTGTGATAAAATTTTGGGGGGAGCTGACCGGAGTCAACCCCATGACCTCCGAGCATGCGTGCAGAGATCTTACCATCGGGCTATGCCATTGTTCTTAACCATATGGTGTAGCGGCATATATTTAAATTTTTATGAAAAATAAAATGGGGGTTCAGAGGGGCCAGCCCCTCCCCACATGTTCATCGCCCAAGAATCACACGCTAAACCTCCAACTTAAAATTTGAACGTGGCGTTTCATTGTTGATCACATTGTATTTGTAACAAACCGCAACATTTAAAGATAACTCCAATCATAACTGCTAGTCTCCACATATTCGTTGGTTAAATGTGATATTTTATGCCACGGTTTATTATCCACGTGGTTATTCCACCATTTTTTTTTACACCAGTCACATGCAATTGTTACATTAAACAATCTCTGTGCGGCTTGATAACCTTGACTGTTGCGGCTGGTTATCCAAGTTCTTCAGGTGCATGTGCCTATCCACCGATGGCTACATTCAATGCTAATGGTTTAAAACTAGCAAAATTTTTGGTGTTCCCACCTAAATTGTGGAATTTTTGAAATTTAACTACAGTTATGTGCAGTTCCTCCATTTTTAGTGGAGGGTTTTTAGGGGACACTGGGAAAAATGAGTTTCAGCTCTATCTTCAGCTAGATTCAACCATTATGATAGTGCCAATAGTCAATTTCAAATATCTCAGACATTCCAAAATCATTGGTAAGGTTTGTAGAGCCATCAGAGAAATTTTGAGTAGGTTTTAGCTTCATGGAATTTAAGGGGCCACAAGTGCCACCATGGGCTAACAGTAGTTTGAGGCCTAGCTAGTGGAGCTAGAGGCCAATTTCAACAAACCAATAGTCTATTCTTACTATTTTTGACATTATGAATCCATTGAAGGGATTTTTAGACTCATTTGAAGACTTCTAAAGGTCGAGAAGCTACAGGGAAGTTTTGGGCAGCCCAGGGCCAACAGTGGATGGAGGCCTAGATTGGGGATGCAGTGCTCATTTTGAGCAAGGATCAGTTACTTTTGGAGGCCTGATATGTGTTGGAGATAGTAGGTGATGTTTTAGGGATGGAAAAATAATGTTGAGGGAGTTAGTGCCACAGAGAAGTTCAGGGAAGCTGAAGGGCACCGACAGAAGGAATAAAGTGTAAGGGGACCTAGATATGTTTTTAGAGTGATGAAAACCATGAAAGGGGTATGATGGCATTTTAAACCCATTGGTACAACTCAAATAACCATTGGAGTTGACTTTGTAACTTGTAAAATAAATTTTCCATAATCTCAAAGAGCCAAGTCAAGATGACAAGAGCTCAAGGAGACGTAGCCCACAATATTCAGGTGAACTCCTATATTAAATTTGTTGTTATGTGTTGATGTTTATTTTCTACATTATATGGCTCTTGCACATGTTTAATTTCAGCAAAAAAAAATGGACATAAAGCACCAAAATAGTTTAAAAACATACACCTATTTCAAGTATAAAATTCTGCAAAAGTCAAGTATAAGATAGATATTTTATTTGTCTAACTGAGTGGGAGGTTATTGAAAATAATAACTAGTTAAACAACCCATTTTTAGATTAGATTTGTATGAGAGCATGTGTTTCTTGCTTGACAGAGCACAAGGTGTTTGCAGTTAAAGAGTTTGACTATTTTCAAACTGATTGTTACTTACAATTTTGAGTTTGCTAGAGGTGAAGGGAGATATACTGATAGCTAAGTGTAGAAGAGGACAAGAAGGAAGAAGAGAGGAAGCCATCTTCCTTACCCAAAGGACCTCAAGACAACCCTTGAAGCACAAAAGGGTTTGTTTGCAAAAGGCTGCTTGAAGAAGAGCGTCACACTACAACCATTTTGTTTTGAAGCTTTGTCAATTGTTTTGAAAGATTTGGAATTGTTGATTGAAGTTATTTTGTTCATTTTCATAAGATGAAAATTTCACCAAGTAAGGTTTCAAAATCCTCCTCCTTCACAAGATTTTTCAATGAAGACATGAAGCGAGACTTCTACATCTTGAAGGATATGGTGTAAAGTTCGTTTGAATATAGAAGAGAAATCACTATACTTCATGACAAATTGGTTTCTATGAAGGAAGATAAATAAGGACTTCTCCAAAGAATGCATGAGATGGAGATGCAGCTCCATCAAGCCCAAGAGGCCTTAACCAAGAGCATACATTAATCAGAGTTAATTCACTCAATGTTGTCTTCAGTTTCCTCTTCAGATAGATGTGTTGGTTCATTTGAAAATCACACTAGAGGTATAGGGTCCAAGTTAATGTTTAAAATGGGCTATGGAGGAAACGATTTAGCCAAGCATGCACAAGGCATGATTGATCCCATTTTGGTTGAGGAAATACCTAAGAAATTTGGTCTTGGTTATGCTCAATCTAATGGAGAAAACTCCAAAGCCATGAAGGCATGTGAAACAACTTCAAGAAGAAATTTTGTTCCAAGTTCTAAACCACAAACATTTCAAGTTTGTTTTCAAGTTGATTGTCATTGTTTGAAGCCTATGTTGCAGCAAGAAGATGTGTGTAGACATGCAGCTTATGGCGAGCATGAGAGTTCGGATAGCTATCAAGACATGAACACTCATGTTATTCTTGAAGAGAAGGCTGGAACCTCTACTAATTCATCTCCTTAATAAGGAAAAAAGGATCAATATACAAAACAACATTTCAGGTATAGTTCTTCCCATAGTCAAGTTGATTATGTTTCTGATAAGAATGACAAATATGTATGCTTGAATGGAAGAAAGAGTTGTTGTGCATATTGTGGTCTATGTAACCATGATGTTTCAAAATGCCGGAAGAGGATAAAGGTATATAAGAAATAGTTGAGGCAAAGGAAACTTGTAAAGAAGGTGCAAAATACTTACAGACATTGCCAGAAGAACCAAGGATTTCGTCACTGATGTGAGAATAGATGTTTCACATGAAGAATATTTTCAGTGGCAAAAGTCGTCATGGAAGTGGCTTGGTAAGAAGCGGTTTGACTTATTAACACCGTAAAACATTAAATCATTTGTACATATGAAAATTTCAGTTATGTATGCATGTTTTCTATTGTAATATCACATTTTTTTGAGCCACCTTGGATCAATGATCAAGGGAGATGTTCAACTACCTTATGTAAATTTCTCGCCATCAATTTCTGGCCGATTTCAAGGAAGAGAAATCTTGACAGGAGGACAAGAGCATTGAGGAAGCGAAGTGTCAACTACCTTCGAGTTATGGTTCAAAGTCACTAATCCATGCAAGGAAAAGTGTATGAGGGCTAAAATGTGAGGGTGTTGCACTCTCATCTAGTGAACAGATCAGGTAATCAATCTTTAGGGGTCCAAAAGATTCCTAATGGGGAGGTGTGATCATATTTGGATCATGGACCTAAGTGATAGCTAAAAATTAAAAGTGTTCAGAAGTGTGATGAACCTAAGTGACCGAATAGATCTAATACTCTTGATTCTGGTGCCGAAAACAGTTCGAAAAACTGACACCGTATGAAGAATTTATTGTGATTTGAAAAGTCCAGTAAACTGCAATTTCTGGCTTTTGGCCAAGTTTGAATGGGCCTTTGAATATTCAAAAAAAAAGAATATTCTATGGAATATTCATGGAATATTCCCCATAATACTCCTGGGCGAATGGCAGATGGACAAGTCTCAGCATGTAATTCGTTGTTGGATGGTACATTTTATTTTCCTCCAATGAATGGGTAACACGTGGCCAGCCTTGAGGCCGCCACATGTCCCTAGGACTATGTGATAAAATTTTAGGGGAGCCGACCAGAGTCAACCACGTGACCTGATAGCACGCGTGCAGACGTCTTACCATTGGGATATGTCATGGTTCTTAACCACATGGTGTAGTGGCATATATTGAAAGATTTATGAAAAATCAAATGGGGGTTCGGAGGGGCCAGCCCCTCCCCATATCGTCGTTTCCCAAGAATAAAGGGCTAAACCTCTAGCATAAAACTTGACCATGGCATTTAATTGTTGATCACATTGTATTTTCAACAAAACCGTAACATTAAAACATAACTCAAACTGTAAATGCTAGTATCTACATATTCATTGGTAACATGCAATATTTTATGCGACTGTTTATTATCCGCATGGTTATTTTGCCATCTATTTTTGCACCAGTCACATTCATTTGTTACATTAAATGGTCTTCGCATGGCTTGATAACCCTGAATGTTGCAGTTGGTTAACCGAGTTCGTCAGGTGCATGTGACCATCCACCGGCGGCTACATTCAATGCTAATGGTTTAAAACTGGTGGAAATTTTGGTACACCCACCTAAATCGCAGAATTTGCAAAATTTAACTGCAGTTATGTGAAGTTCCTCCATTTTTAGTGCAAGGTTTTTAGGAGACACTGGGAAAAATGAATTTAGGCTCTATCTTGAGCTAGATTCGACCATTTTGAGAGCGACAATAGTAAATTTTGACTATCTTGGACATTCTAGACTCATTGGTAAGGGTTGCAGAGCCATCAGAGGAATTTTGTGCAAGCTTTTACTTCAGAGAATTTCTAGGGGCCACCATGGGCCAAGAATAGTTTGAGGCCTAGCCAGTGCAGCTAGAGGCCGATTTCAGCAAACCAATAATCTATTGTGACTATTTTTGACATTTTGAATCCATTGAAGGGATTTGCAAAGTAATTTGAATAATTTTAAAGGTCTAAAACCTACAGGGAAGTTTTTGGCAGCCTAGGGACAACATTGGATGGAGGCCTAGATTGGGGATGCAGTGTGTATTTTGAGCGAATGATCAGTCACTTTTAGAGGTCTGATATGGGTTGGAGATAGTAGGTGATGTTTCAGGGACAGAAAAATAATTCTGAGGGAGCTAGTACCACAAAAAAGTTTAGGGAAGCTTAAGGGCACCGACAGAAGGAATCGAGTCTAAGGGGACCTAAATCTATTTCAAAGCGGTCATAACCATGACAGGGGCATGATGGTATTCTAAACCCATTGGTTTATTTTATATAACCATTGGAGTTGAGTTTGTAAATTGTAAAATAAATTTTCCATAATCCCAATGAGCCAAGTCAAGATAACAAAAGCTCAAGGAGGCGTAGACCATGATATTCGGGTGAACTCCTATATTAAATTTGATGTTATATGTTGATGTTTATTTTCTACATTATATGGCCGTTGCACATGTTTAATTTTAGTAAAAACAAATGGACTTAAAGCACTTAAATAGTTAAAAAACATACACATGTTTCAAGTATAAAATTCCGCAAAATTCAAGTATAAGATAGATATTTTATTTTTTTAACTGAGTGGGTGGTTCTTGAAAAAAATAACAAGATATCCAACTTATTTTCATATCAGTTCGGTATCATAGCATGTGTTGCTTTTGTTGAGTCTCAAATCTGCATCTTTTCCATACACTTTTCTATACCTTTTTCACTCACCTGAACCTCCCAAATTGTCAATATCATTGTATATTAATTGCAAAAGAGCATCTAACATGGTTTTTAATTATATTTTTGGGTCTGCTGTTTGATTTAGATTTTGTTCATTTAGCTGCGGAATCTTGCCACTTTCCGCAGCTGCTGCAACTTTCCACAACCATTTTGTGAAACTCTATGTTACAGGTGTCTACAGGAGAAACGAGCCACATGGGCAAGTCAAAAATGATGTGGACATGGTTCGTGTCCTATTGGCTCGAGCAAACTCATCTAAAGAAGCTGCGGTCAAAGGCGTCCAAATGGAAGTCAACCATAGAGTCTCACGGTGACAGGACTCTGTTTCGTGTCACGTGAAGGTTCATATGGCCGTTTCTGAATTGCGGAGGATAAATCAACATCTGTACATGGCTTCTTAGTCGAATTCAAACATCCACTCCTCATAGATTTACTTTTCAATACGGCCATGATCCTAGATCCGTGGACGTAATGGTCTACGTGTTCTCCATCAGCATAAACTTTAGGAATTAGTTATGTTTCTTTTGTTATAAATAACACGTTTGCATACACATATGAGTTACTCTCTATTAGTCTCTGTTATCTTTTATTAGTCTGCTCTGTAATGTAATTACGCAGCACTTGTGCCGTAATATTACCTTTCTGTTATGACTGCATATTAATATAAGAAGACTGTTTCCAAACGTAATTCATACCTGAAGATTGTTGCCAAGGCTGGTGTAGAGGGCCCCTGCACTTGCCAAGGTTCTGTGCATTATTGTATAGTTCTTGTTTTATTTCTTTAAAGCTCATTGTGCCATAATCCATTCACATGTTTATACACTCCATCTTTCATGGTATATATGCTTCATTTCTGTTTATAATCTTTTATGCTTTCCATGTTACTTCTGTCTTTCATGTTTTATGTTATTAATCACTGATCAGTGTTCTTGTTTCAGGTTATAGATAGGCAGCCCGGGCATTGGCATAACTTTTTGACTAATGACATGGAATTAACATTGTTCTGCTACTAATTTTTTTTTCTTAGTTTCTGTTTAATTTCAGTACTGCTTTGTTTAATTCAGTTTTTCTTATTTGCTTCAGTAGTTAAATTTAGATATATTAAACTGCTCATAACATCTTCAGTTGCCTCCGAAAGCCACAGCTGGACTGATGGTGAGGGATTGTATTATGAAATGTGTAGTTTGGTATTAGTTTCCTTTCTACAAATTTAGATATATTAAACTGCTCATAACATCTTCAGTTGCCTCCGAAAGCCACAGCTGGACTGATGGTGAGGGATTGTATTATGAAATGTGTAGTTTAGTATTAGTTTTCTTTCTGCAAATTAGAAATATTAAATTGTGCATGACATCTTCAGTTACCTCCGAAAGCCACAGCTGGACTGATGGTGAGGGATTGAATTATGAATGTATGGTTTGATATTAGTTTACTTTCTGCAAGATAGATATCAGTTACTCAAGTTGTTCATGGTTACTTCCGAAAATCATAGCTGGACTAATGATGAGGGATCAGAAGACAAGTTGATGTAATCTGATTTAGATTTACTTTATTGCAATTTTGGATTTCTTTAAGCATAGTTTCTTTTGTGTTTAGACAGCAACAAGAATAGTTTGGTTTTCATGCTCAATAGTTTACTGTTTTGATTCATTAGACTAGCAGCACATTTTCATTTCAGCAGCACATTTTCATTTCCTTTCAAGTTTTGTCATTGTAAGTTTCAAATTCCTTTTTGAGTTTCAAGTTGGTAAATCATTATAGAGGATATCATTTCCTTGAACAAACATAACCATACTTGCTTTTATTTTAGAATTCCCATCTCACCTTAGAAAACCAAAAACGACAAAAAGTTAAGAAATAGGTTATCTTGCACATATAGTGCACCGCACTTCATCAGCTTACGAATCCCGTATTGACAAATTAAATGCAGCAATTTAGGACACACTAAATTGACCAAACAACTTTCTTGACAGAGCACAAGGTGTTTGCAGTTAAAGAATTTGACTTTTTGCAAACTGGTTGTTGCTTACAATTTTGAGTTTGCTAGAGGTGAAGGGAGAGCTATAGATATCTATGTCCAGAAGAGGACAAGAAGGAAGAAGAGTGAAAGGCATCTTCCTTACCCAAAAGACCTCAAGGAAACCCTTGAAACACAAAAGAGTTTTTTTGCAAAAGGATGCTTGAAGAAGAGCTTGACTCTATAGCCATTTTGTTTTGAAGCTTTGTCAATTGTTTTGAAAGCTTTGGAATTTTTTATTGAAGTTATTTTTTTCATTTTCATAAGATGAAAAATTCATCAAGTGAGGTTTCGAAATCCTCCTCCTTCACCAGATTCTTCGATGAAGAAATGAAGTGATACTTCTACATCTTGAAGGATATGGTGAAAATTCTGTATGAAGATAGAAGATAAAGCACTATACTTCATGAGAAATATGTTGCTATGAAGGAAGAGAAAGAAGGACTTCTCCAAATAATACATGAGATGGAGATGCATCTCCATCAAGCCCAAGAGGCCTTAACCAAGAACATGCGTGAAGCACAGGTAATTCACTCAAATTTTCCTTCAGTTTCCTCTTCAGATAGATGTGTTGGTTAATTTGAAAATCATACTAGAGATATAGGGTCCAAGTTTGTGTTTAAAATGGGATATGAAGGCTAGGGTTTAGGAAAGCATGCACAAGGCATGATTGATCCAATTTTGGTTGAGGAAAGACCTAAGAAATTTGGTCTTCGTTATGTTCAATCTAATGGTGAAAACTCCAATGCCATGAAGGTATGTGAGACAACTTAAAGAAACACGTTTTTTCCAAGTTCTAAACCACAAACATGTCAAGTTTGTTTTCAGGTTGATTTCCATTGTTTGAAGCCTGTGTTGCAACAAGAAAATGTGTGCAGACATTTAGCTTATGGCGAGCATAAGAGTTCGGATAGCTATCAAGAAATGAACACTAATGTTAGTCTTCAAGGGAAAGCTGGAACCTCTACTAGTTCATCTCCTCAAGAAGGAAAAAAGGATGGACATGCAAGGAAACATTTGAGGTATAATTCTTCCCATAGTCAAGTTGATTGTGTTTCTGATAAGCATGACAAATATGTACGCTTGAATGAAAGAAAGAGTTGTTCTGCATATTGTGGTCTATGTAACCATGATGTTTCAAAATGCTGGAAGAGGATAAAGGCATAGAGGAAACAGTTGAGGAAAAAAAAACTTATAAATAAGGTGTAAAATACTTGCACACATTGCCAGAAGAAGGGACATTTTGTTTCCCAATGTTGGACATTGCATCCAACTAATCCTCCCAAGCACATGAGGCAAGAGGATAGAAATATTGGCGAAAGTGGAACCAAGGATTGCATCATTGATGTGAGAATAGATGTTTCACATGAAGAATATTTTCAGCAGCAAAGTTCATCATGGATGTGGCTTGGTAACAACTGGTTTGAATTCTTGACATAGTGAAACATACACTCATTTGTACATATGAAAATTTCCGTTATGTATGCATCTTTTCTTTTGTAATCTCACATTTTTTTGAGCCACCTTGGATCAATAATCAAGGGCATGTTCAGCTACGTTCTATAAATTTCTTGCCAAAAATTTCTGGGCGATTTCAAGGAAGACAATTCTTGACAGCAGGAAAAGAGCATTCAGGAAGGGAAGTGTCTACTACCTTCGAGTTGTGGTTAAAAGGCACTAAGCCATGAAAGTAAAAGTGTATGAAGATTGAAATGTGAGGGTGGTGTACTCTCATCTACTAAACAGATCAGGTAATCAATATTTTGGGGTCCAAAATATTCCCAATGGAGAGATGTGATATGATTTGGATAATGGACCTAATCGATAGCTCAAAATTTAAAGTGTTCGGAAGTGTGAAAAACCTGAACGAACGGATAGATATCGACTTCCTGATTCAGATGCCATGAACGGTTCGAAAAACAGACACCGTATGAAGAAGTTATCGTGATTTGAAAAGTCCAGTAAACTGTAATTTCTGGCTTTTGACCAAGTTTGACTAGGCCTTTGAATATTGAAGAAAAAAGAATATTCTAGGGAATATTCCTAGAATATTCCCTAAAATATTCCTTCTAGGCGAATGGAAAATAGACAAGTGTCAGCATGTAATTCGTTGTTGGATGGTACATTTGATTTTCATCCAATGAATGGGTGACACGTGGCCAGCTCTGAGGCTGCCATGTGTCCCTCGGACTGTGTGATAAAATTTTGGAGGTAGCTAACCAGATTAAACCCCGTGACTTCTGAGCGCACGTGCAGATGTCTTACCGTCGGGCTATGTCATGGTTCTCAATCATATGGTGTAGCTGCATATATTTAAAGTTTTATGAAAATTCAAATGGGGGTTTGGAGGGGCTAGCCCCTCCCCATAGGGTTGTCGACCAAGAATCAAGGGCTAAACCTCCAACATAAAACTTGACTGTGGCATTTAATATTTTATCACATTGTATTTGCAACAAAACCGCAACATTAAAACATAAATCCAACCGTAATTGCTAGTCTTTGCGTATTTTTTGCTCATAGTTGATATTTTATGTGACGGTTTATTATCCGCAAGGTTATTCTTCCATCTGTTTTGGCACCAGTCACATGAAATTTTTACATTAAATGGTCTCTGTGTGGCTTGATAACCTCGACTATTGTTGTTGGTTAGAGGATATCTTTGAGTGCATGTGCCCATCCACCGATGGCTACACTCAATGCTAATGGTTTAAAAATGGTGAAACATTTAGTGCGCCCAACCAAATTGTGAAATTTTCTAAATTTAACTGCAGTTATGTGCAATTCCTCCTTTTTTAGTGGAGGGTTTTAAGGGGACACTGGGAAAAATGAGTTTAGGCTCTATCTTGAGCTATATTCGACCATTCTGAGAGTGGGAATAGTCAATTTCGACTACTTCATACATTCCAGGCTCATTGGTAAGGTTCTTAGAGCCATCATAGGACTTTTGAGTATGTTTTTTCTTCAGAGAATTTCTAGGGGCCACTAGGGCCACCATGGGCCAATAACAGTTTGAGGCCTAGTCAATGCAGCTAGAGGCGAATTTCAGAAAACCAATAGTCTATTCTGAATATTTCTAACATTCTAAATTCATTGAAGGGATTTTCAGAGTCATTTGAAGACTCCTAAAGGTCAAGAAACTACAGGGAATTTTTTGGCAGCCTTGGGTAAACAATGGATGGAGGCCTAGATTGGGGATGCAGTGCTCATTTTGAGCTAATGATCAGTTAATTTTGGAGGTATGATATGTCCTAGAGATATTAGGTGAGGTTTCAGGGATAAAAAAATAATTCTAAGGGAGTTAGTGCCAGAGAGAAGTTTGAGGAAGCTTAAGGGCACTGATAGAAGGAATCAAGTCTAAGGGGACCTACATCTGTTTTCAGAGTGATGACACCCATGAGAGGGGTACGATGGTATTCTAAACCCATTGGTTTATTTTAGATAATATTTAGAGTTGATTTTTTAACTTGTAAAATAAGTTTTTGTTACAGGTCAAAAAACCTCCTCATCAGCTCAGAGGAGAAAATAAATATGGAAGGAATACAAAGACCTAAACTAAACCTACTTCTGATAAGGTAACACACCACTATAATAGCACAAGAGCATTATAATGAACTTGATCAATGAATAGGCCATGTTAGTGGCTAGGGTAACACTCTACTTACACTAGAGGGCAGCGTTACCCGTGTTTTGAGTTTGGAACGGGAAAAACCATGGAGAATGATTTGAATTTCCGAATTTTTCTCACAAGAGAGTCAGTACAAAAAGGAAACTGCAAAGCACTAATCTCTTATTGGGCCTTGCCAAAAAAAACTGAACTCTCAAGGAAGGAAAAAGCATGGAAGTTGAGGAAACATCTTGGTTTTTTCTATTTAGAACTAGTGGAAGGAGAGAGGAAATGATTGCTCTCTCCATCTCCTATAAAATGGAGATGAAGGATCTTGGTTCAAGGTCGAAGGATTGTCAAAGTTTTGAATACTTGTGAAGTACAACATTATTGTTGTAGTGTGAAGGTCAAAGGTCAAAGAGGTTCATTGAGAACTTGTTGATCAAGACATCACCACATTGAGAGATAGAGAGATTGGAAGGATGAGGAGGGCTTGGTAAAACCAATAGTTGTAATCCTCCTTTTTATAAATCAATAGAACTGTATATGTTTTGTCCATTCTATGCGTTGATATTTTCATTGTTATTCAATCACTTATATAGCATGAGATGAATGACTTAGATGTGAATAGTTTAAATGTTTATTATATGTTGACTTAATTGATAGGAAATTTATGTTTTGGTAGAGATTACATGGGTGCTTTGACTGATTGCAGGGTCAAGATTTGGAGTTGGTGAAGAAGGATCCCTGCTTCGTTGTTCAGCGCTTTCCAAAATACTTCAAGATCATTAAAGATGTAATCTTCCATCTTATTCCATCAAGTTATTTAAGTCGATATGAACATGTATATGCCTTCTTTTTGAACTGTACAGCTAATCTTACTGTCTGGCTCGGGCACCAGAAAGCCCTGAGAGGGATATTAGAAAACCAACAACCCAAGCATTTTACCCTATAGCAATTTTCCATAATCCCAAAGAGCCAAGTCAAGATGACAAGAGCTCAAGGAGACATAGCCCACGATATTAGGGTGAACTCCTATATTAAATTTTTTGTTATGTGTTGATGTTTATTTTTTGCATTATATGGTTGTTTCACATGTTTAATATCAGAAAAAACAAATGGAATTAAAGCACTTAAACAATTAAAAAACATACACCTGTTTCAAGTATAAAATTCCACAAAAGTCAAGTATAGGATAGATCTTTTATTTGTTTAACTGAGTGGGAGGTTCTTGAAAAGAATAACAAGTTATCCAACCCATTTTCATATCACATTGGTATCATAGCATGTGTTTCCTACTTGACATAGCACAAGGTGTTTTCAGTTAAATAATTTGACTCTTTGCAAACTGATTGTTGCTTAAAATTTTAAGTTTGCTAGAGGTGAAGGAAGAGCTACTGATAGCTAAGTCTAGAAGAGGACAAGAAGGAAGAAGATCGAAAGGAATATTCCTTACTGAAAGGATGTCAAGGAAATCTTTGGAGCACAAAAGTTTTTGTTTGCAAAAAGGCTGCTTGAAGAAGAGCTTGACTCTACAGCCATTTTTTTTTAAAGATTTTTCAATTGTTGTGAAAGATTTGGAATTTTTGATTGAATTTATTTTGTTCATTTTCATAAGATGACAACTGCATGAATTGAGGTTTAAAAATCCTCATCTTTCACAAGATTCTTCGATGAAGACATGAAGAGAGACTCATACATCTTGAAGGATATGGTGCAAATTCTGTATGAAGATAGAAGAGAAAGCACTATACTTCATGAGAAATTCAGTGCTATGAAGGAAGAGAAAGAATGACTTCTCCAATGAATTCATGAGATGGACATGCAGCTCCATCAAGCCCAAGAGGCCTTAACCAAGAACATGCATTAAGAAGAGTTAGTTCACTCAAATTTGTCTTCAGTTTCCTCGTCAGATAGATGTTTTGGTTTATTTGAAATACACACTAGAGGTATAGGGTCCAAGTTGATGTTTAAAATGGGCTATGAAGGAAAGGGTTTAGGAAAGCATACACAGAGCATGATTGATCCTATTTTGGTTGAGGAAATACCTAAGAAATTTGGTCTTTTTTATGTTCAATCTAATGGCGAAAACTCCAAAACCATGAAGACATGTGAGACAACTTCAAGAAGAACTTTTGTTCCAAGTTCTAAACCACAAAAATGTCAAGTTTGTTTTCAAGTTGATTGCCATTGTTTGAAGCCTATGTTGCAGCAATAATATGTGTGTAGACATGTAGCTTATGGCAAGCATGAGAGTTCAGAAAGCTGTCAAGACCTAAACATTGTTGTTAGTCTTCAAGAGAAAGTTGGAACCTCTACTAGTTCATCTGCTAAAGAAGGAAAAAATGATGGACATGCAACGAATCATTTGAGGTATAAGGAATCATTATGTTTCTGATAAGCATGACAAATCTGCATGCTTGAATGGAAGAAAGAGTTGATGTGCATATTTTCATATGTGTAACCATGATGTTTCAAAATGCTCGAAGAGGATGAAGGCATACAAGAAATAGTTGAGGCAAAGGAAACTTGCAAAGAAGGTGCAAAAGACTTGCACACATTTCTAGAAGAAGGGACATTTTCTTTCCCAATGTTGGGCATTGCATCCAAATAATCATCCCAAGCACATGAGGCAAGAGGATAGAAATACTGGAAAAAGTTGAACCATGGATTCCATCAATTATGTGAGACAGATGTTCCAGATGAAGAATATTTTCAGCAGCAAAATTCATCGTGGAAATGGCTTTGTAAGAAGTAGTTTGACTTCCTGACACAGTAAAACATACACTCATTTGTAGATATGAAAATTTCCATTATGTATGCATGTTTTCTGTTGTAATATCACATTTGTTTGAGCCACCTTGGATCAATGATCAAGGGTGATGTTCAACTACCTTCTGTAAATTTCTTGCCAAAAATTTCTGGGCGATTTCAAGGAACAAAATTCTTGACTAGAGGACAAGAGAATTGAGGAAGGGAAGTGTCGACTACCTTCAAGTTGTGGTTAAAAGGCACTCATACATGCAAGGCAAAGTGTATGAAGGCTGAAATGTTAGGGTTATGTACTCTCATCTACTGAATAGATCAAGTAATCAGTCATTTGGGGTACAAAAGATTCCCAATGGGGAGTTTTGATCAGATTTGGATCATAGACCTAAGTGATAGCTCAAAATTCAAAGTTTTCAGAAAAGTGATGTACTTTATCAATTGGATAGATATTTTCTTCATGATTCTTTCACCATGAATGGTTCGAAAAACTGACACCGTATAAAGAAGTTATCACGATTTGAAAATTCCAGTAAACTGCAATTTATGGCTTTTGACCAAGTTTGACTGGACCTTTGAATATTCAAAAAGAGAGAATATTCTAGGGAATATTCCTAGGATATTCCTCAAAATTTTCCACAAAATATTCCCTTTGGGCGAATCACATATGGAAAAGTGTCAGCATGTAATTCATTGTTATATGGTACATTTGAATTTTTTCCAATGAATGCATGACATGTGGCCAGCGTTGAGGCCTCCATGTGTCCCTGGGACTGTGTGACAAAATTTTGGGGGAAGCCGACCAGAGTCAACCCTGTGACCTCCAAGCACGCGTGCAGATGTCTTACTGTCAGGCTATGCCATGGTTCTTAACCATATGGTGTAGTGGCATATATCTAGAGTTTTATGAAAAATCAAATGGGGGTTTGGAGGGGCAGACCCGAGGGCCAGCCCCTCCCCACATGGTCGTCACCCAAGAATAAAGGGCTAAACCTCTAGCATAAAACTTTACCATGGCGTTTAATTGTTGATCACATTGTATTTGCAACAAAACTACAACATTGAAACATAACTCCAACCATAACTGCTAGTCTCCGCTTATTCGTTGCTCAAATGTGATATTTTATGCAACGAATTATTATCCGCATGGTTATTCCACCGTCTATTTTCGCACCAGTCACATGTGGTTGTTACACTAAATAGTCTCTGCACGGCTCGATAACCCCAACTGTTGTGGTTGGTTAGCTAAGTTCTTCAGGTGCACGTGCCCATCCACCGACGGCTACATTCAATGCTAACGGTTTAAAACTGGTGGAACGTTTGGTGCAACCATCTAAATTGTAGAATTTTCCAAATTTAACTGCAGTTATGTGAATTTCCTCCATTTTTAGTGGAGGGTTTTTAGGGGACACTAGGAAAAATGATTTTAGGCTCTATCTTGAGCAAGATTCGACCATTCTGAGAGTGCCAATAGTCAATTACGACTATATCATACATTCCAGGATCATTGGTAAGGGTTTCAGAGCCATCAGAGGAATTTTGAGCAGGTTTTTGCTTCTAATAATTTCTAGGGGCCAGCATGGGCCAGAAACAGTTTGAAGCCTATCGAGTGTAGCTAGAGGCCAATTTCAACAAACCAATAGTCTATTCTATCTATTTTTGACATTCTAAATACATTGAAGGGATTTTCAGAGTCATTGGAAAACTTATGAAGGTGGAGAACCTACAGGGAAATTTTGGGCAACCTAGGGCCAACAATGGATGGAGGCCTAGATTAGGGATGTAGTGCTCATTGAGGAAATGATCACTCAGTTTTTGAGGTTTGATATGTGCTAGAGAGAGTAGGTGAGGTTTTAGGGACAGAAAATTAATTCTGAGGGAGTTAGTGCCACAAAGAAGTGCATGGAAGCTTAAGGGCACCAATAGAAGGAATCAAGTCTAAGGCGACATAGATATGTTTTCAAAGTGACGACAGCCATGACACGGGTATGATGGTATTCTAAACCCATTGGTCTAGTTCAGATAACCATTGGAGTTGAGTTTGTAACTTGTAAAATAAATTTTCCATAATCCCAAAGAGCCAAGTCAAGATGACAAGAGCTCAAGGAGACGTAGCCCACAATATTCGGGTGAACTCCTATATTAATTTTTTTTTTATGTGTTGATGTTTATTTGGTGCATTATATGGTTGTTGCACATGTTTTATTTCAGCAAAATCAAATGGACTTAAAGAAATTAAATAGTTAAAAACACACACACCTGTTTCAATTATAAATTTTCGCAAAAGTCAAGTATAATATAGACCTTTTATTTGTTTAACTGAGTGGGAGGTTCTTGAAAATAATAACAAGTTATCCAACCCATTTTCAGATCAGGTTGGTATCAGGGCATGTGTTTCTTACTTGAAAGAGCACAAGTTGTTTGTAGTTAAAGAATTTGACTATTTTCAAACTGATTGTTTCTTACAATTTTGAGTTTGCTAGAGGTGAAAGGAGAGCTACTGATAGCTAAGTCCAGAAGAGGAAAATAAGGAAGAAGATCAAAAGGCATCTTCCTTACCCGAGGTACCTCAAGGAAACCCTTGAAGCAAAAAAGGGTTTGTTTGCAAAAGGCTGCTTGAACAAGAGCTTGACTCTACATCCATTTTTTTTTTAAGCTTTGTCAATTGTTTTGAAAGATTTGGAATTGTTTATTGAAGTTATTTTGTTCATTTTTATAAGAATAAAACCTCATCAAGTGAGGTTTCAAAATCCTCCTCCTTCACAAGATCCCTCGATGAAGACATGAATCAAGGCTTCTACAGCTTGAAGGATATGGTGCAAATTTTGTATGAAGATAGAAGATAAAGTACTATAATTCATGAGCAATTGGTTGCTATGAAGGAAGAGAAAGAAGGAATTCTCCAAAGAATGCATGAGATGGAGATGTAGCTCCATCATGCCCAAGAGGCCTTAACCAAGAACATGCATGAAGCAGAGGTAACTCACTAAAATTTTTCTTCAGTTTCCTCTTCAAATAGATGTGTTGGTTCATTTGAAAAGCACACTAGAGGTATAGGGTCCAAGTTTATGGTTAAAATGGGCTATGGAGGAAAGGGTTTAGGAAATCATGCACAAGGCATGATTGATCCTATTTTGGTTGAGGAGAGACCTAATAAATTTGGTCTTTGTTATGTTTAATCTAATGGCGAAAAATCCAAATCCATGAAGGCATGTGAGACAACTTCAATAAGAACTTTTGTTCCAAGTTCTAAACCACAAACATGTGAAGCTTTTTTTCAAGTTGATTGGCATTTTTGAAAGCCTATGTTGCAGCAAGAAGATGTGTGTATACATGCATCTTACGGTGATCATGAGATTTTGGACATCTATCAAGACATGAACACTGATATTAGTCTCCAAGAGACAGCTAGAATCTCTACTAGTTCATCTCCTCAAGAAGGAAAAAAGGATGGACATGCAAGGCAGAATTTGAGGTGTAACTCTTCCCATAGTCAAGTTGATTATGTTTCTGATAAGCATGACAAATCTGCATGCTTGAATAGAAGAAAGAGTTGTTGTCCATATTGTGGTCTATGTAACTAGGATGTTTCAAAATGCTAGAAGAGGATGAAGGCATACAGGAAATTATTGAGGCAAAGGAAACTTGCAAAGAAGGTGTAAAAGACTTGCACACATTTCCAGAAGAAAGGACATTTTTTTCCCAATGTAGGAACCAAGGATTCCATCATTGATGTGGAACAGATGTTTCACATGAAGAAGATTTTCAACAACAAAAGTCGCCATGGAAGTGGTTTGGTAAGAAGTGGTTTGACTTATTGACAGAGAAAAACATACACGCATTTGTACATATGAAAATTTATGTTATGTATGCATGTTTTCTATTGTAATATCATGTTTGTTTGAGCCACCATGGATCAATGATCAAGGGTGATATTCAGCTACCTTCTGTAAATTTCTCGACGGAAATTTATGGGCGATTTCAAGGAAGACAATTCTTGACAGGAGGACAAGAACATTGAGGAAGGGAAGTGTCGACTACCTTTGAGTTGTGGTTCAAAGGCACTAAGCCATGCAAGGCAAAGTGTATGAAGGCTGAAATGTGAGGGTTTTGTACTCTCATCTACTGAACAAATCAGGTAATCAGTATTTTGTGGTCCAAAAGATTCTTAATGGGGAGTTGTGATCAGATTTGGATCATGGACCTAAGTGATAGCTCAAAATTCAAAGTGTTCGAAGGTGTGCCAAACGTAGGCGACCAGATTAGTCTCGTCTTCCTGATTATGGCATCGCAAATGGTTTGAAAAACTGACACTATATGAAGAATTTATCGTGATTTGAAAAGTCTGATAAACTGCATTTTCTAGCTTTGGACCAAGTTTGACTGGGCCTTTGAATATTCAAAAAAAGATAATATTCCACGAAATATTCCTCGACTACTCCTCGAAATATTCCCTGGAATATTCCATTTGGGTGAATGGAAAATGAACAAGTGTCAGCATGTAATTCGTTGTTGGATGGTACGCTTGATTTTTTTCCAATGAATGGGTGACATGTGGCTAGCCCTAAGGCTGCCATGTGTCCCTGGGACTGTGTGATAAATTTTTGGGAGCACCAACCGAAGTCGACCTCATGACCTCCGAGCGCGCATGCAAACGTCTTACTATCGGGCTATACCATGGTTCTTAACCATATGGTGTAGCGACATTTATTTAAAGTTTTATGAAAAATAAAAAGGGGGTTCGAAGGGGCTAGCCTCTCCCCACATGGTGATCTCCCAGGAATCAAGTGCTAAACCTCCAACATAAAACTTGACCCCGGCATTTAATTGTTAATCACATTATATTTGCAACAAAACCGCAACATTGAAACATAACTCCAATCGTAACTGCTAGTATTCGCATATTCATTGGTCACATGCAATATTTTATGTGACAGTTTATTATCCACATGGTTATTCTGCGATCTTTTCTGGCACCAGTCACATGCGGTTGTTATATTAAAAATTTTCCGCGTGGCTTTATAACCCCGACTGTTGAGGTTGGTTAGCCGAGTTCTTCAGGTGCATGTGCCCATCCACCAACGACTACATTCATTTCTAACATTTTAAAACTGGTGGGACTTTTGGCACACCCACATAAATTTTTGGATTTTCCAAATTTAACTCCAGTTATGTGAAGTTCCTCCATTTTTAGTGGAGGGTTTTTAGTGGACACTTGGAAAAATAAGTTTAGGCTCTAACTTGAGCTAAATTTGACCATTCTGAGAGTTCCAATAGTCAATTTTGACTATCTCAGACATTCCAAACTCATTAGTAAGAGTTGCAGAGCCATCAGAAGAGTTTCGAGTAGGTTTTTTCTTCAGAGAAGTTATAGGGCCCACAAGGGACACCATGGGCCAACAGTAGTTTGAGGCCTAGTGAGTGAAGCTAGAGTCCAATTTCAGTAAACCAATAATCTATTCTTACTATTTTTGACATTATGAATCTATTGAAGGGATTTTCAGAGTCATTTGAAGACTTCTGAAGGTCAATAACCTACAGGGAATTTTTGGGCAGCCTAGGGCCAACAGTGGATGGAGGCCTAGATTGGGGATGCAGTGCTCATTTTGAGTGAATGATCAGTTAATTTTGGAGGTCGGATATGTGCTAGGGAAAATAGATGAGGTTTCAGGGATAGAAAGATAATTCTAAGGGAGTTAGTGCCACAGATAAGTTCAGGGAAGCTTAAGGGCACCGTCATAAGGAATCAATTCTAAGGGGGCCTAGATCTGTTTTTAGAGTGATGGAAGCCATGAAAAGGGTATGACGGTATTCTAAACCCATTGGTTCATTTTATATAACCATTGGATTTGAATTTGTAACTTGTAAATGAAATTTTCCATAATCCCATAGAGCCAGGTCAAGATGACAAGAGCTCAAGGAGACGTATCCCACGATATTTGGGTGAACTCCTATATTAAATTTGTTGTTATGTGTTTATGTTTATTTTATGAATTATATGGATATTACACCTGTTTAATTTCAGCAAAAAAAAATGGACTTAAATCTCTTAAATAGTTGAAAAACATACACCTATGTCAAGTATAAAATTCCACAAAAGTCAAGTATAAGCTAGATCTTTTATTTTTTTTACTGAGTGGTAGTTTCTTGAAAAGCATAACATGTTATCGAACCCATTTTTTGATCAATGCATAGTACTTATTCAGATGAATCCCAGTGTATGGATTTGGTAAATCATTTCATCATAATCCATTTGTGCAATATATGGATAACAATGTAAGGACCATGTAATAGGAGTTCAAATCTTCCTACAAATAATTTCATTGTCTTTGACCATATACCAAAATAATCACACATTTTTTAAGGAGACAATGTTGAACACCTTTATCATACTAAGCTTTCATTCATCTCTTATTACTTATTGTTCGTAACTACTTCATATGATGTTCATCTAGTTAGGGCAAATAGACTACAAGTTATACATGGAAGTGTTTTGTAGGAGTTCTATGGATATTTCAAATGAGGGGATCTTATGTTCAATTATAAGTACAATCTCCACCCGATAGATAAGTTTAAATGGTGTGAAACTAGAGGAATTTTATTTGAGGTCTAGTATAGTCATAATTCCAAGAAAAGCATTAGGTTCCAACTATCTATATTTTCCCTATGATTCTTAGCCCCAAAAAAATTAAAATTATATGCATACAGGGACAAATATGATATATTATGCATGTTAATAAAGATAATATGAATATATACCGAGTCAAATGAACATATTATGGGGTCCCAAGACTCTTTGGGTATAAGAAAAGGGGGGCGGGGCGGGGGTTCGTATGATTCAGTAAAGTGCACATGCATATAACCAAATTCCATTAAGTGACTTATGAAATTAGAAACTCAGTTATTGAACTGATTTTTTTTAACAGTTAATTAGTTAGGTTGAGAAGGGAGAAAAAAAGGGGAGAAAAAAATCTCATTATGGGTTCCGAGTTTTGGACCTCCAGGTAGAATTTTTGTACTCAGATTTCAAATTATTAATGAATGAAAAACAAGCCTCTGGAATTTGTTGATATTGATGTGTCTTCCAGTTTACATGGTGTGTTTTCTCTCTCTGAATAAAATGAAGTAATGAAGCTGCAGGTATCTTTTAACTTGTGTAAATAAGAGTTAAAACCCTTAATAGGCGCTCATTCATTTTAACTATTCCTTTTCTTATAATTCTTCTGAAGTTTGACGTGATAGATCCTATACAACAACATATCAGTTTGGGCTTCTTCCTTTCATGTTCTTCTGATCATTTCATTCTATATCAGCAGATAATAGCATTGTGGGACATTCGTTGTATTTGATTTTTGAGGGTTTAATGATAAAATATTTGGAGGTGTTTAAAGAAAGACCAATATTTCTATGACATAATTATATAACTGTCTTAAGCACGGATTCATTATCACAACTAAGGGATTATCTCTTAAGGTACAACATTTTTTGGTGCCGTTGTCAGGGATCAAAGAAACAAAGTTCATTTCCCTAGGTTTTCTTTCTATTTCCTCTAGTCGTTCAGTGAGGAGGAAATAATCAGCTATGTTTATTCTTTTTCAGAATTTTGGCCTTCAAAAGGTTTTAGACAAGGTCAAATACCTCGCAGTAGAAGATCTCATAATCCCTTATTATTGATGGTGAACAAGATTTCTATTTAAAAATTTTGTTATTTATTATTCACCTGGTGACTCCACCGATGAAGGTTTCAATAGATGAAGAATTTTTTTGGCAAGAAAATGAGAAAGAATCGTGGAAAAAACATGTATCATAGTTTCCTTTTTTTAAAGGAGATTCTATTTTTTACTATCAGTTTAGTGGTCTATTTTCCCTTATATATCAAGAATATTTTTTCTTACTTTATATTCTCAGAAGATTGAAAAGTCAGAAAAGTACATTCTTTATTGGAGAAAGATGATTTTTCTTCTGCTTGTATTATTGATCTTGACACAAATTTATCTCCTGAATATGAAAGGAGAGATGGTTGTTGCGTTACTATTCCCGAAGGTAATTTGTTTCAGTCTGGGTATAAAGGTGTTGATTCATCATCTTGGATGATAATATTCTTCCTGACAATAAATTGACTATATTTCAGCTCAAAAACAAAGAAATATTTAAACCCTTGAAGCTGCCCACAGTTCCTCGTCAATATCCTTCAAAAGGATTCAAATTTTTTCCAAGTTTCTATAGAGAGGATGAGGATATTTCAGCTGAACAACATATCTTGGAATTTGAGTACTTTTTGGACAAATTTCAAATTATTTATGAAGATGTGGCCTTAAGGATGTTTTTTCATTCATTAAAGTAGGGTTCTCAGCAATGGTTCCAGTGTTTGGAAGCAAGTTCAATTAGTTCATGGCAAGGTTTTCAAGATGTATTTATTAGATGTTGGGGCAAGCGTAATTCATATGAAAAACACCTTTGGGAATTATATTCTATCCATAGGCAGAGAAATGAATAAATTTCTGAGTTTAATAGGAGGTTTCAAAAAATTTATTTCAGCATGCCAAAAGAAATTCGACCTCCTGAAGCAGCAGCTATGGTTTACTATTTGAGGGCTATTTCTATTGTCTTGGATTTTTATCTCAAGGAGAGAAAGCCTTGCACTCTGAAACTGATGTTTATTTATGCACATGAAATCAAAGATAATGTGTGGGCTTGTAGAAATTCTTTCTGTCATTTTGAAAGAACAAGTTTTGCTGAAGGAAAGAGGGCCTATCAAGAAAACATTAGAATTTACCTACAAGGGAATGCAAATCTAGAGGTGAACAAGGAATTTCAAAAAGTGTTAGAGGATTCTTGTATTTCTAAAGCACAAGAATCTAAGAGGTCTGAAGATTCTGGTCAAAACTACGTTGCAACAACTGAACTACATGATAAAAACTTGGAAGATCATTACAATTTTCATAATTTTAATGACTTTGCGAATAGAGGGGAAACTAGTGGAGTTTCTCAGATATGTTTGCAGGAGGAGGAATATTTTTGTCAAGAATTGACATTATATGGAGAACATTAGCATTATGGGGAAAAACCCTTGGATTTCTCTTTTCAGCCTAAATGCCTGCCTACAGAAAATGGAAATCAAGTTCCTTGCACACAATTCCAAATTGAGGAGTCAAATAATGAAGAAATTTTCCCTATTCAAAGAAGGCTACATCAACAAAATGTTCAAGAAAAGGAGGCAGCCAAAATTTTGTCTCATCAGTTCTATGATCCAGTGGCTATGTATATGAAAAATTTCTTTGATCAGCAACAAGCTTTTATGCAAGGGTATGTACAATTTTTTGTATATGGAAAACATTCATGGTACATTCCTATTTTGATTTTTAAATTTCAGTAGTATGAAGGTATTAAGTCTAACATACAGATGTTAAGTTCGTGCCATTGGAAGGTTCACTTCACCTGATTAAGTTCAGCCCTACATTTATATATAGGAGTTGTACATAAATAAGCTCAGGAGTTGAGCATTTCCAGTTGCAATATTTCTAGTTTAGCATTTTTGAGTTCAAGAATAAAGATCCTGGAAGAGAGAGGTTTCAGAGAAGTTTTAAATTTTCAGAGATTTTGGATTGGGAGAAGATTTAGTTTGACTTGACCCCATGCCCAATAACGACCACTGATCTACAAGTTCTCTTTGACTCCATTCCTAATAAAGACTACTGGTCTACAAGTTCTCAGTACTTTACCACCAAAGCGTTGTCCCCAATTAGAGCCAGATGTTGTAGCATAATTTGATTGAGCTAAAAGCCAAGAGAGGTTCTGAGTAATTCAAGGTTGTTGAGAAATAGTTCTTAAAATTCAAAAACAGTTGCAACATGTTAAAAAAGATGACCACAAACTCAACGGGAACTCATCATCATATGTTGCAGGGCATAATTCTCAGATAAGGGAGCTCTGTAACAAGAACGACATCCTCTCTAAGATTTTTATTGCATCCATTCGAGGAGACTGGTCCATTGGGTTTAACAATGAAGAAAACACCTTATTCATGGAATTTATTCAAATGCATCTTTCTGAAGGGCACTCAGCAACTTCCTTAGCTATAAATAATTCTACCCTGGAGGTGGTGAGAAATAAGGAATCAAACTATGCACCAAGAATGGATATTACTGACAAGTACAAAACCTCAAATTTCCCCAGCCTTGGTTTTGATAATTAGTTCTCGGGAGTGTATTTTAAAATATGAAGAAGACTTGAGAGATATCACGAGAAAATTTTACAATGTGAACATCAATTAAACTTGCTAAGGAAGGAAGGCATCATGAGTGGGTATTTCTCGTATTTTTATTTCTAGTGGTGAAGAATTTCAAGATCAAAATGAAGATAACTACTATAGCTGCAACATATGAGAAAAATCTCAGTTATTTTTGGAGTCTGATCAATTAACAAATAGTTATTTTCAACTTTTCTTGAGTATTCCAGACAGAAGATCTATGTGTAATCATACATGATCTGTGGGATATCATATCTTCACAAGCATTTGAAATTTAAAAGAGTTAAGAAAGTATGCTGATGTGAATGAGAATTTGAAGTTCAGAAAATGCAGACATTCCAAGCACAAGAATCTCAGGCTCAATTGTGGGCAAATGGAGAATAATTTCAAAAATCCTCGACATGTGTTTTTTGTAGAGTGACCCCAGTTGACTTCAACATGGAAATTGTTAAAAAATTCAAAGCGGTTTAAGACATTTCTTTGGTTCTTCAAAGTCCCTTTTTCCCTTTGTGTTGTTGTCTCCTACAACCTCGATGTGACTACTCGTCGCCGATGTGATCACATCGCAACATCGCCCATCGCATTATCGAAATTTCCACAGCGCTTAACTCTATTTTCCATCTTCCGCCGATGCAATAATCCTGCATCGCATTGGGCGATCACACCACCCTTCAGCGCTTAATTCCTTCTTCCTTTTTTCCGCCAATGCGATCATCGCACCATTGCGCATCGCATCACATTATCCCCTCGCTTCATCACTCATCGCATATCATGATTTCCTCCACCCGAAAAATTCCTGCTCCTCTTCTGCTTACGATTGCGATTCCCGTGGCCCGCCATTTCTCTTTCTACTCTTTTCGAAGGAAAAGGGGTTTTTCTCCGTGAATGAGGCATATTTTTTTGGTTTGTTAAAAAGGGTTTTCTTCAGCAAAAGGAAAAGGTGCTCTTGAAGGCTGTGAGCAAGAGTAAAGATAGAAATCACTTCGGCACCAACCCAGGAATGGCAGCAAACTATAAATGTGGTAGAAAATTGGTTCTGGATTTGTTTCCTTTCCATTAGATGGAGTAAATGTAACAGATAATACTTCCAGATGTTCAAGTGTATAGTTTCATCTCTTTCAGAGGGAGAAGACTATACTCATATCCCTTTTGAACAGGCAGAAAAAAAAGGAAGCCTTTAAAAATCCCGAATTTCTGACAGTAACATCAAAATTAATATATGGGGGTTGTGTCATCGTACTCAAAGAATATGAAAAAGGTGTGAACTATTGCGGAAGCATAAAAGGAGGGAATTTTATGACAATGAGTGGCCCCACAAAACGATTTTTCCCAAACTGCTCATCAAAAATCAATGGTTGATGTTCATTACGGCACCACCCTTATCATTTTCATAAACCGCCAGAGGTGGTCCTGTAGGTGGTTTTGGGTTTTTTGAAACCATTAATTTTATATCATAAATTGAATATAAATTATGTTACCCAAATATATATATTATCCACCTCAGCGATAGTACCATGTGAAAAATGTAAAACTTTGAATACTTTTGTTTAACTTCTCTTATTAACTAAAAGAGAAAGGAACCCATGAGTTTATTTAACCATATTTGTAAAGGGTTGGGGTTCAAAAAGATCTAGTTTATTTCAAATAGAGGAATAATTTTGGAACGGTCAGAATATTAGAAACTTAGTTATTGAACTGATTTTTTTTAACAGCTAATTAGTTAGGTTGAGAAGGGAGAATAAAAGGGGAGAAAAAAATATCATTATGGGTTCTAATTTTTGGACCTCCAGGCAGAATTTTTGTACTCAGATTTCAAATTATTAATGAATGAAAAACAAGCTTCTAGAATTTGTTGATATTGATGTGTCTTCCAATTTACATGGTGTGTTTTCTGTCTCTGAATAAAATGAAGTAATGAAGCTGCAGGTATATTTTTACCTGTGTAAATAAGAGTTAAAACCCTTAATAGGCGCTCATTCATTTTAACTGTTCCTTTTCTTATAATTCTTCTAAAGTCTGAGGTGATAGATCCTGTACAAAGGCATATCAATTTGGGCTTCTTCCTTTCATGTTCTTCTGATCATTTCATTCTATATTAGCAGATAATAGCATTGTGGGACATTCGTTGTATTTGATTTTTGAGGGTTTAATGACAAAATATTCGGAGGTGTTTAAAGAAAGACCAATATTTTTGTGACATAATTATATAAATGTCTTAAGCACGGATTCCTTATCACAGCTAAGGGATTTTCTCTTAAGGTACAACATATTCAACCAAGGAATGATGAAACAATACAATGCACTCTTCTCACAAGAGTCTGTTGCACTCTGCCAATTGTCTCACATTGATCTAGACAAAATCAACCAACACATAGACAATTTACTGCCTCTACTCAGCCTGCCTTGCTTGCACAATTCTAAGAGAATTAAATCCCTACTATTTAGGAATTTCAACCATCCAAAACTATGCAATTCTCATGGGAGATCCTATGGGTGTATTACTACATCTGGGCGTTTTGCTAATAATATAACTGATAGTTAACATCCCTTTAACCTCTGTCTCAACTGGGTCTTCATCAAAACTGACATGCATGAAGCTATTAATAGTAAATCATCAGTCACTTTACAGATCAATGGATGTGAATTAAATCTCATTTAATTCACTTAACCTCTCACTAGTGCAACAATCAGCTACAACTAGTTAGACTGACTTTAACTCACTTAATTGAGTTAACTGATTTCTCATGCATTAAACTAATGCACTAACTGCAACTTGGACTCTAAAAAAAATATAATCACTCTACATGCATCACCAACCACTCTCAAATCGAATTTCATGAGATAAATGATTCTATCACACTTAGTTAACTATTACAAGTGATTATGAGATAAGATTACAATTTATTGTCCAATTTAATTAAGGGAAAATTAAATTAGAGACACATTTCTTGTTGACTTTTCAACACTCCCTCTCAACAAGAAAGGGATTATTAGCTACCCCGATCCTGCCTCTGTGGTATTCGAATTTACTCTTGGTGAGCACCTTTGTGAGCACCTTTGTCAGAATATCTGCATCCTGAACCTTCGTGGGAATGTACTTAAGTAACATAATGTGTCTTTGAACACAATAACTGAGATGGTGGTACCAGATGTCTATATGATTCGATCTGTCATGGAATACTGGATTAACCAAGAGTTTTATGCAACTATGGTTATCACAATGTATCACCGTCAGATCCATCTGATGACCAAACAAGCAAACAAGTATCTTCCTCATCTAGATGGCCTCACAATTCACCTGACTGGCTACCATGTACTCTACCTGGGTCGAACTGAGTGCAACTGATCTCTGCTTCCTACTATACCAAGAGACTGTTTTTGATCATATGCTAAAGATCCCTCCTAATGTACTCTTCGTGTCTCATGGATTGCCTACACAGTCTGCATCAGTGAAGCCTTAAAGTTTCACTCCCTCTATCCATCTATACCATAATCCATACTCTGTAGTGCCCCTGAGATATCTCAAGACATGCTTCCCCGCCTTCCAAAAGATCTTGTTCGACTTAACCATAGCTCGACTAAGCTGGTTAATTATGTAGCATATGGCTAGTCATGTGTTCACCAATTACATGAGTGAACCCACAAGTTTCCTGTAAACAGTAGTGTACACTACCTCACCTGAAGTAGCATCCTCCTTCCTCCAGTATCCTGTAAGAGGAGTCTCCATGGGTTTACAGCTCCCCATTTTGAACTTCCTCAGAATCTCTTTGGCATACTTTCCTTGAGAAACAAATAGCTCCCCATCCCGTTTCCATATCGCTAAACCTTGGAAATAGTGAAGGAGTCCCATGTCCTTCATCTCAAAATCTCTTGCAATATCCTCTTTGCAAGAAGTTGTGAGCTGATCATCACCTCTCAGAATAAAATCATCAACATAAAGTACAATAATAAAAAGTTTACCATCAACCACAATCTGGTACAGGTTCACATCTGCTTCACTCTTCATGAAGCCCAACTCGGTGAAATAGCTATCAACCCTGGTGTACCAAGCATGAGGTGCTTACTTTAGCCCATACAGTGCTCTCTTGAGTCTGCACACATGTGAATCACTGTAAAAGGTCTCAAAACCTTTTGGCTGCTTAATGTACACTTCTTCCTCAATAACTCCATTGAGAAATGTAGCCTTCACATCCATCTGATGTATCTGCCAACTCATCTATGCTGAGAGTGAAAGGATAGATCTAATCAATGAGTACCTTGCAACTGGTGAAAAATTATCCTCATAGTGAATCCCCTCAACCTATGAGAATCCATAGGCTAAAAATATAGCCTTTTACTTCTACACAGTCCCATCTGTTGCCTACTTCACCTTGTAGATCCATCTAGATCCAACCACTGACTTCCTGATTGATCTTGGGACAAATTACCATGCATTGTTCCTGACGATGGAGTCATACTCTTCAACCATGGCATCAACCCAAGTTGGTTGTTGCACTTCTTCCTCAAAAGAGGATGGTTCTATCAAAATACACTTTCTCATAAGAGCCATGTATCTAGTATACCTGTCTGGTGATTATCTAAGTCTACGTAGTGATGTAGGTTATCCTACATGTTCTATTGCATCAAGTCTCAATCTGTCAGCTTCTGTGTTGTGCATCCTACCATGTCTGGTGGATGGCTCTGCATGAGTGGTTTCTGCCACTCAATTATACTCCTCATTTGGTTGTTCCACATCTTGAGATTCATCCTTTGCAACCAAGAGTTCCTCATCTACATACAAATCAAGCTCCCTCTCAAGGGATAATTGCATGGCTTTCTCCTCATCAAATTTTACATCCCATCTGAAAAATTTCATCCTGTTGTTTGGAAAATACAATTGATAGTTGTGGGGATTATCAGTGTACCCCCAAAATATCCCAATATTTGTTTTTGGTTCTAGCTTCTTCCTAGAATCTTTTGTCACATGGAAATAGACATATGATCCAAAAAAATTAAAATATGTAACATCAGGTTTCTTACCAAAAAATGCCTCCTCTTGTGTAATCATGCCAAGTATCCAATGAGGACTACGATTCAGTACAAATACCATTGTGTTGCATGCCTCTTCCCACAGATGCAACGGTATGCCCTGATCATGAAACATAGCTTGTGTCAAACCCACAATTGCCCTATCCTTTCTTTCTAAAACCCCATTATGTTATGGGTTATGAGGCACAATCAAATCTCTTTGAATTACTTCTTTGACACACAAGTTATTGAATTCATTGGAGATTTACTCACCACCATTGTCGCTCCTCATAGCCTTCACTTGCTCCCCTGTATCTTTCTCAACCAGTGCTTTGATCTCACAAAATTTTGAGAACGTTTGATCTTTCTTCTACATGAAGTAGATCCAACACTGTCAAGAAAAATCATCAACAAAAATCACATAATACTTATGTTTTGTTGTAGAAGCTATAGATAATAGTCCACACAGATATGAGTGAACCCTCTCAAGTATTTCTGTTGTTCAGTTCTCCTTCTCATAAAAAGTGGACTTTTTATACTTCCCCATGGTACATCCCTTGCACGTGTCTATATGCACAAGAGTACCCTTTGGAAGCCCTGTAGAAATTTGTTGCATGACCTTCAAAGCATTGTGGTGTACATTAGGGGAATTTTGAGGTCTAAAATGGGCCTCCTAAGAAAAATATACAATGAAAATTCATTTTATGAGAACCAATCACATTTTAGGGGATGACATCATCCATAATGGTTGAGGTGATATTGCTTGAGTTAAAGGTACTTACTTGTCACATAATGGTGGTTGAAAAACTCATGGTTAACCATATTAGTGCTCTAAGTACTTTTAAAGTCAAAGTAAAGTACTCATAATAAATGTCATTTCACACTTTTTGAATAAAATTCCTACATAAAATAATATATTAAATTTATTATATTATTTTTATATCGTACATTAATTACATGTTATTATACAATTTAAATAATATAAATTTTAATTAATAACATATTATATAATTAAGAATTTATGAATTTATATTTATATTTTATTTTAAGTTATTTAAGTACAAAGGAAAAATGCATTAGTTGTTCAATGATAATGACTTTTTCTTGAAAAACTCATTTTTATTTATAGTCACATCAATAAAAAAATATTTATTAAATTAATTTTGGTACAACTTTTGAATTGAATTTAACCATGGTTACATGGATTGTGGTGCAAAAAGTGAATTGAAAATTCATAAATATTATTTTATTGATTTATCTATTATTTTATTATTTCCTTAGGAGGCCCATTTTAGACCTCAAAATTCCCCTAATGTATGGGCCAATCTCCTACGCCATAACTCACCCTCATCCTGGCTCACCACTCTATCTTCTTTACTCATCAATGCTGCGCAGCCATCTACATCAAGTTTGTAGAGGTTCTTCACACAAACCCTAATCTTCTTAACCTGTCCTTTGGATTTGTGACGAATGAATGTTTTCCTTTCACTAAAAAACACATCATATCCTTTATCCTCCAACATATCAACTAAAACTAAATTATTTTATTTTAATAATAAATATTTACCTTATTGTCTTTGGAAAGTAACTGTACTAATCCTGGTAGCGCTATACCTCCCTTCATCACCCATCTATATGTGCATCTGAAGATCCTTCTCCTCCAAGCTACTAAAGACTTATTTGTCTCATGTTATGTTGAGATATGCACCACTATCCAAATACCACACTAATCCCATCACACTAGACACCATGCATGCGATGAGTGAGAAGTCCAACTCGAACTGTGAAGCCAAAGCATCATCCGTTGCAGATACTGAAGCCTTCTTGTTGTTGTTCTTCCTCTATGGAAAATTACTCGCATAATTTCCATGCTCGTGAGAGTGAAAACATTTCACTCTATACATGTCATGCTTCTTGCCTTATTTTCTGGTCTTAGATTTGGAATAGGATTTCGTTCCCTTCCCATTCTTTGCCTTACCAGCCAATTTTCCTCATCATCTCTCTTGGATGAGGATCCATCCGTGGTATTCCGCCTAAATTCTTCTTGTACTGAATCCGACCAAATTCACTCCTAATCTGGTAGCTTCTCTCTCCCATTGACAGAGTCCTGATAATTATTCCATCTCTTGGTAAGGCCTAGAAGTGCTAGGCTGACCAAGTCATCATCCACTACAGTAATCCCAAAACTTCCAAGCTCATCTCGACATTGGATGAACTTGGTCAAGTATTTCGAAATAGTGTTGCCTTTCTCCATTTTGATATTCCTGAGCTTTTCCTTTAGTAAAAATTTTCTGTGGTCACTTTTTTTTTGGAACAAATCTATCAAGGCCTTCCACATTGCATATGGAATCACCTTTCCATGGAGACTCCATAAAATGCGTCTCGAAATCGCTCTAATAATATCATCCTCGCCTCTGCAACCTTATTTTTCCAAGCATCAAGAAGAGTGGTGTCTACTATTGTGGGCTTTCAAATATCAGTGTCGATAAATTATTTCAACTCATTTTCCTCCAAAAGTTCCTCCATCCTGTCTTTTCATGAAATATAATTAGAACTACCCTTGAGTGCATATTCCACTCTTAATCCATTGAAATCCATCTTGATCCGCTTGTCGCACCAAAGACTATTTTTGCAAATTTGAATGTTGCTCAACACAAAATAAATTTCTTCTCCACTATTGTTATTCTTGGCACTCTGATACCATGTAGAAATTATACAAACAATATGATTACCAATGGATTCAATCCAATCATGTGATATTCTAAAGCAAGATACTGAATCCTTCTACAAATTAATTGTGGAAAATAAACATGATCGCACAATCACACCAAGTACAATAAAAATTAAAATCAATCCACATCACATATATTTTTCCTAGGGAAATCTTGATGCTCAAAACCCCTATATATTATATTGTATATTCAACCAAGGAATCATGAAATAATACAATGCACTCTTCTCACAAAGAGTCTACTGCACTCTTCCAATTGTCTCACACTGATCCAGACAAAATTGACCAACACTTAGCCAATTTCATACCTCTACTCAACCTGCCTTGCTTGCGCAATTCTAGGAGAATTAAATCCCTATTATTTAGGAATTTTAGGCTTCCAAAACTATGCAATGCTCATGGGAAATCCTATGGTTGTATTATTGCATCTGGGAAGTTTGCTAATAATACAACTAATAGTTAACATCCCTTTAACCTATGTCTCAATTAGTATTCATTAGAACTGACATGCATGTAGCAATTAATAGTAAATCATCAATCACTTGACAGATCATTGCATGTGAATTAAATCTGATTTAATTCACTTAACCTCTCACTAGTGCAAAAATCAGTTACAACTAGTTAGACTGACTTTAACTCACTTAATTGATTTAACTGATGTCTCATGCATTAAACTAATACACTAAATACCACTTGGACTCTAAAACAAATTGAATCACTCTACATGCTTCACTAACCACCCTCAACTCCAATTTCATGAGCTACATGAGTCTATCAAACTCAGTTAACTATTACAAGTGATTATGAGATAGGATTACAATTTGTTGTCCAATTTAATTAAGGGAAAATTAAATTAGACATACATTTCTAGTTTACTTTTCAACATATGGGTTGCAAATAATTATGGGGAAAGTGGAGAATGGAAATAATATGTAGTTGTATCTAGTGACGGATTCAAAATGGAAGGTACCATGTGAATCGTGGGGCCTAGTTGGGGAAAATCATGCCAAAAAAAAGGTGAAGTGTGCATGTATTCGAGGTGTTAAAGGAATTCCATAAAAACCAATTCATGTTCAATGGGAATTAAAATCCAAGAATAAATAGGAAATTATTTTCCAAAGAAATACTAGCACACAGAGAAAACCCTATATGTATAAAAATAGATAGTTAATATAAAACTATTGAAAATAAGAATACATCTATCAACCAATAATTCTTGTTCGGGTTAGCACAATATCTCTGAAATTTAAAAGAATATTATGAGTGGCCTATAAGGCGAGGCCGACATGAGAAATAGGAGAATTTGGGATGCTCAAGGATCCTACATACATTGAGAAGAGGTTATATCCATGAACATTAACATGGGAAATACTAGAACATAGTAAGATGGACATGGAAGGGATAGGCTAGTGTTACACTAAAAATTGTCATTCTGACATTCTGCTATGTGTATGAGCTCATTATTACTCATACTTCCTCCTTTGCAAGTCTAACATATCAGTTCCTCATGTCAAGCCTTGAAAATCAGAGAAAAGTTCCTAAAAATCTCCTTAACTTTGGTGTCGCACTTTATCTGTATCTTGCCTACGGTCCCACACCTAATGTTCATGTCTCCTGCATAACTGAACGCACTTTATCTGTGTTATGGGTGCAGACCCCTGTAAAGATCAAAAAGGCACAAGTAAACTGAAAAAATCTCACTTTCAGTAAATTCTTGAAGCCTCTAGAAAGAATCTTGCGGTGGCAGAACCGCTCTTTTGAGGTTCAAGTATCCCTTACCTTATGGAGCTAACCCCTTGATGTGAGGAGCTTATCCCTTTGAAGGAGGATTCTATCCTTCATAGTTGGAACTGAAACCTCCTCTTTTCCACTATAAAAAGAGGCATTGGGTAGCCTCAAAGGGAGTTCAAGCTTTAGATTATTTAAGGTTAAGTGCTTTTGGGATTCAAACTCATTTAACTGAGATTTTTGTGAGGAGAGATCACATACCTCTATCTGTCTCAGTTGGAGGAGTGGAGATCTTATCAAAGTAGAGGAGATTCCTGCTTCGGACCCCAGGAAGGCCTGTTCAACATCAAGGCTAAGGATGTAAGGTTTTCCTTCTTTTGAAATTAATACAAATGAATTCATTTTTCTCAATAAGTTGTTAGTTAACTGTTTATTTCATAGATTCCTTGATCACTATGATAAGCATGATTTATGATGTTTACTATATAGGTGCTATTTAATGTTTTCTTGTTTGTGACTGTAGGTTTACGAAGATAACTCCTTCAAGTGCACGAGGGACAACAATGACTTCGAACAAGCGCTGGACCTACAGTAAGTCTTTTACACCTCTATAGTGCTTTTTGTAAATCATATATGCTTAGAGAAAGATTAGTTCATTTGGTTGTTTGTTGCCAGATTACCTTTTTGGTAATAGGGAGATCGGTCTTGTCCACACTATTGATCAATCCAAACAACAAATTGGTGACTCCACTGGGGAGGAACTTGTTGTTTTGGTTCTCTTTTATTTTGATTTGTGGAAAAGTTTTTCCTGGTTTTTGATTGATAGATATCTACCTGGGTAGCTTAGGTTTTCTATGTTTTTGAAAGTTTTGAAATCTTTTATGTTTTTCTTTAGTTTTTCTAGGGACCACACTTTTTTCTTTTTCACAGTGCGGGCAGTTTCGCACTTTCCTTAAGTAAACAGTGCGGGACCACACCTGTTACTTCTGGAAGCCTGCGGACCCTGTTAAAATTTTGAAAAACTCTAGTTTTTTTTCTTCAATTTATCCTTATTTTTTATTTAGATTTTTTAGTATCTACCCAAATTGATGTTGTTTCTATCAAAAGCTTTTTGTGAATGAATTCCAGCAGTATTTGTGTTTTGATGATTTTCTATAAGTTTTGCTTTTTGGATTTTTTTTCACTTGGTCTTTGTAGTGATTCAAAGTATTGGCAGTTTGAAATACCTCAAATTACATTGGTATTTTTTCCTTCTTGTTGAGTCTGACCTGATTCTGAAATCTATCCTTTATTGAGAAATAGATCTACATGTTTCTTTGCAAATCTTCGAAAAAACTTTGGTATAGGTTTTGAATTTCATTTTTATAAAGAAAACATATCTGAGTGTTTTTTATTTGTTTGTTATTTTTGGACAAATAGATCCTTAGTTTACTGAAAAACTAAGTAAAAATTCTTCAAAAATATTAAAGCTTTTATTCAATTAGATTTTTAAAGTTTGTAGATCTCGAAATTAGTTTTGTAGTTTTGAGTGCTTTTAAAATTTGTAGATTTCTTTTGAAGGAAAATTGTTTTTGTAGTTTCAAGTTTTTGAAAGTGAAAGGATTTTGTTGTGAGCTTTGATAATTTGTCTCATTTTGAGTTATTGTTGAAAAGACAAAAATATTTTCTTCCAATTATTCTTTATGTTCAAAGAAATAATTGTTTCTTAAAAGAATTGCATTCTCCAACTCTTTCTTTAGCTAGAATTTCATTGAAAGAAAATGATTTGGTTATCATTTTTAGGTGCATTTTCAGTGTTTTTGGAAGTCGAGTCTTCACACCATCAAAGTTTCATTTTCGCACCTATTGACTTAAGAAACAGCTCATAAAAGTAACGCTTAATTAAAATTCATCTAGTAATATTTTTATTTCTAGGGCTCTTATCACCAACATAGCTTAGGCTAGTATCTTGGAGTAGGGACTAATTAACTCTCCAAGATAGTAAAAACAAACAAGTAGATAAATTTTTTGGTAGGAAATAAATCCAATTGTAATTGGTACGATCTGGGAATATTCTCTTAAAGAATTCAATCACGAGATCATGTCTGAACCTTTGAGACAATAAATTCTGTTTCATTGGGGAAGATAGAAGATTTTGCACGCATTACAAATGGTAAACCTCGGATTAACCATTTTAGAGGAGCCTGGGGTCACTTGTCGGTAAACCTCGGATTGACCATGACGAGGAACCTTCAAGGGGATCGAGCTTTGTTACTCTGCCCTTGCACATGGGATCGGATCGTAGACTGTTCCCCCAGTTGTATTTGTTACTGTTGGTAACCTTAGTGTCCATAAGCTTAAGATTATTTCCTAAGGTGACGATGAGGGAAAGATCTCACTGTACCTGGAGCAGACGTCAACTAGACTCACTTGGACTCTCTGGGGGGTTCTCTTCACTCGAGATGGTTTTGTGAAGAAACTTGTGCCAGTCTGTTTCATTAAGCAGGTTGTTGGTGTAACTGTTCCAACCGCCCTTTCTGTATTAAATTTCTTCTAAGTTGGATTTCATCACCAACTAATGTTTTTAGTACGGGAAGTTACTATTTGTGTGTGGTTTGAACTCTTAGATTTTTAAGTGTGTGATTTAGTTGTTTGTTTCTTTAGAGACTTTAGGTATTTTCATTGAAATTTTCTTTGTTTTCGTGTGATTAGTTAATATTTAATCGTGGCGGAATTGCCGAGACAATCCCAAAGATTTCAAGGGTAACCCCCTGAATATACACCAGGTCATCTTGAAGGGATGCGTGCTCTAGTATCATCTAGTAGCGGTAGAATTAGATCAACAGAAATTGGAACTTCATCTATAGTTTTTCATCCTGATCATCAAATACCCACAACAGAAAAACATTCAAGAACCAATTTCAGTTTCTAAAGTTACTGGTAGTATTTCTCCTTCCAGTGAACTTGCTGACGAACCTGAAATGTCTGAACCTGAAACTGAACCTTCTGTGTTGGAAACATCCTCAGGATTTATTGCACCAACTTCTAGCGATCTTGGTTCACCTAGGGTAACAAATATTGTCACCGAAGATCTTCCATCTTGCCTTATTTCTATTCAAGAACTTACTAGTCTATACGAATAGTTATCTCTTCCTGAATCCCCTCAGTCTTTAAATCTTAGGGAGCGTGAATCTATTTTCTATAGCCCTATTCGAACTGACGCTTGGTATCTATCGTTGACAAAAATTTTAGAGAATCCGGGTCTTGATTTTTCTCCACCTCGAATTCCATTTCATCCTACACCCAGAGGTTACTATCTGTCATCCATTATGGCAGCAGAGTCATCCATGTTTTCCCAGACACCAGAAGCATTTTTACATGGTGGTCCATCTGTTCCTCCGGGATATCAGGCTTTGTCTGGTACTTTCTTTGGAGTAGCTCCTCAACCAATTAAACACGTACTATCATCTGGTCTTAATGGAGTTAAAACTGAAACGTCGAACGCAGAGCAAATATTTATGATGTCTGGTAATATTCTGAATCCTCAACCTCAAGGCAGTCAGCTACCGCCTAGAGGAAACTTTCAGGGAAATCAGTTACCGCCTAGGGGGCAACCTCAGGGTAGTCAATTACCGCCTAGGGGGCAACCTTCAGGAAGTCAGTTACCACCTGGGGGCCAACCTCAAGGTAGATTTTTCCCAAGAAAAACTGTGGAATCATGTTATTTTGGAGGACAACCTCAAGGTTAGTACATACCTCAAAGTTATCAACATTCAAGACAGTACATACCCCAAGGTCAAACTCAAACTCAATATGCTCCTCAGGGTCTTTATCAACCCCAGCTTCAATACGCGCCTTAGAGTTATCAACCTCAAGGTCAGTACGCAATTCAAGGTTTCCAACAGCCTTCTGGTCAATCATCTGCACAAGGAGCTGGAAATTTACTACTTACTTATCAACCCTACGTTCAACCAGGCTATGGTCCTTATGTTCAACCTTCTACGGGACAATACCCCAGAATGAATATGGTGTGGGATCTATCCCAATATCAACAGCCTATGCAGCCTAATGTGCAGTTGCCTTTTCAACCTGGACAGCCTTTGGTTTCTGGTCCAACCCAGCAACCTATCCAGCCTACTATTCAAACTCCTGCACCTAGTTCTGTTCAGTAGTCTGGGCCTAATAAACCTCAAACTCCGCCTCAGACTACTGCAACTGTTGCAATGTATGTTCAACCTATAACACCTATTTCTAGAGTATCTGTAGCTCTGAGTTCTTCTATCCCTGCATCCATGAAAATCCATCAAGTCTCTGCACCCTGGTTAGGACCTTCAGTTCAGACTTTGGTTTAGATGCCTGCGGGACAAGCTGGTAGAAGTATGGTGGTCACAATTCAACCGCAATTCACGTATCAACCGTACCAAGGAAAGCCTCAATTCTGTCCCGTTTCACAAAATTTAAATTATCAGTATCAACCGTACCTTGGCTATACTTATCAACAACCTCAACAACCCCAGTTTGGTCCGGTTAATCCTGGTTATCCGGGAGGTTACACAATTCCTAATGCAAATCCGATTCCCAGTTATCCTGGGTATCCGCTTCCTAGATCTACTTTGGCTACTCAAGGTTTTCGCGACCCTAACCGTTAGTTACCATTTATTTCAACTTTGGATTTACCTGATTTGACGCACCTTACGAATGATCCAATTTTCTATTATCTGTACTGGCTGCCGATGCCGCATAAGTTGCCCAATTATACACCAAAATTCGAAAGTAAGTCAGGAGAGGATCCATCAGATCACATTATGACTTATCACCTTTGGTGTGCATCTAATTCAATAATTGATGATTCAATT
This sequence comes from Pinus albicaulis, assembly GCA_034641835.2. Classification (NCBI taxonomy): domain Eukaryota; kingdom Viridiplantae; phylum Streptophyta; class Pinopsida; order Pinales; family Pinaceae; genus Pinus; species Pinus albicaulis. The sequence goes on along the minus strand of CM076581.1, from coordinate 556,996,675 downwards.
CACTTATGTCTTTTCCAAAGAACTCTTATTGGTCTTGCCGCCAAATGGTACATTGAGTTACCACGAGGCTCTTTTAATAATTTCAGTCAGTTAGCCACTACCTGCTTGACTCATTTTCAGTTTCCTGTTAGATACGAAAATGGCATGGAACTATTAACTTCACTAAAGAAATCCATGTCCACATATATTTCTGATTATATTCATGAATGGCGACGTAGAAGGCATTTGGTGAAAGTTTACATTCTAGATCAAATTTTGGCGGAATGGTTTGTTAAATCATTGTTACCAAAAATCACTGAAGACGTAGCTAAGGCTGGCGTTGTTACTGAAGAGCAAGTGATTGCTCAAGCTCAGTACCTTGACCTCGTTTATACGCAGTCAGGTACTTTACATGAAAAAATTCCCGATCTTCCAAAACAAGGTCAAATAACTGCAGCTCCTTCAGGGTCTCATGCCGCTGATGGTATGATTGGTATAGTCAATACTAAAAGTAAGAAGAAATCTTCAAATAATTCTTCTCCTATTATAACTTTACCTGATTCCCCGAAAGGAGAGTCTTCCCCCAAAATTTATGCCGACATTCATGTCGTAGAGACATCTACGACCAAATCTAAATCTGGCGGTAAAAAGAAAGGGAAGAATAAAAACAAAAAGAATTCAAAAGAGAAAACTGATAAAAATAAATCCAATGACGAAAAACGCAAGCCTCTCTATCCTTGTTACATTTGTGACGAGGATCATTTTACTAAAGAATGTCCACATCGTGTAGAGGTTGCGAAATGCGTTAAAGGTTCACAACAACCTGTTGTCTTAAAGGATCCTTTTCCCAATCAAGATAGTAAGATGATTGGTTCTACCTCGAATGCCTCAGAAGAACCTATTTTGATGATGTCTCATGTCAGGATTGTGACGCGATCGCAAGATTATGGTACTAAGAATCCTGTTGATGGTAAAGAAGCAGAATATTCTAGTGCAAACACATCAACTACACCTCCTCTTATTTATGGTCCGCTACAGATCGAGAAACCAAATCCAGACTTAATAATCAAACCACCTACTAAATGTGTTCTTCGTAAATCAGCTTTCAATCCACATGCGTGAGCTACTCAGAATTATAACATTGTTGAAGATTTAGCTATTTCCCCTTCAGCAATTTCAGCTTTGGAAGTGCTGCAATCATGCCCAGCACAGCGTAAATTACTTTTGCCTGCCATAGGAGGTATCGATATTCAGGATTCAAACCTTATAATCTTCGATCTAGAAAATAGTACACCTCGCCTACCTCACCAAATGGCTTTCCAAATTCCAGTATTAGTAAAAAATAGACCAATTTTTCGGACTGTGATTGATGAGGGAGCTTCAACGTGTATTATTTCAATCCAGTGTTGGAAATCCCTTGGTTCTCCTACACTAGATCAGTCTCCGACGATTCTAAAGGCTTTTGATGGCTGAGGTTTCCACCCTTTCGGTATTTTGGAGGATTTACTCATAGGGGTCGAAGGTAAAACCGTTAATCTAGATGTAGAAGTGGTTGATACTCCTCTAGATTACAACCTTCTCCTGGGTCGCAGTTGGTCTTATGCTATGACTGTTGTTGTTTCTTCGGTATTTCGACTCAAAAAAATTCCACATCAAGGAAGGATTGTTACAATAGATCAGTTAACTTATTTTTCTTCCGATCCAGCCTCTACAGAAAAAATCTAGCACGTTGGTAAAGCGGTTATCCCTTACAAGGATGTTGGAGTAGGTTTGATTAAATATTCTGGTTTACTAGGAAATTTTTCCTTTCCTCCTCCTAATGTATCACCTTCTATTGCAACTATTCATATGATTTCGTCAGATACTGTTATGTTTGATGATCCTTGGATCGTACCTTCTGACTCTGAGTTAAATTCATTTGATGGCATCATGCCTTTGAGTCCATTTGAAATTTCATATCAAGTTGTACAGTCACTTTCCGACCCTTCTTCAACTTAAACAGATCCAATGAATGGGATCCATGAGGAATCACTTTCTATATCTAGTTCAGCCACAACGACATTTCCTGATCTTGTTCATACTAATGAGCAGATTCGTGAACTTTTGTCTATTCACTATTTACCATGGGAATATCTACATCACCGATCTTCGTTTTTACCTGAGCTGGATCATTTTGAAGATGATTTCACTTCTATTTTTACTGTTGAATATGTGAAAGAACTACAAAATCCATTGCAAAATCCTGATTCTGAGTTAAATTTTGAAAATATCTCTCGAACGATTCCAATTGACATTTCAGTAAAGCCATGAATAATTGAAAACATTCATATAGGTGCTTGCTATACGGAAGATGAAATTCAAACTTAGAAAGCCCTATTTCAAGAATTTCATGATGTTTTTGCCTGGTCCTATGAAGAAATGCCAGGAATCGATCCGTCAATTTTCATACATGATATCAAGACTTACCCGGATGCCAAACCTGTCCGTCAATGTCTACATCAAATACATCTGAGAAAAGTTGTTGCTATCAAAGCCGAAGTTGAGAAATTACTTCATGCAGGTTTCATTTATCCAATTCCTTTAACGGATTGGGTATCAAATATTGTTCTTGTTACTAAAAAACAAGGAACGATATGAGTATGTATCGACTGTAGGGATATTAATCGAGCTTGTCCTAAAGACAATTATCCAACCCCCTATATCGATCAAATAATTGATGATTGTGCCAGCAGTGAAATTTTTTCCTTTATGGATGGTTTTTCCAGTTACAATCAAATAAACATACTCCCTGCTGATTAGCCAAAAACAACTTTCATTTTTCTGTGGGGGACATTTTCTTATTGCAAACTACCCTTTGGATTGAAGAACGTTGGAGCAACTTTTCAAAGGGCTATGTCTTACGCATTTCATGACATTAACCACATTGTACAACCTTATCTTGATGATTTACCTGCTCATTCATCGCGTAGGGCTGACCATCTCACTCATTTACGAGCTATCTTTATGAGATGTAGGCATTATCAAATTAGGCTGAATCCACACAAATGTGTTTTCTGTGTAGAATTGGGTCGTTTACTGGGATTTGTTGTTTCGAAAGCAGGCATTCGCGTTGATCCGTCGAAGGTCGAAGCTATTCTTAATTTACCTCCTCCTTCGACTTTACTCCAACTCCAAAGTTTGCAGGGGAAAGCAAACTTTTTACGTCGGTTCATTCCTAACTACGTCGAGCTTACAAAGTGTTTTACCCAGTTGCTGAAATAGAACATTCCATTCTTTTGGGATGAGATTTCTGATCGATCTTTTGATGCACTTAAACACGCGTTGACCCATGCACCGTTATTGTATCCTCCCAACTACAACCAAGACTACGTTTTTCACCTCGCTGCTTCTCATTCCACTATTGGAATGGTTTTAGTTCAGGAATATGAATCTAACACTGAGCATGTGATTTACTATCTTAGTCGAAATATGCATCCGACTGAGATCGAATACACACATGTGGAGAAATTGGCCTTGGCAGTTGTTCAAGTTGTCCAAAGATTTAGACACTACATCTTATTATGCAAAACCACAGTAATTTCTGACTGTAACCCTATGATGTACATTTTAACCAAAAAATTGCTAGGGAGCAAGTATTCCAAATGGATAGTTATCCTGCAGGAATTTGACTTGGATTTGAAAAATCCAAGGCAAAGAAATCTTTGGTTTTTGCGGAACTGATGTGTGATTTCCCCTCTACTGATGCTGAAGTTGTGGCAGAGGAGCCCATTTCGGACGAATCTTTGTTTCTTATCAATACTCTTGATCCATGGTATGGGGATATTATCGTTTATCTCCAAACCCAATATTTTTGGCCTGAAATCTCACGATCTCAGCGATGAAAAATACGTTTCCAATCCCAACAATACAATACTATTGGTGATACACTCTATAATCGTGGAGCAGATTATGTTTTCTGACGTTGTCTTACTCATGAATAAGCTGAGAAGGTTTTAGATGACTGCCATTCTGGAGCATGTGGTGGTCATATGTCTGGGTATTCCACAACCCAAAATATATTGCGCACTAGTTATTTCTAGCCGTTGTTAATCAAATATTGTATCTATGCAGTCCGGAAATGCCACAATTGTCAACTTTTTTATCGTAATATGTGTGTGCCACCCGCTCCTCTTCACCCTATAATTGTTGTCAGTCCTTTCGCGAAATGGGGTATTGACTTTATTACATGTAACCCTCACTTGGCCGGGGGGCATGCGTATATTATCTTAGTGGTAGATTATTTTACTAAGTGGGCCGAGGCAATGCCTACATTTTCGGCTGACGGTAAGACTGCTGCAACTTTCGTATTTAATCACATAATTGATAGGTTTGGTGTTCCTCAAGCCATTATTACAGATCGTGGAAGTCATTTTCAGAATATCATGATGACTGAACTGACAGAACAACTTGGGCTACGCCATGACAGTTCAACTCCGTATTATCCACAAGCCAATGGTCTGGTTGAAGCTATAAATAAAGTTTTAGTCATTATGATCAGACAAATTATTGGTATTCATAATAAAAATTGGCATTCCATGTTATTTTCAGCACTTTGGGCACATCGAACCTCAATAAAAACATCAACTGGTTTCACTCCCTTTCAACTGGTTTACGGTTTGGAAGCTGTGTTGCCGATTGAATGCGAAATTCCGTCATTGAAATTAGCCATAGAATTACTCCCAGCTACATCTGAAGAGGAGAAATGTTTTTTGTACTTAGCTCAGCTAGATGAGAATCGATGAAATGCTGCAATAGAAAATGAAGCTCATGTCAAACAAATAAAAGCTCAGTATGATAGAAGTGTTACCCCTCGAAATTTTTCAGAAGGAGACCTAGTCTTAGTTTATGATCAAGCTAGCGATAAGCTAGGAGCTGGAAAATTCGTGCCTATGTGGCATGGTCCTTTCATTGTTAAGCGAAAGCTAGCAAAGGGGGCCTATGAGCTGATATATTTTTATGGTGTCCCTTTAGATAAACCCAGAAATGGGCTTTATCTGAAGCGATATTATGCTTAAAATTGGTGTGGAGATTGTTTATTAGATTAAATTTCTTTACTGCCGGTGTGTCTTAGATTAGAAAAGTGTGTCTAGTTTAGAAGTGTGTTTTGTCACTATTCCTTCTTATCTGAGTTTTACTCTTGATATTGCAGATGTCGACGTCTCTTCAAACCTATGTTGGTTTTGCTGATGGTGCTTATCGTAGTACATGGAACATTTCTTCCGCAGCTTGGGTTATCTATTCACCCTCTGACAAGTTAGTATCCATGCATGGGGTAATCCTTGGTCAAACAACGAATAACATTGCAGAGTATAGTGCAGTGATTGAGTTATTATTTGAATCCATATCATTTGGAAGTCGGAGTTTGATTGTTAGGTTGGATTCTAAACTTCTTGTATTACAGCGTAACAAGGTTTATGCCATTAGAAATCCAGTGTTATTTGTTCGGAAAATTACTGGAGAACATAAATAATTTACTGAGAGAACTAAATACAAAGAGGCTAGCAACAAATCATAAACATAAACACAAATGTTTATCTGGGAAAACCCCAAATCCGGGGAAAAACCCAACCAATGAAATTTCATTAACCATTGGCCAAAACCCTAGCCAATCCGTCCAAGTGAGCCTTCACCGCTCACCTCCAGGCCTCGCCTTACAATGAAGTCTTCCCAACCTTTTTATAGGCTCCATTACATGCAATACCATGGGCCAAAACATGGGTGCACAAAACCATGTGCCCCAAAATCACTACTATTTACCCTAGTCAACTTTGACTCTATCCCGAGTCAAGTTTACCTAACAATTCCCCCCTTAAACATGACTTGGGGATTATTGAATAAATCTAGCCAAATCTGCTAGATGAGACAACCTCGCTCACTCTAGCTCTTCCCCCCTCAAATTTTTACCCAGGGTAATTGTTAACTTGACATCCCCCTTATCACCTAGGTCTAACCCAGAATTTACCAGTGATTTACCTAGGGGTATGCATGCCATACCAAGTCTTACAATAGTATGCCCATATACATGTAATAAAATTAACTCCATTATATATATATATATTTTTGTTTCATTATTGCTATTCTTTGAATGACCATTCTCTACATTCATTCATGATGTCCTCTTTGGAGAGGACATCATATTTGTACATGAATCTGCCCATCAACTGCAATAAAAGAAGTTAATCTTTCATGAGCCTTTCCAGCGCCTTGTTGTGCATTTTTTCAATACTATGATCTTCACCAATTATGTAACTGCAACGGTCCACAAAACCAGTTAACCGTTGCAATATGTTCTCCACGCTATGCTCACCTTTGTCCAGATCTCAATTACAAATCTCATGGGCCATGATGCACTTTAAAAAAAAAAAATGTCAGTGCTGCATTGTGAGGGAATCATCTTTCTTCTTCCAAAGGATGTGACACCGCATTTCTTAAAACACCTATCGCTTTGCGCATATTCTTATCGACAATATCGTAAATATCAAGCATTGTTCCCAAGGTCGTTTTGAGAGCATGCTCCATGCGCATCTCTAACACAAGAGTTCCATCCTCAATGCAACCATACACTAAGTAATTCAGGTCATGAGACAATTGAGATGACTGGAGGCACAATCCCAAACCTTAGCACCATTGTCAAACCCGCAACTTCTTCATGGAATTTTCCTCCTCAGCCTTGTCATTCTCTTCCTGCAACGAGAGCATAACGTCAACAAAATCAGATTGATCGCCACTTTCTCTACGCTACTCTAAAAGGCGCAAGCCTCAGATAGTTGCCCCTTACATCCACGTCTTGCCCCCCTTCCGACACCACAAACCTCTTCGGACGGAACTCATGAGGCGATTCCCAAGTGTTGGGGTCGTGAGTAATCGACCACATATTCACCATAGCTGTTGTGCCCGCTGGAACACACATTCCGTCGGCCATGTTGACGTTGACATCTTCTATAAAGAGACGAGCCCATGACAGGAGCGGTCCAGATGGATGCATTCGCAATGCCTCCTTTACCACAGCCTGTAGGTAGGGCAGCTTAGAGATATCTGAATCATTCACGTTGTGGTCTTGCCCCAATACACCATCCAACTCTACCTGAGCTTTCTTCTGAGCTTCAGGGTTCAGCACCATTTCTGCCATGGTCCACTCTATCAGCAGAGCCGTCCTGTCTGTATCACGAAAGATCATCTCCCAGAGAACAACGATCATATCCTCCTCATCGAGCTTATCCTCTCCCTATGCGATTAGAACCCTTGACGTTTGTCCATGGCCTTCTTTAATTTTTCACTGCCTTTGCCGGCGTCTGTTCTCATCCTTTCATTCAATGCTCGCATTCCTATGACAGAGCCCATCTCTCATAATGGGAAACCTCATATTCACACATAACACTGATCTTCAAAACAAACAATGAGATTTCCTTGTTGAAGCTCTGGTTTGACGCCCGTAATGTCCTCATCGAAGAGCGAGAATGATCCACCGACCTTTCTGCTATCTCTTCATTGTAGCTTACAGAGCCGACTTTACCACGGCCCTCGTCAGATCTATGTTGATCCAACATCTTAATTGGTCCAAACGCCTTTAGCAGAGCAGCCCTTGTAGTTTCAGGATCTCATGAACATATTACAAAAATAACTCACGAACTCAATGTTTTCTTCCATGTTTGTTTCTACATCTGCAATCATATCTCCATTCACAGGCCCATAGAACCCTTGGCAACAAAAGCGTCCCTCTGAAGCCAAATATGGCTCTGATACCAGTTTTTAGGAAATTTACCGGAGAACATAAATAATTTACTGAGAGACATAAATACAAAGAGGCCAACAACAAATCATAAACATAAACACAAATGTTTATCTGGGAAAACCCCAAATCTGGGGAAAAACCCAACCAATGAAATTTCATTAACCATTGGCCAAAACCCTGGCCAATCTGGCCAAGTGAGCCTTCACCGCTCACCTCCAGGCCTCGCCTTACAATGAAGTCTTCCCAGCCTTTTTATAGGCTCCATTACATGCAATACCATGGGCCAAAACCATGGGTGCACAAAACCATGTGCCCCAAAACCACTACTATTTACACTAGTCAACTTTGACTCTATCCCGAGTCAAGTTTACCTAACATTATTACGGTTATTTTTAAGAGTGCGTCTCTTGGAACGTGAGTTTTATTACATTGAATATCAGCATATTCAAAGACATTTAAATACATTAGCAGATGTAGTTGCTTCTAGTATGATAAATCGACATTTGCAATAATCAAAACAGTAAATCAAACAACATTCATAACATGTACATAGATAGCCGATAAATAGTGATATATCATAGTATAGAAGTGTTTCAAAAAATATACATCATCTTCGATCATAGGTTGGAAACACCTTATGATCAGCAAAAATGGTAATAAAAAAGGTCAAAAATATGAGTCTACAACATGATCATCCTATCCCTGATGGTGATCACGATAAAAGACCACTGCCCGAGCCACCCTACATAGAAACCTCCTAAAATTTCCTAGGACACCAATCACGTATCTTTGTAATCTGAGTGGAATATCATCTATGTCTGTCTCTGGAATGTCTAGAGTCAGGTGCTCTAGGTGATGCTCTAAATCAGATAGGATTTGTGCTGATTGGCCTGTTGGGGCTGGTGAGGCTGTAGCTGGTTGTCTTCTTTCATAAGGCTAGAGATCGACTGGTCACCGTGGACCCACATCTGCATTCAAATCTTTTGGTTATTAGTTTCAAGACGATCAAAATACAAAAAAATTAGAACTTAGAAATTTTTGAAAATGATTTTACCTGATTCATCCCACTGTTCCCTTGATGGGAGAGTCATCTCTCGGTCACCGCGGAAATCTATCCCGGCGTATGGAAAGTCCTCTATAACAAAAAATTGGCGTTCCAGCCAACGAAAATATGAAGGAGGAAATCGAACAATATCGATGCCCTCAACAACATGACGGGCCATCAATGCAACCCAACGAACCATCCTAGGTTCTCGAGGTCGACCGACATCAACAGGAATGTTTTGCGGAGCTAACATGGGGATCCTCTCTAGAGAAAAGGTGACTACAATGGATCCATATCCAAATTTATTTTGTTTTCCATTCTTTTCCCTGGTTAGTTGGCCTTTTACATTAGCCAACACAACTTCGCACCAATTGAAAATGGTGCCTCGAAAATAGAGTATAGTAATGCACATTTGGGAACCGATAGCCACATGCAGCGCTGCACTCCCACACAGTCTGGTAACATCAAATGAAATAAATTTAGCTCGGGACAGATGATATTTTTTATGTCGATCCGTTTGTCCCTGGGGTCTTCCTGATCATTGCAGAACTTTTATCGAAGACTTGCGACATTCTGGCCACCTGGCCTAGTCCCAAACAAGGAAATTTGTTCGCCCCTCTTGGAAAAACTAGTAAAAAAATAAATATCCTCTAGCTCAATTTCGAGCCGGTGGCCGCCAATGAAGAAACACTGGTCCTGTACGTTCCACCTGTTCACCAGCCATGTTAGGAGTTCTACCTGTGCCCTCATGCCCTGAATGGCCCAGAATTTATATAAACCGAATGCTCTTAATGTTTGCATTGTGGAAAAATGGAGCATTGTAGTGTCATCTACGTCTTCATGCTCACGTTCTCTCCAAATTAGCATCTTGTTTATCCTACAATGCATAAAAAGATATGTTAGAACAATCTAATTTGAAAATTTTTGGGCGGAAAATGAGAAATTTTATTTTGAAATTCAAATGCGTGAGGACCGCACTTTGTCTTCATACACAGTGCGTAGGAACGCACGAGCGCTTTGGGACAAGTGCAGACCCACGAATTTTTTCTACATAGGAAAAAGTCGGGGTCCGCAGGGCCTGTGTGTTGCACCTGTGACCCCCACGGGAAATTTTTTAAAACATATTTTTCTCTTAAAAATGAAATATAAAGCCTAAAAATGAAATTTAAACGGATGAAATGCAATATTAGGAGGTCGTGCATTACCTGGAGCTGACGGTTCTCGATTTCGTCGGACGGATTTTCCAGAATCTTCACAGGAACGTTTTTACCCAAAAGATTTTACTTTTCACTCTGAACTCGAACGGTAAAAATGAAGTTAGAAAAGTCCTTTTTATAAGTTTTTTCGAATAAATAAATTTTTAATTTGTTTATTTTTCACTTTAAAAAGGTTATTTTTGGAAGCATTTTTATTTATCTTAAACAGGTATGTGTAATGTTTCAAGTTTTAGTGCAGAAATTGGATTTTTCAGGAGAATTGATCATTTTTCAACAAAGAGCATACTTTTATCACTTTTTCTGACTCTTTCGAAAATTTATGAAAAATCGAAACATTGGAGTCCTCTTTTAAGCCCTTTTCAGACTCTCTAAACATGAAAATATTGCCGAGCACTTGATTATTCCAATTTGTTAAAATAAATGAATGATCATCTCTTCAGTATAAGTTTACTCCTTTTACGGACTGAAATCGACTATTTACTAAAAAGGTATACGTTGACTAATTACGGTCAATAGAGTTCTCTCCCGCATTATTTTATCCTTTTTCGGGCTCGAGAGACTAAATTTACGAAAAAGTACACCCATGGAGTTTTCTTAAGTTTTTTCTTCTGACTCCCTAAAATTGAAAAACACCGAGTTTCTCCTATACTGGACTCGTTAAAATTTAACAGTAAAGGACCTGTTCAATTTTAAACAGGAACGAACCACTCCTTCTTAGGGTTCAAATCTTAAACTAAGTTGGACTCATCCGAAGGATGAGATTATAAAAAAGCAAATGTTATCCTCCTTAAGCTTGTCAAAAATAAAGAGGTACTTGCCAGAAATGGTGGGGGGAAAGAGAGAAAAATGGACTTGTTTGTTGTATTTTGATTTTTTTGAAAATCCAGTTAACCACTCTTGAACACGACACTTTTTGTTCACCTGGGTTGGGAAATCCTTTGCCTAACAGTTAATCAAACGACATTGAAAGTCTTTAGCTGGTTTCTGGGTGTTAGCTTTGGGTCAATTGTCACCAAGCCTTTTGCAGTGTCGTTATGTGTTCAAGAGAACAGTTCAAATAAACCATTCATCTGCGAAATATTTGTCATCGAATTTGACCATCCTTGAGTCAGTCCTTACCAATATATTTTCAAAACTTGATCTATGATTTCGTGTTGTGGGCTTGCCTACGACGGATCACTTTCTATCGACAACAACTCATTATCTAGGAAGTTGGTTTAGAAATCGTCAGTACCTTGAAATCTGCATGCTTCAATGGCAGGTTTCTCACCTTCAACAACAAGTTGCATCATTAACCTTTGATCGAATGATTCTGTGAAATTTTTGACTTCATCTCATTCATTCACATTTCATGGATTGTACTGAGTACTTTGAGAGCCATTGACATTACTGGTGGTTACTCTCACACTTGTTAACAGTTTACATCATTGACTGGTAATCAAGTGGTTTCTACCATGTTCGACTTCGATACATTCATTCACATGGATATAATCGTACTAGTTCGAGATGTGGAAATCAAGACCCTGGATCTAGTTTCTACCATCCAGGCTACGAGGAAATTTGTTATCATTTATACACTGGACTATTTATAAATAGATGGCTGCGTCCATACTGTGTCTACGCATGTCTATACTGTGATGTATTCAAAATCATTCCTATATCAAAACAGTTTGAATTAGTTTTTAGTTAGTTTTGATCTGAGTATGGGAATGCCTACCTCAGCGATGATATGTATACATATATATTTTGCATTGAATGTTTTTACAGGTTCCGACTAGGGTGTCCACAGGATGATCCTTGAAATGATAAAGTACTGCACTCTTCATATATGACAGACTTCAGCTTCATCTATTCCAGACTTTGCACTTTAGGGGGGCAATCTGTTACACTGAAAATTGTCATTTTGAAATTCTGCTATGTGTATGAGCTCATTATTACTCATAATTCCTCCTTTGCAAGTCTAACATATCAGATCCTCATGTCAAGCCTTGAAAATCAGAGAAAATTTCCTAAAAATCTCCTTAACTTTGGTGTCGCACTTTATCTCTATCTTGCCTGCGGTCCCACACATAATGTTCATGTCTCCTACGTACTTGAACGCACTTTATCTGTGTTATGGGTGCGAACCCCTGTAAAGATCAAAAAGGTGCAAGTAAACTCAAAAAAGCTCACTTTAAGTAAGTTCTAGAAGCCTCTAGAAAGAATCTTGCGGTGGCAGAACCACTCTTTTGAGGTTCATGTATCCCTTACCTTATGGAGCTAACCCCTTGATATGAGGAGCTTATCCCTTTAAAGGAGGATTCTATCCCTTCATAGTTGGAACTGAAACCTCCTCTTTTCCACTATAAAAAGAGGCATTGGGTAGCCTCAAAGGGAGTTCAAGATTTAGATTATTTGAGGTTAAGTGCTGTTGGGATTTAGACTCATTTAACTGAGATTTTTGTGAGAAGAGATCACATACCTCTATCTATCTCGGTTGGAGGAGTGCAGAACTTATCAGAGTAGAGGAGATTCCTGCTTCGGACCCCGGGAAGGCCTATTCAACATCAAGGCTAAGGTTGTAAGGTTTTCCTTCTTTTGAAATTAATACAAATGAATTCATTTTTCTCAATAAGTTGTTAGTTAACTATTTATTTCATAGATTCCTTGATCACTATGATAAGCATGATTTATGATGTTTACTATACAGGTGCTATTTAATGTTTTCTTGTTTGTGACTGTAGGTTTATGAATATAACTCCTTCAAGTGCACGAGGGACAACAACGACTTCGAAAAAGCGCTGGACCTACGGTAGTTATTTTACACCTCTATAGTGCTTTTTGTAAATCATATATGCTTGGAGAAAGATTAGTTCATTTGGTTGTTTGTTGCTAGATTACCTTTTTGGTACTAGGGAGATTGGTCTTGTCCACACTATCGATTAATCTGTCCAACAGTTGCAGAACTATTTTTGTTCAATTTTGTATTATTTGGTTGAGGAGATGGCTTTTGTTCCACATATATTTGGATATGTATCATTATTTTGGAATAACATAGAATTGTGAACTCTCCAAATGTTGTCTACCAAAGTGCATGGGATACTTGAGAGTGAACATATAGAATTATCCAATAAGCATTGTCTGACGCTACCTGCAAGAGAAGATGAAATACAGGAGGCTTTTGAATTAGGATTTGACTAGATGATTGTGAAATTTTTTGATACATAATTTGAAACTTATAAAGAGGTGAAGATCTGACTCTTCATGACATTTTCAAAGTGAGCACCTATTAGGGTTGAACCAACCGTGTTTAGAGAGGACCTATTGAGTAAGAATTTTGTTACTAAGAGCTAACTAGGTCGTTATCTTTGTTTTAAGAGGGGCGCTTACTTTTTAAAGAGTCTTCCACCACCAAAGGTTGTATCCTTCAAAACTTTCTTCTTCCCATACCTTGTAGCCTAATTTAACTATAAAATCTCCAGTCCTAGGACTGTTGGTCCAACATAGCATGTTAAGGATTTATGACTTGAGAGTGATGACATTTCATATAATTAAATGCACACAACGAGCCCATTCCTTGGTAAGATCACCTTCCAATACCAACAATTGAGTCAACTTCCAAACTGTTGATCCCCTAACTTGAGGGATATGCACCCTAGCATCATATAAATGAAAAATGTTTGCCTCTTTAAGCTTCTATAGTGAAGGAATGAACAAGAGGTAATATTATCCTACACCATACTAGGGATTCATTCAAATTTTAATTTGTGTACCATCCTCTACTTTCCATGCTACCCACTTTCTGATAAGTGGGAAGGATGCTACCATCGCCTTTGAAATATTCAATTTGTTGGAGGATTCATTTAGAAGCCAAATCCAATCAATAATGGATTTCAAAGAGAGGTATTTTGTACATCTAAATTTGATATAAATCGAGTCACATTGTAGTAATATCCATAAATTTATGCTTTCTAATTCCTTTGCGAAGAGAATAATATTTTTAGACCCCAACCACCTAATTCCTTTGGAGCTGCAAGTCTGGACCATTTTACAAGTGAAATTATTGGATTAGGTATAGTTCTAGTCCATAGAAATCTTAAATAAATTTGTGGATGTTGTTTAGGATTCCTTTAAGAATGGAAGAAATAGCGACCTTATATATAAGGATGCTCTCCGGTATTAATTTCAATAATACAATACGATTAGCTTTGAATAGGAAATGATATGTCCAAATAGAGATCCATGCTTCTAAATTTTTAATAAACCAATGCTAGTTTGTAAATCTATAGTCGTTGGGATTTAATTAGAATCTCAGATATTTGAGGCCATCCTCTAAGTGCTCAGAGAGAAAAGGGAAGGCTTAATATGCCAAATAATGAACTACATCAAAAATTTTGAAGTTAATCAGACAATATTTTGGAGAATTTATTAGCATAACTATGGACTTGCAAAAGGAGTCCAAACTATATTTTAGAGACATCATATTCCTTATTTTTCCATGAATACAATATCACAGCGTCGTCCACTAACAGATCTGAGACCTGTACAACATATAAGAATTTGACACCATGTATGGCTATTGTAGACTTGTGATATTCTATAAGCTTTCTAAGAGCTTCAACCACTATGAGAAAGAGAATAGGAGAGAGTGGCTGGCCTTGTCAAAGCCCCCTGGAGGCATTGAAAAACCCTTAGGGAGCCCCATTGATGACTACAGAAAAGGATACAAAGGGTATACACCCCATTATCCAATCGACAACTGGGAGGGTCATTTCCATTTGAATTAGAATCAATATGATAAATTTCCAATCAACCTTTTCAAAAGCTTTGGACATATCCATTTTGAGGAGTATCACACTATATTTTTTGTGTTTAATATGATGCAATACCTCCTACGCAACAACTACAACATCCAATATGATCCAATTTTGTAGAAAACCAAATTATTCTTATGAGTTTAGAAAATATATATTTATTAAAATAATTAACTATACATATTATTACTAATATTTAAAAAAAAAAAAATTTAATAGTATCATTTAACAAAAATGATAATATTTTCTATTAAAATTTGCACCTGAACGTAGCAGTTACTCGGGAAATAGTTACAATTGTGAACTTTCGTTAATTTCAGTTACTATAATTTATTCTTCTATCTATTGCAAATTATTTTTCTTTAGAAATTAATTACGGAAAATAATGAATAAATCACTACTGCAATTTTCAAAAATAAGAACAAGAACTAATAAATAATGCACACACACAAATTTATGAACACCAATATTTTTGGACAAATTTCCCCTTGAAAAACCCCAGTGTTGAGAAAACTAGTTTTGCATATGAGGATTTTATTATTAATCTTCAACAAAAATTGAGAATTACAATATACTTGCCTCTTACTCGAAAAGCTCAAGAAAATTTTCATCTCTTCACCAAAACAAACTAGAAACCACAAAGTTTCCCTCTGTAGGTGTATTTGGCCTCTCTGTGCAATTCACACTTCTTCCCAACAACTCACACTAGCTCTAAAACCCGCATAGTTGCTCCAATAATTTGCACTACCATTAGTAAAATAGTCATGCAAGAAAATATTCCTCTAACAATTCTTCTAACCAACATGCACTGCCTCCACGTCATATCTCCAGCAACTAACAACTGAAACAAGCCTCTTAGTCACACGTATTGGCAAATTGGTTATCCGCACTGCTAAACTCAACCCTTATTTTAATAATGAATTTGACCTCCATCCTCTCACTGGAAACTAGAAATCACTGAGAAAAATAATCCAGAAATTATCTCCCTAAACGTTTATGTTGAAACCCTTCTACTGGTTTCTCCCTTGCTCAAATTACGCCCTCGATATCAATGTAAATTATGTGATTCTAACTCCTTATTATGTATGCAACTGACCCATCGATTTTCTCATATAATAGCTTGTTGAGAAACCAATGACCATGATCTAATCCCAATAGATGACTAAACCATATTGACCAATCAAATGACTTTTTCGGAAGTCTTTAGAGAAAAATCGCTTTACCTCAATTAATATAATCTAATTAACTAGTTTCCCTATGTTAGACTTAGGAAAGTATTTAATAATTGTATATTTAATATAATATCCTCTTATGTTCCTTTCCCTCATAGACACCAATAGAGAAAAGAAAACTTGTTTGGGCTAATAAAAAAACTAACTCTCCCTCTTAGTAAGGAAGGTGTTTTCCACTACTCCCAACTTATCCCTGAAGTAGAGAAGATTTTCCTTACCCAAGACCTTTGTGAGAATATCTACAACCTACTATTTTTTGTGAACATATTGTGGCCAAACAAATCCATGTTGCACACAATATTTGAAGGAGTGGTGTATGATCGATATGTTTTGACCTATCATGAAGCATTGGATTCTCAGATAGATTGATGCAACTCTGATTATCACAGTAGATACAAGTTGAATCTAGCCACTGACCAAATTGTCCCACTAGCAGCTTCTGAATCCAAAGAGATTCACATGTATCCATGTTTGTTGCCTGATATTTTTCCTTTGCATAACTCAGTGCCACATACTTATGTTTCTTATTGCACCAAGAGACAACTCTTGATCCAATACTGAAATATCATAATGAGGTTCTTTTCTAGTCCACTAAACCGCCCGATTATACTACAACTATATATACCATCACAGTAACACTATCACGTCAAGAATATCTCAATCCAAACTTAATTATACCTCGTAGATACCTCAATACATGTTTCGTTGTTGTCCAATGTACTCTCTTTTGCTACACCATGAACTGATTGAGATTATTGAATATGAAACAAATGGCAGGTCTGGTGTTGATGATATACATAATAGATACATTGATCTATCTATACAAGGTAGGGTCCATTTTTGTGTCCTCCAATGCATATATATTCCTCCAATTGGTAATCATAGTTGTAGAAATGGGTCTATAGTCCTATATCTTGAATCTCTTCAAGGTCTCCATAGTATATCACCCTTTCCCAAGGAAGATCTCCCCATACGTTTTTCATACCTCCAGCCTTAGGAAATAATGCATTAGTCCCAAGTCCTTCATCTTACACTTTGTTTCCAAGTCCCTCTTTCAATTATCTATGAACCTATGTTGAAAATGCAGCAATAAAATCTAGTTTGACTTCTCTTGGTCAATCTAGGTTAAAATTCAAATTTCAATTTCAACATAATACTTGGAGGTAGTTAACTAAGGTGACATGGATTTTTTCACTCAGTTAACTCATTAAATTAGAGTTGGAGACACTTGAGTTCAGTTCTACATGATTTATTGCAATTTGTAGCAATGTAATTTAGTTAAGTTGAGTTATTGTGAGTTAAACTAGTTCCAATTGTTGGAGAAACTAGTGGAGGGTCAAGTTGTGCAGTGTAACTTCAGTCACACTTAGTGGTAATCCAGTTAACTGATCAATCAACCCAAAATAATTTATCCATGCATAGAATTCTTGTTACCTAGTTGATATTGGAGTTCAATGGAAGTGTAATATTAGTTTTAAACTAGTCCAAGTTGTATAGGTGGGGCGTGCACACATATAATTTACCTATGGTAATTGCATAGTTCCTTGGTGAGAAATTACTAAAAAATAGGGGCAATTTCCCAAGGGAACAACACAAGGAATTAGCATATTCGAGGGTCGAAATTTTGGCTAAGTATTGGTTAGGTTAATTGAGTCAGACAGAGGATAGAAGTTACAGGTGCAGGTTGAGCTCAAGCTTGATCAGAGCATATTGTATTCATCGAGATTATTTGACTAATGCAATACAGATAGTAATGGGTTTTGAGAAGTTTCTTTCCCCTAGATAAATATTTGTGTATGTGTTTTGAATCTTGATGCATGTTAATGATTTGTGTTCTCAATCGAAAATTTGGTTCTGCGGATGAGTAGAGTATATTCTAGTCTTATGATTTAGTAAATTTCATAAACATTTTAGGAATTAATTCTACATGGTATTAGAGATATATTTACATTAGAGAAGATATTTCGAAGTTGTTATTGCAAGAGGTTCGAATTTGAATATCAGCGTTGTCGGTTTTCTCCAGAATTGAGAATATGACTTTCAATGGATTCAGGCTCAAGTATGCTTTGGAAGGAGCCACAACTTTGTGGCGTGGAATATATTAATGGAGGCAGTATTGGATGGAAATGGGATGATATAATACATCAAGACAGACGTGGCAAAAACCCAAGCATCTGATTCCCAAAATCTTTCTCAGTGGAAGAAAGGTGTGGCTAAAGCGAGGAGAATCTCACTGGAGGGAGTATGGAACCATATTGTCTCGAATCTCCATGGGAAAGAGACTCCATTCGTGATGTGGAAAACACTAGTAGAGTTTTTGAAGAACAATAGTGACCACTGGAAGCTGGCACTCAAGGACAAGCTTTGAAGTATCAAGATGCAAAATAATCACACAATTCTGCAATACCTGAGAAGGTTTATACAGTGTCATGATGAACTTGGTGAGGTATTTGGTAATTTCCTTGAAGAATAATTGGTAGCTCTATCCATTTCAGGCCTTCTCAAGAGTTGGCATAGCTATCAAGGTTCAGTAAATGGTAGAGATAAACTACCAAGTTGGGAGAGGTTATGGCCTGATCTATTATAGGAAGAAATAAGGTAGAGCAATGGATATGAGACTTCATCCAAGGTCAAGGATGAGGAGAAATGTTCCTTGGCTGAAAATGAGAAGAAAAGGAAAGGGAATAAATCCCAATACAAAGAAGAATCTAGTAAATAAGGCAAGAAAAAAATACTTGTCCAAAATCAAGTGCTTTCACTGTCATTAATTCAGGAACTATGCCATGAAATTTCCAAACAATAAGACAAGAAAGAAGACCTCAGTAAGTGCGGTAGGTGAATCTCTAGCTTCACAATTTGATATTTATTTTACTCTCATTGCATGCATGGAAATCACAGTGATGGGAGGCATGTGGTATCTCGACAATGGTGCCTCGTTGCAGATGAAGAGGAAAACATATTTTGTCATTCACTTGGAGGATAAATATATCTAGATGCACATCAAGATGGGATATGATGGAAGGTACATCACGGCCAGGATCATCACTATTACCTTTCAAAGGGATTTAAGATCCCCTCTCAGGCTCAAGGATGTGAATTTTGTACTAGGTATAAAGAATAATTTGGTTTCTGTCACAGTGTTGGAAGATTGTGGCTACAATTTGATATTCAGCAAAGGAAAGGTATTCCCGAGACACATCACCACGAGAAAAGCCAATAAGATCGGGGTTTGAGTGAGGAACCTCTATAGGTTGAATGTGGAATATTGTATTGATTTTAGCACAAAGGCAGAGAAGGTACAGACCCGAGATGTTGATGAATAATGGCATAGAAGACTTGGCCATTTATGTCATGGATCTTTGAAGATATTGGAGCATATCCCAACAAGACTCCCCAAAGTATCACTAGGGTAGTAGAATACATGCAAATGGTATACCTTGGGCATGTACACAAAATCCACCTTCGATGATCAGGATAGCAGTGCACATGCAATCCTTGAAAGGATCCACTCTAATGTTTGTGGAACTTTCTCGACAGCCT
Source organism: Pinus albicaulis (assembly GCA_034641835.2). Lineage (NCBI taxonomy): Eukaryota > Viridiplantae > Streptophyta > Pinopsida > Pinales > Pinaceae > Pinus > Pinus albicaulis. The sequence goes on along the minus strand of CM076581.1, from coordinate 556,977,098 downwards.
CCACTGTGAAGCATATGTATTATGTTATATTCGTAGATGATTTCTCATGTAAGTGTTGGATTTTCTTCATGTAGAAGAAAGATCAGAGATTCTCCAAGTTTCTTGAATTTAAAGCATTTGTTGAGAAAGAAAATAGCATGAGTGTGAAGTCTATCAGGAGCGATAATGGTGGTGAGTACGTGTCGAATGAGTTTAATTTTTTTTTTGAAAAGGAAGGAATTCGACAGGAGTTGACAACAACCCATAACACACAGCAGAATGGGGTGGTTGATAGAAAGAACAAAAGTATTGTGGGAGAAGCAAAGGTGATGTTGCATGATCAGATCCTACCTCTGTACTTGTGGGATGAATCATGCAACACAACGGTCTATTTGCAAAATAGGAGTCCTCATCATATTCTTGGGATGAGTACACCAGAATAATATTTTCAGGGAAGAAACCAACCGTGTCACACTTCAGGATCTTTGGCGCATCAGTATATTTCCATGTCTCCAAAGAAGAAATAAAAAATCTAGAGTCGACAAAAAAATTGGGAATATTTGTGGGGTACATTGATACACCTCATAACTATCGGGTGTACCTTCCATCTTTCAAGATGATAGTTTTTCATAGAGATGTGAAGTTAAATGAGAAGAAGGAAATGAAGTGTTCCCTTGAGAGGGAGCTTTAGTTGCATGTGGATCAGGAGCTTTTGACTCCAAAGGAAGAACCTCAAGAAGATGTGTAGCTACAACAAGAATAGGAGCAAAGAGTGAAGACAACCACTCCAGCAAAGACATCCAAGGAAGGAAGGAAACAAACCTGGGAATTTGACACATTATTGCAGGATGATAGAGAGAATGTGGGAGCACCCACATCACAGCATAGGCATAGGAGGTCACCGGATTGATACAGTAGCTACATGGATCTAATGGTAGAGCTAGTAGAGACAGAACAACCTCATTCGAGGAATCAATATAGAATCTTATATGGGTTGATTCAATGGTAGAGGAATATGATTCCATTGTTCGAACCAGTGTTTGGGAAGTGGCCCCAAGACTAGAAAACAAGTCAGTGGTAGATTCGAGATGGCTTTACAAGGTAAATCATATAGTAGATGGAAGCATAGAGAAGCACAAGCCAATTTTCATGGCCAAGGGGTACTCTTAAGTAGAAGGGTTTTACTATGAAGAGAATTTTTCTCCTATAGCAAGGTACTCTTCCATCATATCAATTCTTGCTCTGGATACACATATGGGGTGGAAGATCCACCAAATGGATGTGAAAATAGCATTCCTCAATGGATTTATTAAGGAGGAGGTGTACATTGAACAATATGAAGGATTTCATACCTTCAACAGAGAGTCGCATGTGTGCAGACTCAAGCGAGAATTGTATGGGTTAAAGCAATCACCCCATGCTTCGTACACTAGGATCGATAACTACCTCACCAATTTGGACTTCACCAAAATTGAAGTAGATGCAAACCTTTACCACATTCTGGTAGAAGGTAAATTGTTGATTATAATTTTATAAATTGATGAATTGATTTTGAATGGTTATGAAAAAATTGTTAGGTCTTACAAGGAGGACCTTGCAAGAGAGTTTGAATTGAAGGACATGGGTCTGGTGCACTATTTCCTCGGTTTGGAAGTATGACAAGGATAAGGGGAATTATTTATCTCTCTTAGAAAGTATGCCAATGAGATACTTCAGAAGTTCCACATGGACAAATGCAAACCCATGGAGACTCCTCTAATGACCAACTAGAGGAAGGAGGATTCCACTTTAGGTGAGAAAGTGGATGCTACCGTGTATAGGAAGTTGGTGGGTCCACTCATGTATCTGGTGAACACATGTCTAGACATGTGTTATGAAATCAACCAGCTGAGCCAAGAAATGGTTCGATTGAACAAATTATTTTGGAGGGTTGCTAAACATGTATTACGGTACCTCAGAGGCACAATTCAGTTTGGAATTTGGTATAGACAGATAGAGAGAGTGAATCTATGTGGCTTCACAGATGTAGATTGGGCGAGAGGTCCATCAGAATAGAAAAACATATCAGGAGGAATTTTTAGTGTTGGGTTATCATCAGTTTCTTGGTACATTATGAAGCAAAGATGTGTAGAACTCAACCTAACAAAAGCAGAGTACATGGTTGCCATCCAAGAATCATGTGAGGCTATCTGGATGAGAAAGATTTGTGTTGGGTTATTTGGGTAGATGATGGATCCTACTATGATTTTCTGTGACAATAATAGTTGTATCAATCTCTTTGAGAATTTAGTTTTTCATGATCAATCCAAGCACATATATATCTAGTATCACCATCTAGGATATTGTGTGCAGAGGCATATCATGTTGTTGTAGTACATTCCGATAGAGGAATAAGATGTAGGCATTTTGAAAAAATACTTTTCAAGAGGTAATTCAATTTCCATAGAAGAAAGAATAGGGTATATGATAATCCCTTTATTTCTGAGAGGGAGTGTTGAAAATCCAGCAAGACAATCTAGTCTAACTTTTCCTTGGTCAAACTAGATTAAAATTCGAATTTCAATTTGAACACAATAATTGGAGGTAGTTAATTGAGGTGACATGGATTTTGTCACTCAGTTAACTCAGTAAATTAGAGTTGGAGACACTTAATTTCAGTTCTACATGATTGATTGATAATTTGTAGCAATCTAATTCATTTAAGTTGAGCTATTGTGAGTTAAAATAGTTTCAATTGTTGGAGAAACTAGTGGAGGGTCAAGTTTTGTAGTGTAGTTTCAATCACACTCAATGGTCATCCAGTTAAATGATCAATCGACCTAAAACAATTTATGCATGCAGATAATTTGAGTTACCCAACTGAGATTGGATTTCAAGGGCAGTGTACTATTAGTTGTAAACTAGTCCAAGTTGTATATGTGGTGCATGCAGTTAGATATTTGACAATCGTAATTTCGCAGTTCCTTGGTGAGAAATTCCTAAAAATTAGGGGAAATTTCCAAAGGAAACAACACAAGGAAATAGGAGTTTTGCGGCTCGAAAATTTTCCTAACTATTGGGAAGGATCAGTCAGTTAGGCAGAGGATCGATGATGCAGGTATAGAATGAGCTCAAGCTTGAGCAGAGCATATTGTATTCATCCAGATTCTTTCATTAATGAAATATAGATATTAAGGGGTTTTGAGCAGTTGATTTCCCCTATATAAATCACTATGTATGTGTGTTGAATCTTGATGCATGTTAATGATTTGTGTTCTTGATCATGAATTTGCTTCCGCAAATTAGTAGAGTAGATTCTAGTCTTATGATTTAGTAAATTTCATGAGCAGTTTAGGATCTACACATTAATTTCTACACCCTAATGACTCTATCATAAATAGATCATCCACATAAAGTAATATAATGAGTGACTCGCCTCCTACAATCAAATATTAGGGGTTAGAATTTTCCTCGCTCTTCATGAATCTCATCTACTACAAGTAGATATCAATAGGACAATACCATGATTTGGGAGCTTTCTTGAGTCCGTATAGCGCCCTCTTCAACCTACACAAATGAGTATCTCTTCCATGTGTCTAAAATCCTATTGGTTTTTCGATATACACCTCATATTATATCACCTCGTTTCAAAAAATTGTCTTCACATCTATCTACTGAATTTTCCATCCCATTTGTGTTGCTAATGAGATCATGACCCTGATAGAAGTTTATCTAGCCACTGGAAAGTGAATGTCTCCTTATAGTCTATTACCTCCTTATAAGAAAAAACCTTAGCAAAGAACTTAGCCTTATATTTTTCCACATTGTTCTATGTGGAATTTTTTATCTTGTAGATCCATCAAGAGCCAACTAATGACCTATCCACATGTCTAGGAACAACCTCCCATACATCAGTGAGTGTGATGGAGTTATACTCCACCATTGTATCTTTCCACACCTAATGTTGTGCAACCTCCTGATAGTTGGAAGGCTCTTTTTTAATGACCTTTGTCACCAATTCCTTATACCTATATAGTTGTTTGTGCTCTCTAGTGTTCACCCTAGGAGCTCTGAAAAACTCCTATGCATCCTTCAATGTCTGAAGCACCTCCCTATTTCTTGTTATGTTGGTGGTGGGTGTAGCTTCATGCTCCTCATCCTGCCCATGTTTCCCCGCCTAATGAGAAATCAGTAGATGGCCTACACCTGAGCTAGTTCTCATACTAGGAGCTGTACTTGTTCTCTACTAAACCTATGGTTGTTTCTCAACCCTTGGAGCTTCTATTGGGCTAATCTGATCATCTGTTGACAACTCACGAGATCTTCTAAATGCTTTCTCCTCTTGAAATTTAACATCATGTCTCATGATAATCCCTCTACTACTAGGAATGTAGATCATGTATGCCCTGTCTTTTCATTGTATCCAACAAAATAACCCTTCTCTACAGTGTGATCCAATTTGGTGCATTTTTCTTCTTGTACAATAAGTTATACTACCAAATATTCTTAAATTCCCAACCTCTGGCTTCTTCTTTGTAAAAGTATCTTCTAGTGTCATCTTCCCCAATTCTTTGTGAGGAACCATGCTGTGAATGTACAATAATTTGCTACATGCCTCTTCCAATAGACACTTAGGCATATACTGGTCATATAAAATATCCCTGATTTCCCCAATTATTATCCTATTCTTTCTATTTGTGACCCCATTTTTTTGTGGGTTATAGGGGGTTGTCCACTCTCTTCTAATTCCCTCCTTCGCATAAAATACCATGAATTCCTTAACTATGTACTCGTCTTCATTGTCTATTTGAAGCACCTTGATCTTTATTCCTATCATGTTCTCCACAAGAGGCTTGAACCCTTGGAAGTAATTGAAGGCTTCATCCTTTGCCTTCAATAAATATATCTCAGTTTTCCTAGAGAATTCATTGGTAAATATTACAAAAATATTCATAACCCTTGAGATATTTTGTAGACAATGTGGCACACACATCCAAGTGTATCAACTAAAGCACACCATTGGCTCTATTTTCACTCCTTGGGAATGCTAATTTTGAAAACCTCCCAAGAATTCATCCTCTACACACATTATCATGTTCTGTGCTAATTTTTGGAACTCCTATCATGCTCCCCAAGAAATTTGAGTTCTCCATGGTGTAAATGTCCCATCCTCCTATGCCATAGCTCTCCCATATATCTTCTACTGATGTTGTTAATTAGTGCCTTTGGAGAATCTAACTGCAACTTTAAAACTTGTTTCTCCAAACCCCAATTTGTTTGATCATCTTAAACTTTGGTGTATGTTGTACACCTTCTACACCGCTAATCGAAGGGATCAAAAATATGCTCAAAGATAAAAGTGCCTAAAATCGCTCGAAACTAGTGCCAAATCATATATCGTCATTCTGATTCCAACGATGCTTGAATAGCCTCAATCTGACAACACATGTGAAAGTTATCATGTTATAATTTTTTTTGCAAACAACTAAAAAATTAATTTGTAGGGTTAACTGGGTTGCTGACTAGGCAGGTCATACATGTGATGTGGCATTGACGTCTGTAGATGACTAGGCATGTATGTAAGGTAGATGGACCAATGACATGTTGACATGTGGCATGGTCATACAGGGTGATTTGGAGAGTTGTGATTGGTCATTTTATTTTGGTCTAGCCAATTACGAGGTACCACGTGGCCCTCATGATTTGGCCAAAATTGTGTTGGGTCAACCGACCAACCCAACAAGGAATCGATCCCACGACCTTATGTCCAACAACCAACTGCCAAACCATCACACCAAATTTGTTTCTCATTTAATATGGTTGGTGAAATTTTATTTAAATTTTAATTTTTTTATGGTTGGCGGAGGGGGTGGGGCACGTGGCCCCAACCCCTGATTACACGAAACCCATACAACCAGAGCAGAGGGAGGAGGGTTGAGGAACATGAACCCAACCCTGGTCACAACAAAACCCATGAAACCATGGTGGATATTCATGTAGGGGTGGCGGCAAGCATGTGGCACCCCGCTAAGCTTAACCCCTAGTCATATTATTAACCATATGACCCAAAGTCGTAGGAACAAGAGTGAGCCTTATTGGTGCATTTATTCATATGAAATTTTACATTGTTGGTGGCAGAGTCAATGCCAATCCCAAGAGAAATTTTCTCCCATCGGACTTGTCAAAAGGTGAGTTTCTTGGTTAGTTGGTTTGGTCATTTTGCAGGACAGATAATAGAGAAAGTAACCAGGGAGGCTTAACTTTGCCACTTTTCAATATTTTTGAGCCCAGGAAGAACCTACACAAGGGTTTTTGGGTGTTTTGGACACAATGGAAGAATTTTTTTTGTGATTTCTACATTTTAAGTTGAACAATTTGTAGATCCAAGTCCTTTATGTTGTATACATAGACTATTTTTTAGCTTTCCAAGGCCATATGGAGACCTTTTTTAGCATGAAAAGAGCCTAGATAGGGGTTTTTTAGCCTTTCAAACACAACTGAAATAGTTTTTTCTTCATTAGAGTAGCCAGTTTCCATCTATTCTCAGTATGATTGTGGAAAAATACCATTTTAACAATTCATTATGAAGAAGTTGAATTTTCTCTTCTTGATCTCAGAATGAGTACAAGGACCTTTTGCCACATTCAGTAAGATGGTCCTTTTCTTTTGGTGCCATCATTTATTTGCTAAAGGAAGTCAACTTGTGAGTGATATTTCTATGAAGGAGAACGTTTTTTTGAAGAAGAAAAAGTGCCAGTCTAAGACAGTTTACTTTATGAGTCGAATATTTGTAATGTGCTCTTTTTTTTGTTGATATCCATACAATGGTCTAGCCATTGGTGCTGGGCATGGAGACGTAGTCCACACTAGATGAAATCCATTATCACTTGGTTTTTATCTTCTTCATTTTCATCTTTAAGTTCATTTAAAACTTAACTATTCACTTTTGAATAAGTTACAATCTATGTGACTGTTTGAATACCCAAATTTATCAAAACTTGCAAACTATCATAGGATGATCACTTTTCATATCATTGGTATCAAAGCAGGTTCTGAATAGATTGCAAGCATGGGTGAAATTTTGTATAAGCATGCAATAATCTTAGAACTGGAAGAGATGAATTCCTCTCTTGAAGTGGAGAACATGAAACTAAGAATATTTCTCGAAGCATCATAGGATGAGAAGAATAAGTTATGCCCTATGTTGCAGAATTTCATTGAAGAGAAAACTAGGGAATTCTCAGCTACGGAAGATTCCCGCAAGACTTGAAAATTTTGTGGTCATGTGATGACTGATGTTTGTACCCTTTTCCAGTTGAATAAAATTACTTATATGTTAAATCACAAGATTTGTTTTCTTCAATCTTCATCTACAAAAGAGAAGAGGGGGGAGATGGCTCAACTTCAGGAAGAGGACCAAGAGCCATAAGAAGAAAATGTGGTAAAAGATACTTAATGTTCAATTCATTCTATTAACAATGGTAATGCTTCTTTTGCATAATTTGAGAAACATACCAAGGGTAATTGGTAAGAAATTGTTGACCAAAATAGGATACAATAGTAAGGGTCTTGGAACTCATATTCACGGTATCATAAACCCTATTGAGGTGAGAAAAAAAACTATGCATGAAGGATTGGGATATTTTCAAGAATAATTTGGAGAATGATCCAAAACTGTAAATTCAAGGAATTATTCAAGTGTGAAATTCATGAAGAAAGAACTCCTAAAAGTTGAGGGAATATCATATCATGATGATGATGTTGGTGGAAAACCATCTCCAAAGATTGATGAGCGCTTCAAAGGAAGAACTAAGTCAATTACTCCTCGTCAATCAAGTTCTCCTCGCCAAACTCATAATTCAAAGGAAAATCATAAAAGGTATAAATGTCCTTATTATTCAAAAGCATTATATGATTATAAGCAACATGATGATTTGGATAAAATGTTGTGGAATGTGTTTCCCTGTATATTTTTCATGCACATAACCATTATGTATTCAAGTTCCAAAAAAGGAAAGCCTAGTTCGATAAAGTGAATATGTCAATTAGGAGTGAGACTAGGAAGGAAGATCCTCTTCCAAGTTCAAAGAAATTTTTGCTAAGAAATTTTCACAACAAATTTTGTACTCATTGCAACATAAGTGGGCATTGGATTGAAAAGTGTTGGAAGTTGCATCCACATATTCATCCAAAGAAGGAAAAACAATCCATGAAATCACTCAAGAAAGAAAAGGAATATGAAATTCAGAGACACACCATAACCATCCTAGTAGCAGCTCCAGAAGAAAGAGAAATGTAGAAAGAAACTCCCTAGCCTGGTTGGGTAAGAAATGGTTGGAATATTTGTCTAGTTAAATAATACATTTATTTTTTATTTCACATGTTCCATATCCCCACAGCTGGGTATTTTGTAAAAGTGATGTTATGAATAAAGAACTTATATGAAACATTGTTTCTTTGGAATTTTATGTTATTTTGGCTTGTTGATGAGTCAATTTTTTGGGAATTTGAGAGTTGAATTTATTACATATTGTAAAAAAATAAATGCATCTCCTTCATGGATATTGTGGTTAGAATCATAAAATTTTAGATGAGCATTTTCATTACATCCAACACGCCTATAATCGTGCAAAGCAATCATCTATGCAAGTATATCCATTTGAAACTTGTTTGGGTTATTTTCCAAAATCTCTTTGGATTTCATATTCAGTAAATATATTGCAGTATATTGACATAGTGATGTGGACAAAGCCAAATATTTTATTGAAAAAATTCAGCTAGTGCATCAAAGAGTACAAGAGCATTTTGAGAAAATAAAATCAAAGTACAAATTAAGGCATGACAAGCATTGAGTTGATCATGATTTCCAAGTGGGAGAACAATTTTGGTTGTATATAAGCAAGGAAAAAATTCAAGGTGAAGGTAAGAAGCTCAAGCCAATCAGATATGATCCTTTTAAAATTTTGGAGAAGATTGGTAGCAATAATTTCTGATTATATTTTCCACCTTATATGCAAATTTATTCTGTTGTGAATGTGGAAAAATTGAGATTGTATGAGCCTCCAATGATTGAAAATCATGAAGAGAATATTCAGATTCCATATATTGAATATTTTTCTCCTCAATATTTAGATGAGTTGCAAGAAGACTCAATCCTTGATAGAAGAATCAAGACTTCACGCAGAGGCAATGTGGAGTATCTTCGAGTGGGGTTCAAAGGTACCAACCCAAGTAAATCAAGCTGGATTGAGATCAGTAAAGTGAGGTAGTTGTATCCTCAGTTACCTGCTAAGTAAAAACATACTTTTGGTGATACAAAAGCTTCTAGTGGGAGGAATGATCTAGGGGATCAAAAATATGCTCAAAATCACTCAAAACTAGTTCCAAATCACATATCTCGTTGTTATGATTCCAATGAAGCTTGAATCACCTCAATATTACACCATATGTGAAAATTATCGCATTATGAATTTTTTGGAAAACAGTTATAAAGTAAACTTGTAGGGTTGACTGGGCTGCTGACTGGGCAGGTCATACAAGTGACATGGCGGTTATGTTAGTAGATGATTGGTAAGGTATGATGGACATATGATCCAATCATGTGTTGAAAATCTGCATGGTTGTAGAGGTTGATTTGGTAAGTTGTGATTGGTTTTTTGGTTTTGGTCTGGCCAATTAGGATTTGCCACGTGGTCCTCGGGATTTCTACCAAAATTTTATTGGGTCGGGCGACAACCTAGTGGGGAATCGAACCCACAACCTCACATCCAACAATCGACCTCCAAAAAATCATATCAAATTTCTTTCTTGTTTAATATGGTGGGAAAATTTTTATTTAAATTGTAAATGTTTTATGGTTGGAAGACGGGGTGGGGAACATGGCCACAACCCCTGGTTACATGACACCCATACAACTAGAGTAGAGGACCCCAACCTTAGTCACATTAAAAGCCATGAAACCATGGCAGATATTCAGGCGTAGGCATGCGTGGGTGCGTGGCACCCTGTCGCGCCCATCCCCCAATCATATTATTAACCATATGACCCAGAGTTGGAGGAACATGATTGAGCCTTATTAGCGTGTTTATTCATCTAAAAATTTGCATCATTGGTGGCAGAATCAGTGCCAATCTATAGAAAAAATTTCACTCGAAGAACCTTCCGAAAGGCGAGTTTCATTGCCTCGTTAGCTATTTTGGTCATTTTGAGGGATAGATAGTAGAGAAAGGAACCAAGGAGGCCTAACTTGGCCATTTTTTAGTCTTTTTGAGCCCCAAAAGAGCTTGCACAGGGGTTTTTTGGGTGTTCTGGACACAATGGAAACATTACTTATATGATTTGAACATTGTAAGTTGAAAAATTTTCAGAGCTAAGTCCTTTGTGTTGCAGATAGAGATTGTTTTTATCTTTTTGATGCTATATGGAGACCTTTCTTAGCACGAAAAGATCTTAAATAAGGGTTTTCAATCCTTCCAGACACATCTGCAGCAACATTTTCTTTAATAGAGAAGCCAATTTCAGTCTACTCTCAGTATCATTGTTGTAAAATACCATTTCAACACTTCATTATGAAGCAGTTGAATTTGTAATTCTTGATATCGTAATGAGTATGAGGACATGTTTCCACATTCAGTAAGAGAGTCCTTTTCATTTGGCGCCATCATTTCTTTGATAAATGGAGTCAACGTGTGAGTGAGAGTTCTCTGAAGGAGAATGTTCTTTGAATAATAAACAATGCCACTCTAGAAGGTGGTTTACTTTATGATTCAAAGATTTGTAATGTACTCTTTTTGTTCTTGAGATCAATAAAGTGGTATATCCATTGGTGTAGGGCCTGAAGATGTCCTGAAGACATAGCCCACACTGGAAGAAATCTGTTATCACTTGGTTGCTCTCTTCTTCAGTTTCATCATGTTGGTTTCATATGGTTTTGTTTCATATTTAAGTTCATTTAAAACTTAACTATTCACTTTTGAATAAGTTACAATATAAGTGACCGTTTGAGGGCCCAAATATATCAAAGCCTTCAAAGTGTTAAAGGAATAACAATTTTCAAATCACCCACAAAATAGACATCATATCCCTTTCTTGGAGTGTAGAAACTGAAATCTGGTGCATACCTAAACCTAGAAACTGCAACACATCTGTAACATCGCTTCTCTTTCCTAACTCTCTCTGAATGTTGATGGTAACTCTCCCAATTGGAGTACATTTGGACTTGTTTCTCATCTATATCTGGAAGTCCATCTCTGCTTCCTTATAGCTAGGAAATGTTTCTCTAACCCTCCTCATATTTGTTGAAGCTCCATTATCGATATATCAGACACCTGTGGATGTAGAGCTAGAGAGGGAAAATATGAGAGTGAATTTGTCCTCTAGCCTCGAAGACAAATACTCAATTTCCATTTAATATAGTACTTCCTTCCCTTTATTTTCCCCCTTCTTTCAATTAAGAAATTGGCTGATATAGTGTCCTAACTGACCAAAACCAAAGCACTTTATTTTACTCAATTATTTATTTTTATTTTCTCCTTTTGGGCCTAATCTTTGTTGGAACCCTTCTTTTCCTTCCCTTTTCCTGTCAGGGCTACATTTTCATGTTCCTTATCAACCTTTGGAGTTTTGTCACTACTACTATCACTACTACTAACCAAGCTAATCCTATGCTCCTCATGAGTGAAATCATTCCATAGGAGATCCCAACTCGGTAATTGGTCTCGGCTATTAATAAATTGGAAAAAGACATCCCACTTCCTGGATAACCCATTTAGGGACACTCGCACAAGCGCGTCATCACTTGGCTTGTCTCCAACTGCAGCCAATCCATCCCTGGAAAGTCAAACTCTAGGAAGATAGGAAACCACGTATTCACCCTTGAGCATTTTGAGTGTCCTTATCTTTTCTCTAAGAATTGCCAATTTTTTGTTTTTTGTGGGATTATAGTACATATATTTTATAATTTCTTTCCACATATCCTTCGTTGTTTCCTTATCTACAGTATGAGGAACTATATGGTCCTTGACACAATCAATAATAATCCTCTTGGTTTTGGTATTCTGCTTTTTGTAGGTTGTCAATTGTTGTGGATCTATCGATACAACATTAAAATTCTCGACATACTCCTTCAATACATTCTCATCCAATAGAATAGAAATTAGAGATTTCAAAATTCCAAAGTTAGAGGCTCCATCCAATGTACCTTGATCTCTCAAACCTGCTATGGCCATATCTAAAATAATGGAAATATAGCGAAATCGAAAATACGAAGAAAATAAATTGGGTTATGAACCCTCGTCTTTCTCTTCATGTTCCTTGCATTGATTTACTCCTACAAACCCTATATGCTTAGATATGATCTAATAACATGTGAAATTTCCTTAATTGCAGTTACTCCAGAATTTATTGTTTTATATATTATAGGTTATTCCTCTTCAGAAATTAATTACGAAAAATAATGAATAAATTACTATTGCAATTTTCACAAATAATAACAATAATGAGAAAGCATGCACACACACAATTATGAACATTGACATTTTTGAACAAATTTTCCCTCAAAAAATCCCAGTGTGGGGAAAACCAGTTTTGGAGATGAGGGTTTTATTATTAATCTTTAACAAACATTGAAAATTATAATATGCTTTCCTCTTATTGGAAAATCTCCAACAAATATTTGTCTCTTCACCAAAATGATATGGAAACCACAAATTCACCCTTTGAAAATGTATTCAGCCTCCCCATGCAATTCACACTTCTTCTCAAAAACTTTCACTGGATATGAAAATCACACTAGTTGCTTGAGTAATTCGCATTTCCTTTAGGAAAATTCGCTATTGGCACTGCTAAACTCGATCCTTATTTTGTTGATGAATTCGACCTCTCACTAGAAACTAGAAATCAGTGAGAAAATTCCTCTAGAAATTATCTCCCTAATATTTTATGTTGAAACCCTTCTATTAGTGTCTCCCTTTCTCAAACGACACCCTTTCTATCACTACAAACTGGGTGATTTGAACTCCTTGTGATGTCTCCAACTGACCCATCAATTTTCTCTTATAATCTCTCGTTGAACAACCAATTTCCATGGTCTAATCCAAATTGATGGCTAAGACCATATTGACCCCATAAAATGCATTTTCCAAAAGTCTAAAGAAAAATTGATTTACCTAAATTAATCTAATTTAATTAACTAGTTTTTCCTAAGTTAGACTTGGGAAAATATTTAATAATTGGCTAATTAATCTAATTAAGGAATTTTCCTTCGAAACTTTTCCTCGATCTTGGAGATAATTATCCTCATGTGTTCCTTAGCCTAATATACACCAACATATACTATAACACCTTCTTAAGCTACTGAAAAAATAACAACAATGATTCATCTAATTTTGGTCCTCTAGGGAGGAGCTTTCTAGGATTACAAAAAAACTATATTGGAAATTGATTATTTCTAATGAGCTACATGCAAAAATTTGCAAAAATCAATGAGAAGAAAAACACATTTGTGATGAGAGTACATTGTTGGCATTATAGTGTTGGCATTGGTGTCAACAAGCTATTGGTGTTGTTGGTCATATGCATGTGTGATGAGTGCTTGGTATTGGATGATTGGTGATGGTCTTATTAGTTGGAATTGATGTCAACATACCTATGACTGGGCCTAGTGGAGATGATGTTGTGGTTACTGACTTGGAGATGGATTCACATGTGGTGATTTGTTTGAGGTTGGCATGTTGTGTTGATTGGAGATGTTGTTGTTGCAAGTGGTTGGAGTGTTTCTCTAGATGTTTCTTGAGTCTCAACATGTCTTGGAGACATTGGACTATTGTTTCATGTGTTCATTTGCATGCTTCTTTTGTTGGAGGTTCTTCCATCAGTGTTGGAGGAAGTTGTATGACATGTTTCTAATGTTGCGGGACTTATATATGTTTCTATAGGTGATGGAGATGTTGTTAGAGGTTTTAGAGATGTTGTGGTTGTTTCTTGAGGATTTTTAGTTGTTGGCCTTGGTCCTAAGGTTGGAATAATAGGTATTGCATGTCATAGACTTGTTCCTTTCCTATTCATCAGTTGCAGACTTATCTCAGTGGCTTGGAGGAGTCATCAAATGATGAAGAAAATGATCCAATAGGTGGCAAAGGTTCTAGACTAAAGAACTGATGCTTTTACTGAGTTTTATCCCCATTCGCATGCATGTTGAGTCAAGAGAGAAGTTGAGATGCTAAATTCACATGGATTATAGTGCTAAGGGAGTGGATATGGATTTTTCACTAAAATTCCTCTACGTTGCTTGCGTTGTTGAGCTAATTTATGTATTGAGGCTACATCCTCGATCGTAACTTTTCGGTTTATGGTTGGAAAAGTTCGTGGGGCATCCATAAGCTGATTAAATTTGAAAAGATAAAAAATTCTAATGGATTCAGTGGTTTATTGAGTCGATGAGTTGAATCCGGATCAAATCAACAATATGAACATATTTGTGGTTCTCAGTATTTATAAGTAACTATTGAGTTGAGCACTTGATTTCATCTACATATTGGAGGAATTCCATTGTGAGTTGGTTGATTTTCTAGTTGTTGTGTGTAGTGAATGCGAGCTTGGAGAAGAGCCTGCAAGCTCCATGTTTATCTAATGCAGAATTTTTAAAGAAGATTGCGATTATAGCAGTAGATAGTTGAAGTATGATTCAGACATGATATTGGTGTAGTGAGTGATAAGATGGATTTTTGATTGCAGAAGTAATTAGTGAGATTGTGTTGCAACTATTGGAGATTGTATTTTCCTATTATTTTAAACATGTTTGATTGAGGTTTGATGTTATGTTGTTGTAGTGCTAATGTTGAGCAAGTTTTAGGAGTCCAATATGAAAATATATGAAATGAGGCATGCATGGAGGAAGTGAAGGCATGGAGGATTTGAGTATATAGTGACTTTGTGGATTCAGTAGAAGGAAGATCTTTCTCTGTCTAATGGTAGTTGGATAGTGTAATGTTCCTTTTTAGGAATTTCGTGAAAATGGTCCTCAAGGACGCTGTATAAGGAAGCAAATGTAAAAATAAGCTGAACCGGGACTTGGATCCCTTTGTCCACCCTTCATACACTACTCTTCTAGAAGATGAGCTCAAAGAAATAACCTTAGGAGGTTATTCAGATCCTCAAAACCTGTATATCCCAAACAATTCTTAAAAGGGAGAGCTATAGCAATACATAAACTTAAATAAGTAGCAGCAGTGAAATATCAATACATATGGTGCAAGAAGAGTGCATAGCCATTATATTATGTGCAGATGCAAATATATATACAAGAACTTGAGGAAATTCCTCTCAAGCTAAGCTAGATCAGTCCCAAGACAATTGTACATGCAAAAGAAAAGATACATAGCTACACAACCCAACAACAAGATATGACTGCGCAGTCTATAGTGAGAAATAATTGAAAACTGATATGTATACAAATATGTAGCAATAAAAAGCTCAAATAAAGTGGGGCAGCAAGATCTCAACCCCAGAAAACAATGCTACAACAATCCTCCAAGGGATTGGCCAAAATACACTAAATGGAAAAATGTCGGAGTTGCTGGGTAGCAGCAGCAACTCAATAACAATACAAAAATGGAGAAGGATGGAAATTCTGAAAATGATGAATAAACCTCCTCCAATGATCTTCAAAGTGAAAGTCTGCTCCCTTCACTGAATATTACACCCTCCAATCCATAGTGTGAACCCCTCCTACAAGTGCCCACAGAAAATAACGCAATATGGAGAAGATACTGCGCTATAAATGAGATGAAACATATGGCCCAATGCCAAAATATACAATGAAGCTTTTGGATCTTCCTCACTGATCTCCCAGAGAAATATTGAGCTCCTCCTCTGCAAAACTAGCTCCGGAAGTAGGTGATAATGAATCCTCACTGCAACCCCCAGCAACTTAACATTTCTGCCAAGCTGGAAAAATGTTGTAGCTAAATATGGTTACCTTGGCCTCAAGCCTGGATGTGAGGAGAATGAAGATCAGGTCCTCCAAAGCTTCCCAATGAAGGAGAGGAAACTTCTAAACAAAAATCTCCCTTGTGCTAAGCAGCACAAGCTATTCCAGTTGAACAACTAGAGAGAGCAGAGAAAATTCGAAATCTTCAACATAATGAAAAATGGCTCTCCTTCCCTCTTTATGCCAAGAGGATGCTTCCTTGCCATGGAACCCACCCATTAGGGTTTCTCTCATCCAATAATATCCCTCCTATGAAAACATCATTGTCCCACTTTGTGACTCACTCCCTCCATGCAGTGTTGTTTGACTTGGTCAAACTGGACCTAGTCTTCTTGTATTTTCCCCTTTTCACACTAGGAGATGAAAAATAAGCCACTTAAGTGAATCCTTTCCACATTAGGAGTGTTTATTAAGCTTCTTCATGGGCCCCCTTACCCATTTTATTCTTCTTATTAAAAGGAAAGCAAAATTAATGTTCCAATTAACTTAATGAAAATTTTGGAACATTACAGTCCTCCCCTCCCAAAGATTGCTTGCCCTCAAGCAAGGGCAAGGGTAGACTGATTCTTCTTCTCCTATTCTGTAGCACCTATGTATGATTATCTCATCAATAAATCTCCCACATTACTTCTCCTCAGCATGTAAATTAGCTACCAAGCTATCATCATGAAAAAGTGAGGTGCTCAAGAGAGTGGCAAAGTGTTGTCTAGAGGTCCTCCCAAGGTATGGAGTCTTAAATGTGCTGGGAGACATTCTCCCCATGTGTATCCTCCATTCCCAAACAATCAACCATGAAAAATGAGTCACCTTCCAACTAGGCAACTCCGGGAAATCATCCTCCACCTTGTGCTCATGTATAATAGGTGGGTTGGAAATCTGAACATGGTAGGCTTCATAGCCTACCCCATGCTGTCCTCTTCTCCACTTATGGTAAGTGTGGAGTGAAAACTGAACTTGGGCTATAATAGTGTTGCCCTCAAGTGGTAAGATGAAGTCTAGATCCCCAACGATCTCTCCCTCGACACTGTAAATAAAGTTGGCCCAAATCATCTCATATGTGATGAATTGGAATTAATCATCATATGGTATCCAATCAACCATATGGTTCACCTCATGGAGAAACAAATATCTTGTCATGGTGACCATATCCTCTTCCATACTCCACTTAGAGCATGTAATGCAAAAAGTATGGAGGCCTTGAACACATCCTCCCAATGTGTTTCTCCTCCCTTATGATACATATGGGGCTGATGCTGATATATGGCTGAAACATAATGATCTTCAAGAGATACCCAAGCCATCCCATCAAATCCAACACCCATGGGGTGCCTCCCCAAAAAGCTCAAGCTCTCCAAATGGTTCCTCCCATTTGAAAGCAAGAGATGCAACATGGAAATCAAGTTTGGCCCACTTTTTTTTCTAAAATATGCAGCATGAGAAATATGGAGAACCATATTCCCTATGGGCATCCTCAATTCTTGTGCCACTCCTCCAATGGTGCTTCCCATGTCCAACATTCTACTAGCAGAATATGGAAGCATAAATCTGTGAGAGCAAGGAGGTGAAACATAGCTCCACACATGGAACCAATGTAGGGCATCATTGGCCTGCCTCAATATATAGTGCAACAAGTGTCCTTTCAGCCACTTGTTTGCTGCCACCTTCATCCTGCAAGATGAGATCATGAAAACATAATTTGGTGCCAATGGTGCACACCGAAAATCCTGTGGCTTTTCCCCACAATCCACCAATAATATGGCCATCATAATTGCTGCAATTAACCATAAGTACAAAAAAACATAATGTGAAATAAGGAAATATCCTCCTTGATATGATATGCTACTCAAAAATATAAGAGAGTGCAAAACATAAAGCAAATAGTTACCTCCCTCATCATGTACTGTGGTCTTTGAGCTGAAATGGCTCAAGTGAAAATTCTCCATTACTACAATAGAGTAGGGAAGTGGTTGTGCCAACCATCTCATCATCTCTCGGGCTATGCATCTGACCATATGCTGATATACATCCATTATGATGCCCTCCCAAGTGGACTCTTCCATCAGTAAATAGTATGCATAAGAATTCATGAAAGGAGAATCCATAAATGCTGCATGTAGGTACCTCCCCTTGTGCTTGTGAACCCAAGCCAAGAAGATCAAAATACAATAAGGTATGCTTCCATCCATTGCTCCCTCATCCACATCTCCTACATGCCTCCAAGGTACATCACTTGTGAAGTGGTCTTGGGAACACCTCAACAAGAAATCCCAGCTCTTAAGTGATAGCGCTGCTGGCCTGTAGAATAGGGCCACTGTCATCTCAAAGCTCAATTCTTTGACATGGATCTTGTCAAAGACTCTACTCATCATGTTGTTTCACATATAGAGTCCCTCCCATGAATAAGGTATTGCTTGGGCATCTAAGGCCAAGGAGCAACCCCTTTGCACTATGCCAGTGCCTCCTCCTGCTCCTGCAACATCTGGATATAATCTGAGCAACAAGAACTTTTGTTGCTCCTCCATACTCCCACCATAACAAATATGTGAAGGTGGCATAATGAGTTGTAAGAAGAATTCCATCTCATCATAATGCACCCATGCTCCTCTCTGTCCCATGGTGTAAGTATCTTACCAGTCCTCCTCCTTCTCCATACCCCATGAAAAAGGATAGGTCCTATGCTAACCAAACTCTCTCAAGAGTAGCCAACGCAGCCTTGCCTCTTGCTGCCCTGTGTCATAAACTTGAAAAAGGCTCACCATCCTCTTGCCTTTCATCCACATCCACTCAAATCCTTGTGGATGTCCCCCTTCATCCTGCATCTTGGTATCCTCCCAACAAGGGCTACCATCTTCCCAAAATAGATTTTGGCCTTTGCATTTCATGGGACATTGAAATGCAATCTCTTTCATGAAAAAGTTTCTAAACCCAAACCTAATGGTGGTACACAAAATATCCATGATGTATAAGGATGATGGCACAACGCAGTGAAAAATTCCTGCTCTAGACAATCAACATGTAATGATACACAATCCTCCATGAGAAATAAAAACTTAGGCATACCTTGGAGAGTTTTGGAAAAATATTGTGTTGCAGCAAGAGTCTCTTCCTCAATAGTGCGAGATGCCTAAACTGTTGGAGATGAAGGTTGCTTCTCCATCATCATGGCAGTGTTGGTATGTGTTTCTTCAACAGGTGGTGAGGGCTCCTCCCTCCTTTGACCAAATCTTCTGATCAATCTTTGAGAAAAATCAGCAAGAGTAGAGACCCTTGCATGGTCCCAATGGTTGAACCACCAAGTCTTTGCTTCACCCTCAAGGTGTGGCGCTGCAACTTCTACAACCTCTCTGTCTAATATAGGATGTAGCAGGAAGAAATCCTCTATTCTCCTCATCCAAGCCTCTGCTGCCCATGTGAGTGATCCATCAAATGTGGACAATAGAAATCTATTGCCTCTCATCATCCCATAACTGTGGGGTCTTCTCTCTTCTTTCTACTGAATACATTGTGGGAAAGATAGAGTCTCTTGGAAGGCTCTAGGGTTTTCTTGGTACTGAGCAAGATACTTTATAATTTTGAATTCCAAGTGTTTCTCATGCTCCATTTCTCCTCCTTGGTGAGAGTAGGAAGTGCATGGTCCTTCCTCTTCTCTTTCTTCAGTCTTCTCAACCTCCTTGGAGAGGCCTTTGCTCAATATAAAAACTGATGAGAGTAATATCATCCTCTACATCATCTTGATCTCTTCTGTCTCTGTAATTCAAACTTCCATAGGCTGGGCCAAGTTCGAAACTCTGGTACCACTGTAATGTTCCTTTTCAGGATTTTCAGGAAAATGGTCCTCAAGGATGTTGTATAAGGAATCCAATGTAAAAATAAGCTGAACCGGGACTTGGATCCCTTTTTTCACCCTTCATACACTACTCTTCCAGAATATGATCTCAAAGAAATAACCTTAGGAAGGTTATTCAGATCCTCCAAACCTGTATATCCCAAACAATGCTCAAAAGGGAGAGCTAGAACAATACATAAACTTAAACAAGTAGCAGCAGTGAAATATCAATACATATGGTGCAAGAAGAGTGCATATCCATTATATTATGTGCAGCTACAAATATATATACAAGAACTTGAGGAAAGTCCTCTCAAGCTAAGCTAGATCAGCCCCAAGACAATTGTACATGCAAAATAAAAGGTACATAGCTACACAACCCAGCAACAAGCTATGACTGCATAGTCTATAGTGAGAAATGACTGCAAAATGATATGTATACAAAGATGTAGCAATTAAAATCTCAAATAAAATGGAGGAGCAAGATCTCAACCCCAGAAAACAATGCTACAACAATCCTCCAAGGGATTGGCCAAAATACACTAAATGGAAAAATGCCGGAGTTGCTGGGTAGCAGCAGCAACTCAATAACAGTACAAAAATGGAGAAGGATGGAAATGCTACAAATGATGAAGAAACCTCCTCCAATGATCTTCAAAGTGAAAGGCTGCTCCCTTCACTGAAGATTACACCCTTCAATCCATAGTGTGAACCCCTCCTGCAAGTGCCCACTGAAAATAACACAATACGGAGAAGAGACTGCGTTGTGAATGAGATGAAACATATGTACCAATGCAAAAATATGCAATGAAGCTCTAGGATCTTCCTCACTGATCTCCCATAGAAATAATGAGCTCCTCCTCTGCAAAACTAGCTCTGGAAGTGGGTGATAATGAATCCTCACTACAACCCCCAGCAACTCAACGTTTCTGCCAAGCTGGAAAAATGTTGTAGTTGAAGATGGTTACCTTGGCCTCAAGCCTGGATGTGAGGAGAATGAAGATCAGGTCCTCCAAAGCTTCCCAAATAAGGAGAGGAAACTTCTAAACATAAATCTCCCTTGTGCTAAGCAGCACAAGCTATCCCAGTTGAACAACTGGAGAGAGTAGAGCAAATTTGAAATCTTCAACATAATGAACAATGGCTCTCCTTCCCTCTTTATGCCAAGAGGAGGCTTCCTTGCCATGGACCCCACCCATTAGGGTTTCTCTCATCCAATAATATCCCTACTATGAAAACTATGCTGTCCCACTTGGTGACTCACTCCCTCCATGCAGCGTTGTTTGACTTGGTCAAATTGGACCTAGTCTTCTTGTATTTTCCCTTTTTCACACTAGGAGATGACAAATAAGCCACTTAAGTAACTCTTTTGCAAATTAGGAGTGTTTATTAAGCTTCTTCATGGGCCCCCTTACCCATTTTATTCTTCTTATTAAAAGGAAAGCAAAATTAATGTTCCAATTAACTTAATGAAAATTTTGGAACATTACAGATATTTTGGTAGAAACTTGACGAGGCTCATTGGTCATGATAGTACCAGTAGATTGAAGTATGTAGAGTCGTTTGTTTAGTTCAGGGGTATCCTAGCAAGGATCATTGATCGTGTTGGCCTTCAGTAGATGGTAGTCCATAGATCAAAGAATGAAATATTTTATTGTTTGATAGTGCCGGCATATTGTGAAATAAGTCGATTCTTCGAGCTCAAGGGAGTGAGCTGATCCATTTATAATTTGTTCATATATTAGTAAAATAATAGAGCAACAGGGTATTTTTTTTTCCCGGAATGGGTTTTCCAACAGAAACACTTGTGTCCATTGTGTGATTGCTTTCATGGTTTATGATTTATGTTTTATGCACTAATATCTAATTATATGTTTCAGTTTATGCGTGTTAAAAATAATAATAAATGGAGAAAAAAATTATAAGTTTTCATCCCACTATTGATTCACCCCCTCCCCGCTCTCAATAGTGATCTAGTTTACAACAATTGGTATCATAGTGAGGACCTCAATTGAATTTTGATCTCTAGAGAGTGGATCTTGAATATTCTGGCAGAATTTTTGCAAATTTACTTAAATGGATTAGCAATGTATTCTAGTACTTCTCAAAGGTAAATTTTCAACTTGGAGAGTAAATTTGGATTCGTATTTTGTATCCGTTGATGAAGATATTTTTTTATCAGTCAAATATGGTGTTAAAGATGAATCTAACGATTTGGATAAGAAGATTATTTTGAATAGTATTCTAAAATCTGATAGAATGCAAGTGAAGTATTGTGACACTTCAAAAGAAATGTTGGATAAGTTGCAGATCTTTTCTCTTGGAGGAAAATTTCATTTTTCAGAAATAGATAAAAAAGTGAAGGATTCTTATTACATTGCAGTAACTATGTTGTGAAACCAACTCCAAAAATAGAAGAAAAGAGATATCAACGCCTTAGAAATAAGCCACTTTGAGGGGGAAACCTCCAATACATTACATGAATGAACAATTCTTGGATGATACAAATGACAAAACCTCCTTTCTATATATAGGAGTCCATGGGGCCACAATGTAATCCTAGCCGACCTATTAATAATAATGTAAGGGCACAATAATAACAATATGGGGGTTACAAGTGTACAACAATAACAATAAGGGGGGCTACACTAACATAATAAGGGACTACACTTTTAATATAGGGACTTAACATGCCCCTCTCCTTCAAACAAGTGTTGTCCTCAACGCTTGATTATTTCTTGATTCTTCTATATAAAATTCTCATCCTCCCATGTCGAATCTTCTACAGGAAAGTTCTTCCACTTGCTAAGATACTCTGAAATTGATCTTACTTGTCGAGTTCTTGTTTCTGTGACTGCTTCAAAACTTCTTTCGATGTGATGTTGATCTTCCTGTTGTTTCATTAGATTCTGCACCAAATTTAGGTTATCCTTTTAGAGTTGGAGAACTTGTTGTTAATCCTCGATGTGATCTTCCACTAATTTATCATCCATATTAGCTATTATTTGATCCTTCAAACCATCCAAATTAGCCTCTATTTTTGCTTTAAAACCATCTATGTCATCTTTGGGTTCTCTTCGTAAGATCGAAATTTATTGCACTTGGTACCATAGTTTTGATATCTCATACTACAATTCTTCCTCTTCATGCATCATATTATAGATTTTTGAGGGCTTAATGGGTATGGAATTATTTTTTGGAGGCATTATAGAACCCAATACTGACAAAAATTCTAAAATATGCCCTTGGAATCACTTCAAACTGCTTTTTCAAACAAACATTATGCAATTTTAAAAACCAAATACACCCCTTTTTATTTCTTTTAAGAAGCTCGATATTGAAACTAAATTATCTATGTGATTTTGGATCCTAAATAATTGAAATTAGGTGCTCAGGTAGCCCTCTAAATCTTCTTTCGACTGCCACAGATCTGGCCTGATTTGGACTCTTCAAGTCAAAGTTATGTCCAATCTCCCACAATGACCTAATTATGGACTAGTTCAGTAGAGCGAACTTGTACGACTTGCCACATTGTTGGTCGCTTTAATTGTTTTAACAATTCAAGCACCACATAAATTGTCAACCTGGGAAGGTCTGTTTATTCCAAAGACAATCACGCACCGGATATGCTCAATTCCAAAAGCAAAGAAATGTTGTAGTAGAAGTTACACAATTATAAATCGTACAAATCTAACTATTCACACCCTGCTTTAACAAAGCTGAAGCCTCCTTGTGTTACAGCAGAAGCAATTCCTCTATTGCAGTCTTTCATTAAAAGGATTCTAGGAAAAGGTAATGAAAGGAAATCACCCTGCAGGAAAGGAAATCAATCAACCATAACAGGGAACAGGACCCTATCCCTCCAAACAGGAATCTTTAGCAGCTGTTGCCTGACACTAATCACACTGTAGAAAAAGATCAAATCAAGGAAGACAGGACCCTATTCCCATGAACAGGAACCTTCAGCACCTGTTTCCTGATATCAATCACACTGCAGAAAGGGAGAATCAAACTACGGGGAACATGACCCTATTCCTCCAAACAGGAATCTTCAGCACCTGTTTCCCGGTATCAATCACACATTCAAACAAATAATGGAAAAAGATCTCTTGACTTCTTTAAGAATGAATGATACAGAACCAATGCAGTGTTTAAAGAAAACATAGTGCTTAAAGAACTACAAAACTATGTAAATTATTCTTTAGCAAACAGAGTTACAGTAAGGTGCAAATAACATAAAGAAGTTTAACAAACTACAGGAGCAATCGAGTGACTCTTGTGATGAAGGCGGGCCCTTTCCTTCTCACAAGATTCCCCAGAGGAAAGAGTTAAATTGGAACGCTCAAAAGAAACCTTTATTCATCTGTCAAAAAGAAATGATACATTACAATGGAGTCTTGCTCCTTTCCGCTCAAAAATAATATCTCTCTTGCAGTCTCTAACTCCCCCTTCTAATGATGATGTATCCTCTTTTTAAAGAGGAGACATCTATTACAGTTACATAAGAGAAATCCTATATTTATCCAAATCTGTTATTCTATCTTAAAACAGGGTCTTTCTATTCTTCCATAGAAAAATATTGTTACAATAGATACAATAAGGTACTGGCTTCAGAACAATCCGTGTAACAAATTTCCTTGCTTGTCTTCATCTTGTTGCCATCGTTCCTGAAATACTCTTTCAAGATCGAAAATCACGAGTAGTGACGGAATTTACGTGCCCGCTGACTATTTCAGCAACAGATTTGACTGTTTTAGCAACGGAGTCGACTGTTTCAGCAACGACCGACTGTTCCAGCAACGACACGTTCCTTATCATAAATTATCTGTGATCTTTTAGACTTGTGTTAGCAACTATCTATCTTCGATTAATGATGAAATATAAGAGTAATGTGGAATTATATGTAAAAAGATTAAATATATAGTAAAGAGAAGGATTTCATATACCTTTGGATAAAATGGATGAAAATGATAATGTAACCTTTTTAAATATAGCTATAAAGAGTAAGGTGGTGTCAAAATTTATGGTAAAAATGGTACATTGTGAGGTCCTAACATCCCCCCCAGCTGAAAGGGTTGCATGTCCTCAGGCAACTTTTAGTCCGAGTCAGAGTCTGAGTACTGACTCTTTGCATGCAAGTTACTCAAGCAATAACTATGGAAGGTGGCTTCTGTCGAAGATCTGAATCCCTGGTTACTCTGCAGTTTCTTCCATGCTACTGCCTCGTCCCTGTTAGCCAATTTGTAGTGAGGCTGATATTGTTCTTCCGGCATCCATAAGACAAGGAAGTGAAAATGATAACCAATCCAATTCTCGGCACATTGCTGAATGCATCTGATATAGTTTGGTACCCTGGATAGTGCAGTTTGAAGATTATTAGGGCTAAACGGATTGTATTCTTGTCTTTCCTTACAGGACTGTTGCCAGAACATGGTGTTGGCCTTCAAGGCAGCAGTCTCTTTGACTCTGATTAACTGACGACACTTTAGGAGTATTGAGGCTTGCAATTTCTGTATGTACCTGGGCATTCCTGGCTTCTGCAAAAATCGATGATATCTTGCTACAAAAATGGCCGGATTTGAAGGTTCCGGTCTTATCCAAAGGAGGCGATTATCCTCATTATGCCTACTTGCAATAAAAGAAGTTTTCCATGTGATTTGATTGGCAAGAAATGAAACAAATGCCCTAATTTTTATATCACCAACAATTGGATTTAGGTTGACCTCTCTATTTTCAGGCATAGCCTCATTATGAAGATAAAGTTCACATAACAAATGTTGATCACTAACGGGGGCCTCAGCAAATGTTCTAAAAAATTGTTCGGCTGTGAGCAACTCATGAGGTCTCCCATCCTTAATTTCTTTCAACTGAAAATAAACAAGGCATTCAGAAAGGAACAGAGAATAATTCAAGGAAGGTTTCCTGGTGGGTAACAATTTTTGTACTACTGAAAACATCAGGACCAGTTTGTCTTTTAACTCCTTGATTTCTTTCTTGGAATCCTTAAGCTGCTGAAGTGTCTGCTCCCAATTATCCCAGTTGGCATACATATGATTCTGCCAGGCCAACTTATGCTGTTGTAACATTTTATTTTGATCAGTAGCATACTGATTTTTCCCCTTATTCATTATTTCCAGTTCTTTCCATGGTGGAGTTTGTGTCCCGGCATTATAAGTACTGGGTTGGGGCATAGTCTGAGTAGCTGAACTGACTAACACAGGGCAGGATATATGTGGCTTGGTTTCTTTTTCTAGACTTTCTAAGGGCCCTAATGGTTCTTGTGTGACAGTAGGGCATTCTTCTTTGGCTGCAACTGATGTGGATGCCTCAGGCACTGGGACTTTAACTGTTTTGTATCCGTCCTGTTGGTAAATGTTTCCACATTCATGGCACATGTATTCTTTACATGGGTCATTCTTTTGTACTGATGCTGTATGTGCCAACATGTAGAGATTTAATTCTTTATCAAAGGCTTCCCTTTCCATTACCAACTCTTTTTTATAGGCCTCTAATTCTGACTTCAAAAATTCATTTTCCTCCAATAAAGATGCCATGGTGAGTGAACCCTGTGTGTTGGTTGGTTTTGCTGGAGTTGATTGCTGATCCACAGCTGTAGCTGGTTCTTGTGTTTCAGCTGCAGCTAGTTTCCTTATATTATCATGCTTGGTGTTTGATTTTTGCACCTCAGCAGCTGGTTCTTGTGTTTCAGCTGCTGAGTGAGTAACTGGTTCTTGTGGAGCAGTTACTATTTGAGTAATAAATGATGTCATATTACCCTGGGCATCTGGTTCTTGTGGAGCAGTGCCACAGGACGAGACGGGTAATGATTCAGAAATTTGGAATGGTGATGAGGATTGAAGTTTTATCAAGATAGCTGCGGGGTCAGGGAAAATGGGAGTGACTTCAGATTCAACAGTCGTTTTCATTTTTCTCCTAGGTAGGAAAGCATAAAAATCAGTGACTTTCCTTTTCTTTTAGTGAGAATATTCTTTTCTAGGGGAAGGGCTATCGGAAGAGGTGGCAGCTTGGGATGCAGCCCTTGTTTTCCTTTTTGAGACAGAGATTGTTGCAGTTCATCTCTTTCTTTTATGAGTAGGGGGTGATGGGGGTGTTTCAGCTTGAGAGTCATCGCTAGAGATGTGGACAGTGAGATGGGGTGACTCTACTAAATGGGATGAACTTGGGGACGGATCAACTGGTTCTGAGGATGGAATCAATGGGGGATCAGGGATATCTTCCAGTTTCCGTTCATAAGAACTTTCGGGAGTTCCTTGGGGAATTTCAGCTTCTTGGGGAATTTCAGGGGCTTGTTGGAGAAGTAGGGGTAGGTTATTCCCTCTGAATTAATAATTGACATAAGCGATGATGGGTAAGGGACAGTGATGGGAATTTTACCTGTCTACAGTAATATGACATGTTTTTAATACATCCAAGCAGATAATAAGAAATGTTGACTAATCGAACATGCCGCAAATGACTCATTAAAACAAAGTCGTGTTGATAAACTACCTGGTAACGCCCCTCGCAAGTCAAATAGTGCTTGATGAATTCAGCTACTATTGGCCATGGGCGAGGTAATGAATGCAGACTTATGCCGCGGCCTTTAATCTCAACCTGTTCCTCTGGAAGAAGGAAGTCATGTTGTGCGTTTAAAATGACTTGTTTCTTGCTAAACCAGCGAGCACCTGCGACCGGAAACCCTGAAATTTGTGCTATATCTTCCTCTGTGACCGAAATTCGGACCCCTTGGACTACAGAGTAATCTTCCTGAAAATTCTGTGCAAACTCTAAAACTTGCTGAGGATCAAATTCTCCTAGCCTTTCGAAGTATGTAATCCAACCTGCCTGCTGAAAAATTTGGTAAGCCTCCGGAAATAATTCGAGAAGAGTTATCGAGCCAGGCTCATGTCTGATAGCCGAGCCTCCCATAGCTACTCACTTGAGTCAAATGCAGAGGCGCAGAAAACAGAAACACAGGCTTGATCAAGCTAATCGTTGCGACTGAGGATATGGAGTATCAATGACGGCGAAGATAATGGATATGAAGAGTGACGGTGGATTGGATGGTGTGGAATGATGATTCAATTTTCGAAATTCCCCCCCTTACGTGTGATGAAATGATGTTTAAGTGTACGGGGATTGTAATCATAATGGGAAAGATCCTCTCTTTAAACTATTATTTAACTGTATTACATAAAAAATCCGCATACCTTATATTTTTACCTTTGTTTTTATAATTTGAAGTATAGAGTGCTTCATAATGGCTTGATATTGATGGAAGAATCTTTAAATTTCTCTGGAATGTAGAAACAGGAGTATATCAGGATCTGCTCAATAATGGATAATATTCACCCAAGGGATCTGAAAAAGTGGGGTACTGGAGAAATTGTGTAGCAGAGGAAAGGAATGGTGTTCTAGTAATGGAAAGATAAATGACAGGTTGCTGAAAGTGGTGTTTCAGCAATGGAAAAATGAATGAGATGTTGTTGAAAGTGGTGTTTCAGCAATGGAAAAAGAAAATGGAATGTAATGATCTGGAATTAATAAAATTGGGAGAAGTACTTGCTGAGGGATATTTCATCAGTAAGAATCGGGAAATGCTGGCTGAAAGATGGTGTTTCAGGAATAGGTAGAAATAGGAAAAATAGAAAAAGGGAAAGATGGAGTAATGGGATAAGTGATAAAAGGGACATTGCTGGGAAATGAGTTGAAATGAAGGGAACAAAGCTTCTGTGATTGAAGCTTCAGATCTTCCTGTGATGAAACTGTCCTCCTTAGTGAGTTCTCCCTTATTCTGCAAAATACAATTGTAACATGCCAACCCTTGACATGGATTATTAGTTTTAAATCTAATCTAATGCTAGAAACATAGTGCAGAAAATTAAATGCTGTGAGGAGCAGAGGACTCCCCTAGAAAAAGATAATGTGTATCAGTCATACAAGCAGCCTTGAAATCTTCTTTAGAAACAGGGCGCTGGTACAAACGAAGCCTATGACCATTTACTAGTAGAGGTGTTCTCGAATCATAAATTGTTAAAAGCCTTACTGTTCCATTAGGAAAAACATCATCTACTTCATATGGTCCAAGCCATCGTGTACGTAGCTTACCTTGAAAGTTTTCAAACCGAGAGTCATACAATAAAGCCCAATTACCTTTTTGGAACTGTTTGTGTTTGATAATTTTATCATGCCACTTCATTCTTTGTTGTTGAATCATGGTTGTTTGATGAATGGCATCTAATCTCTTTTCGTCCAATTCAAGAAGCTGCTACAGCCTAGCTGTCTGCACATCAGTCAAATCAAGGTTAACAGCTAAAGTAGTTCTTAAAGTTTTAATTTCAAATTCCACAGGAAAAACACCATTTTTACCATAAACCAATTCATAGGGAGAAAATCCTGTAGTATTTCTCCAGGTAGTTCTGTAAGCCCATAGTGCTTTAGGGAGCCTTTGAGACCAATCCTTCTGGTTATCCTTCACTGTTTTAGTTAGAATGGCTTCTAATACTTTATTTGTGCTTTCCACCTGCCCATTGGCCTGGGGGTGGTATGGTGTAGTCATTCTATGATGAATATGATATTTCTGAAGGGTAGATTTAAAACCATGAGAATTGAATGGAGGTCCTCCATCTGTAACTAGCTCTCTTGGAATTCCAAATCTAGTGAAGATCTCTTCAAATAAGAAAGCTAGGACAGCTTCTTCATTGGCTCTAATAAGTGCTTTGGCCTCCACCCATTTAGTCATATAGTCTGTAGAGACTAATATATAAGTTCTTTGATTGGATGGAGGATTAATGGGTCCTATGAAATCCAAGGCCCATCTTTCAAATGGTTCGAGTACTACCTGGAGGTTTAATAGCATTTGATCTCTATGATTGGGTTGACCCATTCGCTGACAGCTGTCACAAGCCCGCACATATTTCTTTGCATCCTTAAACAATGAGGGCCAATAGTAACCCATCCTCAAAATTTTGTGTGCTGTTCTTTTATCAGCAAAATGCCCTCTGCAGGGGCCATCATGACAAGCTTTTAGTATGTCGTACACTTCATCTTCCCTAATGCATCTTCAGATTTCCTGATCAAGCCCTGTGTAGAAAAGACACCCACTTATCCAGCTATACCTGGCACTTTGTTGAACAATTCTTCTCCTTTCCCTGTATGACAGGTGTGATGGTAATTTTCTTGCAACCAAATAATTGGCAATATCTGCATACCACGGAGAGTGAGCAGAGACTGCAAATAAATACTCATTAGGAAAGGAATCATCTACTGGAATATTATTATCAGTTTTTAACCGTGAAAGGAAATCAGCCACAACATTTTCTTTACCAGGCCGATCTACAATTGTAATATCAAACTCCTGCAGTAACAATAACCATCTGGTAACTCGAGAATTTGTGACTGATTTTTTCATTAAATACTTAATAGCCGAGTGATCAGTGTGGACAAAAGTAGAATAACCAGTGATATAATGTCGAAATTTATTAATGGCATAAATTACTGCAAGAAACTCTTTTTCGGTAACTGTATAATTAAGCTCAGCAGGGGTCATGTTCTTACTAATAAAATAGATATCATAAGGAAGATGATTTTCCTCTTGTCCCAAGACAGCTCCAATTGTAGTGTCTGAAGCATTAGAAGATATATGAAAGGGGAGGGCCCAATCAGGTCCTCTCAAAATAGGAGCAATAGATAACTGGTGCTTGAGTTCTACAAAGGCTTTCTGACAAATATTAGTCCACTTAAATTCAGCATTTTTCATAAGCAACACAAATAATGGAGAAGCTATCTTAGAAAAATATTTAATAAATCTTCTGTAATATCCAGCATGTCCTAGAAAACTTCTCACGTCAGTTTGTGTTTTAGGAACAGAAAGATTCTGAATGACCAGTATTTTAGATGGGTCTACCTGAATACCTTGAGATGAAATAAAATGTCCAAGCACTACTCCTTCACTCATCATCATATGACATTTTTCAGTAATTAGGGAGAGGTGAGCTTGTATACAACGTTTAAGTACCTTTTCAAGATTTTGTAATGCATCTTCAAAAGACACACCATAAGGAGTAAAATCATCCATAAATATTTCCATAGAGTCATTTAGCATATCAGAAAAGATCCCTATAACAGCCCTCTGAAAAGTTGCTGGTGCATTACATAGCCCAAATGGAAGAACTGTATAAGCAAAAGTTCCCCAAGGGCTAGTAAAAGTGGTCTTATCCTGGTCTTGGGGTGCAATTCTGATTTGGTTATACCCACTGAATCCATCTAGAAAAGAAAAGAATTTCTTTCCTAGCAGACTATCAAACACCTGATCAATGAAAGGTAAAGGAAAGTGATCCTTTTGAGTAGCTTTGTTTAAGGCTCTGTAATCAACACACACTCTCCATTTCTCGTTTTTCTTAGGGACTATTACCAATGGGGAAACCCATTCACTGTCAGATATGGGGTATATAAATCCTGCATTAAGCAATTTCTGAAGTTCTTCTTTAAAAATCTCTCTTAAATTAGGGTTCATTCGTCTTTGGGGTTGACAGACTGGTCGACATCCTTCTTTAATATAAATTCAGTGGGTACATAATTCAGAAGAGATTCCCTTCATATCCGTGTAATCCCATGCGAATGCTTCCTTATTTTCAAGTAATAACTTCATTAACTTCTGTGTTTCAGCAACTGTTAGATCAGGATTTATATTTAATGTCTTGCTAGGTTCGATTTTGACTGTTATGCTTTTATATGAGATGGTGGTTAATGTCTGAGATAAATCTTCAGATTCAATCTTTTCCTGGGTATTCGTTTCAAAAAGTGCAGTCAATTGGTTGTGTGTTTCAGCAATTACAGAGGAAGGTTCGCAAATAAAATTATTAATTATTTCATCCTCTGTATTGTCTTTAAGAGTTAAAGCTTGTCCGATAGTTAAAATGGGCTGAATAGCATTATCATCATAATCCATCCACACAGAATCTTCATTATTAATTATGGGTGTAGCATGAGGATAAAGAGTAAGTTGTTTAGTTTCATAACCATTAGAAATTGTCATTGAACCAGATCTGCAACTTATAAAGGCATCGGCTGTGGCCAGCCATGGTCTTCCTAGAATTAAAGGGTGTCCCCCCAGCTTTGTTTTACTTTGTAATACCACAAAATCAGCTGGGTAATTCCAGGATTCAACCGAGATAACTAGATCTTCAACAATTCCTTCTGGTTTGATTGTAGAACGGTCAGCTAACTCTAGGATGGTTGGTGTATCTCTAATTGTGTTATTCAGCTGTAACAAATGTGAAGTTTCAAGAGTCATAATGTTTATTGCAGCACCTAGATCTACCAGAACTTGAGGAATTATTGTTTTACCAATTTGAACTGTCACGGTAGGATGGCCGGGGTCACCATATTTCACAGGAGGGGTTTTTCCGGACATTAATGCAGATAAATCACCCATAACATGAACTGTAAGGGGGTCTTTAGTCTTCCTACCAGGTTTCTTAACACAAATGTCCCTTATGGTTCTAGCATAAATTGGTAGATCTCTCAATGCCTGTAAAAGTGAAATTTTAACATACAAGTTTTGCAATTCCCCTAAAAGATTAAAAGCAGGTGTTTCAGGTGTTTTAGTTAAAACTAAACGCTCGGGGAATGGTGGTTCTGTTATTTCAATACCCTTGTTAGAGGGTGGTTGTGCTTTTTTATGTTTCTCAGTTTCCTCTTTATCAGAATTAGAAGAGGTTATATCATCGATGATAGGTTCTACTATTTTCCCAGATCTCAAATGAATATCATTACATTGCATAGTAGGAAATGTAGCCTGATTCTGAATATCAATGACTTGCACAACTTTATTATTGGGATTAGGATTTGGTTGCACAGGTAGATGGGATCTCATTTGATTATTTGGTGGAGCATTTGATGGTAGGGGCAGTGGTTGTTGAAATTGAGGAAATTTATTTGGATACGGGAGTTGTTGGCTTCTCCAATTTGAATTCCAAGGATTAAAAGAAGATGGATGTTGTGGGGGCCAAGGAGTCCACATTGTAGGATCAACAAAGGGAGGGTTTTTTTGTTGCATGGGTGGGTAGTTCATCTGATTAAAGGGTGGGTATTGCATTTGATTAAAGGGAGGGTAATTTGTCTGACTGAAAGCAGAACAATTATTCCAACGATTAAATGGCATACTAGAATTCATACCTTGTCCTTTTGGTTGCCATTATCTTCTTTGTGTTAGCAGATAAACTATTTCAACTTCTTCTTCCGTTGGTTGCAATGCTGCCTTTATTCCCGGTAAAGAGGGACATTGTTGTGTTTCATGATCTTTCTCACAAAGGGTGCAGATTGGTATTTTGTCCAATGGGCATTCCCTTAGTGGATGTTTGTCTCTGCATTTAGGGCAAAAGACAGCCTGCTTCTGCTTCAGCCTGCTTCTTTTTAACCTGCAAGGTGTCAATTTGTGAAGCAAAAGAACTTAACATCTCAGTTTTAAATTCTTCAAGTAAATTACCTATTTCAGCTCTTGTTGCTCCCCCACTGGCTGATTTATGCACTCTTGAATAGGTGGGATTTCTATTACTTACTTTGTTCCTTGCAGCTCCTCTTGAACATCTTTTACAAAGTTCAACAATCTCATCATATGATTCTTTAGATATATCTCCCTTGCCAAGCATGTTTAACATGTCTAAACAATCATCCCTTAATCCTCTAAGTAATATTGTTTTACGAATTTCTTTACTTACATTCGGATGATCAGATCTCTGCAGATTATACTGTAGTCTTTCCACATAGTCCTCCAGATTCTCGTCCGGCTTTTGTGCCATGTTGAATAGTTCCTCCCTCTTTTCTCTTGTCCGACAATAGTCTTGATATTTAAGCAGAAATTTTTGTTTCATCTGTTCCCATGTTGTGATTACCTGACTTCCAAGGCTCATGAACCATCTTAAAGCATTTCCTTTTAATGTTGCTGGAAATAGTTTCAACTTTTGAGCATTAGTAACATAATCATAACTTCTGCATAATATATCAAATTCAAAAAGAAATTCATCCGGATCTTTAGAGGATAAACCATGGAAGTTGGGTAAAGCTGACAATGGAATATTCTTCATAGGAGTTGTTCCTCTAGGGAGATCACTGATAGGAAATCCCAAGGTAGAGAGAGAATTTTCATCCCTTACTTCTCCTTCAGGATCTACACATCCTCCACCAAAGAATTCTTCGTTGTTTCCTTCCATTGGTTGTTCTCCTACTGCACTTGCTCGATCCTCAAGATCTTCTACTGACTCCTCAATGTTTTCCACTGGTCGTCCAATACTCTCTATTGGTTCCTCAACGTGCTCTGCTGATTTGCTAGCACTTTCTTCTGATTCTCCAGCACTGGTTGCTGGTTCTTTACCGGTTCCTCTATGTTTTCAGGGCTCACAACTTCTTCTGTTTGGTAGTCTGATTGAGGGGAGCGCTGAGGTTTTGGTCTTCGAGAACTTAATCTCTGTGATGATTCAGCCTTTGATACAATTTCGTCAATAAAATTCTTTCTTCCTCCCCTTCCTTTGCCCTTGCCACCTATAGGATTAGTTTTCTTCTGGGTTCCGCGTCCTCTCATACAATCTGCACATCTAGAAAGAAAATATCAATGCTTTTTAAATCATTAATTCCTTCCCTGGCAACGGTGCCAAAATGTTGGTCGCTTTAATTGTTTTAACAATTCAAGCACCACATAAATTGTCAACCCGGGAAGGTTTGTTTATTCCAAAGACAATCACGCACCGAATATGCTCAATTCCAAAAGCAAAGAAACATTGTAGTAGAAGTCACACAATTATCAATTGTACAAATCTAACTATTCACACCCTGCTTTAACAAAGCTGAAGCCTCCTTGTGTTACAGCAGAAGCAATTCCTCTATTGCAGTCTTTCATTAAAAGGATTCTAGGAAAAGGTAATGAAAGGAAATCACCTTGCAGGAAAGGAAATCAATCAACCATAACAAGGAACAGGACCCTATCCCTCCAAACAGGAATCTTCAGCACCTGTTTCCTGACACTAATCACACTGTATAAAAAGATCAAATCAAGGAAGACAGGACCCTATTCCCATGAACAGGAACCTTCAGCACATGTTTCCTGATATCAATCACACTGCAAAAAGGGAGAATCAAACTACGGGGAACAAGACCCTATTCCTCCAAACAGGAATCTTCAGCACCTGTTTCCTGGTATCAATCACACATTCAAACAAATAACGGAAAAAGATCTCTTGACTTCTTTAAGAATGAATGATACAGAACCAATGCAATGTTTAAAGAAAACAGAGTGCTTAAAGAACTACAGAACTATGTAAATGATTCTTCAGCAAACAGAGTTACAGTAAGGTGCAAATAACATAAAGAAGTTTAACAAACTACAGGAGCAATCGGGTGAATCTTGTGATGAAGGCGAGCCCTTTCCTTCTCACAAGATTCCCCAGAGGAAAGAGTTAAATTGGAATGCTCAAAAGAAACCTTTATTCATCTGTCAAAAAGAAATGATACATTACAATGGAGTCTTGCTCCTTTCCGCTCAAAAATAATATCTCTCCTGCAGTCTCTAACTCCCCCCTCTAATGATGATGTCTCCTCTTTTTAAAGAGGAGACATCTATTACAGTTACATCAGAGAAATCCTATATTTATCCAAATCTATTATTCTATCTTAAAACAGGGTCTTTCTATTCTTCCATAGAAAAATATTGTTACAATAGATACAAAAAGGTACTGGCTTCAGAACAATCCGTGTAACAACTTTCCTTGCTTGTCTTCGTCTTGTTGCCATCGTTCCTGAAATACTCTTTCAAGATCGCAAATCATGAGTAGTGACGGAATTACGTGCCCGCTGACTGCTTCAGCAACAGATTTGACTGTTTCAGCAACGGAGTCGACTGTTTCAACAACGACCGACTGTTCCAGCAACGGCACGTTCCTTATCATAAATTATCTGCGATCTTTTAGACTTGTGTTAGCAACTATCTATCTTCGATTAATGATGAAATATAAGAGTAATGTGGAATTATATGTAAACATATTAAATATATAGTAAAGAGAAGGATTTCAGATACCTTTGGATAAAATGGATGAAAATGATAATGTAACCTTTTTAAATATAGCTATAAAGAGTAAGGTGGTGTCAAAATGTATGGTAAAAATGGTACATTGTGAGGTCCTAACACACGTGTCACTGTTTCCTTCTTTGGCTCTAAAATTGATATGGAGAAAACTACAGTCCATGTAATTGTGGCCACTTTTTACAAAATTCCAATCTGATGCTCAGAGAGAGAGTTATGAAGATTTTCCCACGATCACCTCTTTGCGATGCAATTCGAGAGCCTGAAAAGGAACTATCTCTGAAAATATTGTGAACCAAGCTCTGACATTTTTCGACGATGTTCCTTAGGAATTCATCTTTACGCTCTAAAAATTTTAGCATTTGAACCTTCGTAGAAAAAAAAGTTATAGTGAAAATTCCGCGATGACCTTTTTAAGTGAAATTCAAGAGCCTGCAAAAAGCCCTAACTTCCACAGATCATATCTCCGAAAATATTGTGAAAAAAGTTCTGAAATTTTGCAAAGATGTTCCTCAGGATTTCAGCTTCATACTCTAAAAATTTCTGCTTCTGAACCTTAGTAGAAAAAACGTTATAGCGAAAATACCACGATGATCTGTTTAGGTTAAATTCAGGAGCTTGCAAAAAGCTCTAACTTCCATAGACCATATCTCTGAAAATATTGCGAACAAAGCTGTGAAATTTTGCGACAATGTTCCTCTAGATTTATTCTTCGTTCTCTAAATATTTCATCTTTTGAACCTTCGTAGAAAAAAACATTATAGCAAAAATTCCACGATGACCTGTTTGGAGCAGCGAAACCCTAGAATCCAAAGCTCTGATCCCAAATGTTGTGAAACCAGCTCCAGAAATAGAAGAAAAGATATATCAATGCCTTATAAATAAGCCACTTTGAGGGGGCAACCTCCAATACATTACATGAATGAAAAATTATTGGATGATACAAATGACAAAACCTCCTTTCTATATATAGGAGTCCATGGGGCCACAATGTAATCCTAGTGGGGCCACAATGTAATCCTAGCCTACCTAATAATAATAATGTAAGGGCACAATAATAACAATATGGGGGTTACAGGGGTGCAGCAATAACAATAAGGGGGGCTACACTAACATAATAAGGCACTACACTATTAATATAGGGACTTAAAAAACTAATCAATGCTACTCACAAGAATATGATGGCACTAGTAATTGTAGTAAGAGATCTAGCATTTGTTTTAAAAATGACGATGAATCGAAGATAATTACACTAGAAGGAGAGATTCAAAGGATCATGGCTGAAAACAAGGAGTTGGAGGATAAGTGCCAGAAATTGAAGGGTGAAGCACTTTCTGTAAAAGAAGAATTGGATAGGCTCAAAACTAGTTCTCAAACTTCAACAAGAAAATCTGAAATTTTTGGAGGACCTAGTTGCAACAAAAGCAATGAGATCCATGAGCCATGCAAGAAGCAACAAAAGAAGATAAGTCCAAAGAAGAAAAATAGAATTGGTAATTGTTATAATTGTGGATTTTGTGGACACATGGCAGAAAGTTGTAGAAATTGAGAGATCAAAGTCTCTCATCAAAAGGATCAGCCAAAGAGAAGCCACATCAAGCATGCATGAAATGGATATCTCCATATTTCAGGTATAATATTCCATTTTATGGTTATTGTTTCACCTGCAATGATTTTAGCCATAGGGATATTGACCGCAGGGCACATGCAAGGAATAAAAATTAGTTCAACAGAAGATATAAAGATATTCCTCTATTCCTTGGTCACATAAAATGTTTTATATTTGACAATGTTATCCATAAGGCCAAGGATTGCAATTTTTCCATGTATTTCAGGAGATCCAACCAGAGAAAGGAGAATCAACCAGAGAAAGGAGAATATGTAAGGCAACCCGCATAAGAAGAATAAATTTTAGCAGATGCAGGTTTGGAGAAGAAAAGAGCGGCAAGGGTCTCTCACCAAAAATCAAGGTCTGGATGGTCTCAGGGGTAGCATATGGTTGCATTACGAGTTACATGGAAATTCTTATTTTTGAAACCATATGGGAAGTGTATAAGAAGATAAATCTGATTTTTTTAGAAATGTGTGTGTTCAGGGGGAGTACTAAGTTTTTGATGTGCACATTCATTTTCATATCTATCTCTTTTCAGTTTAGTTTTAGTTGGAGCAGCTATATGTTTTGATTTTATTAATGTTAATGGTGTTTTGGCAACCATATAGTTATTATTATGTGCATTGTCTAGGTGTGATGGGGGATCACGCATTCAAGTGGATAATTTGTGCTTCCAAATGGATTTGGAGAGTGTTAGCATTGTGTTCCTCTGTAGTGCATATATTTGACATTGATTTGATGCAGGGAAGAATTTTGTTGTTGCTTCCATATAGTGGCAAAGACATATGTTTGCATGACATAGTTGGTATTTTGATTATTGATTCATACTGCTTGATCATATTTATGTCATGTATATTCATGCATGTGTAGCTACCATGGATATCAAATGATATGGCTCATCTAGAGTATATGTGTCTCATTGCTTAAATGCTTTCACCTCTAGATGAAGCATGATGTTTCTTATGATGTATTGGATATTCATGTCGATTCATATGTTGTTTCTCATGTATTGTTGGATGGATAAGATATGAGAAAGGATGATTGTTGTTTCTCATGATTTAATGCATACTAGTTGTTGAGATATTGTGCACTCATGTGGATGAGTTGTGATGATATATATGTTGTGGCTGCTATATGGAGTTACATGTCTTATTGTTAACTAGGTTTAGCTTATGCCTCATTGATGATATGTTACTCACCTATGATGAGGATAAGTATTTTTTACTTCTCATGATGGTTTGGTATGATGGATGTTTCTTCTTGGTTTTTCACTCATGGGGTGGTTGCACATGATATTTTATTATTGTTACCTATCGATGTGTTTCCCATTTTTTTAGTTGATGATGCATTATTTTTTATGGTTGAGGAGCCTCATGATGATGAGGATGTACTTGTTGTTGTAGCTATGATATGTCGATATAGGTTATTAGTTTTATTTGTTATATATGCACATGTGGAGCATCATGGTTTTTAGTGGATGTTATGATCTTGCTGCAGGATCTTCATTTTTGGAATGGTGATGGCCAAGGTGTTGAGTTTCCATGCACTAGAATATAATTTGGATAGTTATTCTTGTAGCTGCTACACATTGACATATTATATCATTGCTCATGAAGGCCATATGTTGTTCCACTATGCCACGTATTGTTGCTGCCATATTGGAGCATATTGATGCTCATTATTGCCATGTACTCATGCTATTTTATTTGTTTTGGAATGTATTGATGATAGCACCATTTTGTGCAATTGCAAAGCCAGGTACTATCATTTATCATCTTTTGGGCACATTTCTCATGGAGAGACCCATGGTATCTAGTATGGTTTGCCGTTAGCTATATATGGGTAAATGGAGTCCAAGTCATGTTTTATGATGTATATCTTTGATTTAGCACCACTTCATTGGGTGCATGATGTAAAATTGGTTCCATGGATTCATGGTTTATGATAGGAGTAAAGGAGTTATATGTCAGTCCTATTTACTTGTCACAACTATGTGTCTTCTCCATGAAGCTCTATATGCATTGTACATCTTGTATATACTCAAGTTGGAGGCTGTCGAGTGCATAAAAGGTGTCTTTTTAACATCTATTTATCTCACATTAATTATCAATCCGGGAGCGACTTTTTATTTCAAGAGTGTACTCATTCTGAGGCAGAAATTCAGTCTAAGAGTAATTCCTTGTAATATGTAGTATAGTGTTTCAAATGCAAAAGTAAACGGATGCTTGAAAAATAAATCTAACTACAATAGCATAAACTCAAATGCTCTAAAATCTTAATTAAACCAATCTGCAAAACATCGATCAGGGATACAGTAGCAATAACTCCTTCCCTTAGAAATCGATGCAAGATAACCAATCTGGGAACTTGGAAGCAATATCCAGTGTCCTCTACAGTTGGTGATCTTAAAGCAATTGAAATGAAAGCAAACTCAATCTTCGTGCTGATGAAAATAACTGAAAGGAACAAAATCTGGAAATGAACAACAATATGGACAACAATTCTAATTTTAACGCAATTAGGAAACTAATCTCAATACTCCAATCCTGTTGATAGCCAAGACTATGAAACAGTTCATTGGAATGAATCATAAATCAATGTAACAACAACGCTTTATAAAAGATAGCAAGATGAATGAGATAGTAAATACGATCCTTGCTAAGATAGAATAGCAGTGCAATTCATTAACGTATACATCAAATCCGAATTCAATCCAACAGCAATCAAATAACTCTGTAATCGTAATGAATCTAAATGCAATTATTACACAACAGAAATAAAAGAATAGAAATACAAACAGCGGATCGCTCCACTAGGGTCGGGCCCTCAACCATCGATGAAAGTGTTGTTGGGCTACTGCAGAGCTTGAGAAATGGAACGAGAACGTCTCTTTGTATTAATCAAACATGAATAGCTTTTACATCATTTTCTCTTTGATCACAAGAGTCAAGGAATTACAGTGTTATAAAGGGAATTCAATAATCATCCATTCGTTCTTCAATACACAATACATGCTCTCCTTTTATAATCAGAAGGAAGAGAAATTAAATAGCAAATATGATCTCCCATAACAATATTGGATTGTTCCCAACAACTTGATCATCCAGAAAATACATTTTCAACAATCTTTCAACAAGAGCAAGGCGAATTTGGCTTTGCAGCTGAGATTTGGAGGACGACCGCAACAACAAATCTAAGAAAATCGTGCTCAAAGAACCCTGCGTTTCTCTCAATAAAGGCCAAATTTGGGCAAATCGTTCTTGAAAAAAGTTAATTGGGCCCGTTCTGGACAAAACCCATGTTCCTGATTTTCCATATTATTCTTCATTTGCCCATAATCTTAACCGCAAAACTGTCACTTCTTATTCCAGCGAATTTCTGAGTTGGAATATTTGATGATGATTTGGAGATCAAATCTTCAATTGGAAAATATCTTGGAGGCCAAAATGGTAAGTGATATTAAAAAATATATTAATAAACCATAATTGATAAAATTATGCATAATAATCATCAATTTATTAAAAATAAAGGAGAAGAAATAATATTCATCCATAAGAGCATAAATCATTATAAAATGGATTTATATAATAAATTATAATAAATGATATGATAAAAAAGAGTAAAAATGGATGAAATAAGTGTTAAAAAGTGGTCGTATTCATGGCCCAACATACCCCCAAACTGAATATATTGCATGCTCTCATGCAACCCAGAACTCAATATATTGCATGTCCTCATGCAATCCAAAAACAAAACCCATGTGTTAACCAAGCAAATAAAATTGTTCATCCCAACTCATGAAATGGATGGAATAAGTGAATTTTTCCTCAAATAATGAATATTCAATTTTAGCAATCTTGATAAAAGCATAACAATTTTTATAGTTGACATTCAACTATATGTATATGAAGTTGCAGAAAAATGCGACATAAGTAACAACAAACTTCATTAACCATTTTCTCAAAAATCAGATCGTTTTGATGCACGAATCATGAGATATAAAAAAATGGTTGTAGGTGATAGTGCATAATTTTTGAAATTTTATGAACTAATTTAGCATGAAATTATCTGGGTTTGTGTATTTTAATGATACTTCTTTGTTATCTAGAAATCACAAAAATTCAGTTCATAGTTTTAAAGATATATGCAAAACAATT
Source organism: Pinus albicaulis (assembly GCA_034641835.2). NCBI lineage: Eukaryota > Viridiplantae > Streptophyta > Pinopsida > Pinales > Pinaceae > Pinus > Pinus albicaulis. The sequence continues at coordinate 556,935,482 of CM076581.1, read as the reverse complement.
TCTGCACTATATACAAATAAAATTGTATGCCTTAAATGAGAAAGAAAGTAGAAAACATCCATCATGTGTAGAAAAAATCCATCATGTGTAGCAATTCTCCCCCCAAACTGAAGAATTAACATGTCCTCATGCAATGCTAGAAAAAAAAGAGAGGTGGTTGCTACAATCTGTTGAAATCTATGTTTGGTGTAAAACAACATGGAATAAGGGAGGTGTTGAGAATGAATAAGAATATCAAAGAAGATTACTGACATGGTCATAAAAAGAAATGAAGGAAATCAACACTCCCCCAAATTGAAAGATGAGACGTGTCTAGAAAAAATGGGAAGTGGTAAAGATGTGGAATCTATGATGATAAATAATGCTCAATGGATTTTCATGAAATTCTCCTAAATTCATAATAAATCAGAAAATTATGTTATTTTACCTCAAGTGTTACCTCCGAAAAAATGTGGAAGGACATGTAGGGACTGGCCTTTGTTGAAGCTGATGTAGGCTGAGCGGATACTGAAAGTGATGCAAAAGGTGGAAGCCATGTGTGCATTCGCGAGCCTTTGCTGTTAGTTGCAATAGTGTGGTCGTGCTGCGAATAGAATTTTCTCCCATACTTGTTGTTCTCCTGTAAACAAATCACAATTTTGTATGCAATTTTCTTGAATCCACAGTTTTAGTTTTAAATGGCAACAAATAATATGCATGCAAAAATTTCAATCAACAAAAATTCTGTAGAAATGCAGTATGTATATTGTGGTAAAATGGCAGCGTACTGCACAGCAATTATACAACATGGAAAGGCATACATACTTATGATATGATCAAAAAATTATCGCATTACTGAAATCCATGCATGTGATAAATCGTAAACAGATATAGAAGCGTTTTGTAATGATTCAAGGATAAGGAGAAGTGACAGTTTAAGATAAACATAAGTACAAATGCATTTATTACCAACTTAAACTAATGTGATCGATTTATGATGATTTTCATGTATAATAGGTTCGAAATCAAAGGTTAAGGATTCATACTTTCATCTGATATTTAAATAGAGATATAGGAAAAAGGGTTTAATATTAATATTGATGTGTATAAATGTGACTGCAATACCATTAGCAGAGCTCTGTTGCCCACAGGTGTCCATAACCTTGACAGAGTTGCTCTCTCACCATTAGAACCATTGTCCTTTATTTATGCTGAGAAAGTGCTTGTGAATTGTCATAACGAAGGCCATTGTGCTGGCTTGGTGACCAGATAAATCACAATGCCATTCACTAGGAAGAAGTGAAAAGTGGGCAGGCTGGCTCGTGATGAGACCTCCTATTTCAAGGACTTCTTAATTTTTTCAATTGTCCATTGGACCATATCCCTGGTTTGGTGGCTATGATGGGAATGCCACTTCACTTGCTTCCTTATGAACATGGTAAGCCGGCTCTTGATGAGACCCCCTATCCTCCATTTATCAAATTATAAAATTATTAATGAAATATGTAAATATTTTTCTTTTCATATAGCACTTTCCTATTTATTCATAAAGGATGGCTCAGCACTCCTTAAGAGTAGGGATGGTGGAAGAAGTCTGAACAGCTCAATAGAAAAGAATATGCTCTTGTTCCTACTCCATAAGTAAAAATCAAAGAAAGTTATAAAATATGGGAAAGAACCAACATGATAAATATAATCGATCATATGAATTTAGTGGTAGTAAGACGACAAAATCATGTTATTGATTATGTCCATTTTTTCTTTTTCTTATCATTACGAAACAACTTTTTTTTTTAAATGACGATTTCTTTTGATTTGTTGATTACAGTAAGCTTTAATTTGTATGATGTATCCTTCCATAAATTGTATGTTTGTCTTTCAAAAAGTTATGAAAAATTCAAAAAAAATCTTCAAAAAGTTGTTCACAAACAAGAAAAATGCACTCAAAAAGTATTGTTTCTTTGGAAAGGAACAGTAAAACAATTTGAGAAAATGTTGTTGTTCCTTTCGAAATGATGTTCCTTTGGAAATGAACAACAAAAATGCTCACAACAATACTGTTGTTCCTTTCGAAAGGAACAACAATGTTCCTTTGGAAAGGAACAACAAAAACATCCATAGCAAAACTGTTGTTCCTTTCGAAAGAAGGAACAACAAAAATCCACAAGCAAAGTAAGAATGGTTCAAGAAATAAAATTCTATACCAAAAAAATAAGCAAAGTAAAAGAAAACAAACTTTATGTACGGGTTTCAAGAAAAAATAATTTATTTTTTTACAGAATTGATGCTACCGAAGAATTTCCTTTGGCGATTGAAACTTGCATGGTGGGGTACTTATTGTTCAATTACCACTGAAGCACAAATTGAAATTTGAAGGGATCAACACCTAAAACACAAAAACATAAAAGAAATCAGAAAAGAAACAACACTTTATTAAGTTACAACAGCGATGATGTTATTTCCTAAAGGAATACCAATCTATTAATGGGAAAAAATGATCTCTTTAAAAAATGTTTGGCAGCAGTGACATGAATCTTCAAATAGAAACCAATTCTTCATTTCTTCTTGTTATGAATCTGTTAGGTAATGAGTTAGATGAAATGCCCTTGTTTTACTAAAATTTATTTCAAGAATCACTCGTCCATAAATTGACCTTCTTTGTTCTCGCAAGACTTGCAAAAAAACGAGTCTCTACCTAAAATAAAACATTAAATCATGAAGAAAGAGAGGTGTACAAGCTCCCTTAATCCAAGAATTATTCAAAAAACTAACAAGTAGTTACTCTGTAGAACAAATCCACAGACAAAGTAAAATTAATTTATTCCCTGTGGGAGAGCAGTGGCCAATCATGCTAACCAGCAGTGTTTCAATCATAACTTCTTCTTTTTTCTCCGATTCAAGTGATTCCAAAGCCAAATGAGAGCTAATTCAAATTTTTATATCCAATAGAAACATATTTTAAAAATTCCATGTAATGGTATGTTAAAGCTTCTGATAAGAACCTGCATGATAGAGTTATTTTCGATTTTCCAGCTTAGACCAACAGTTGATATTTCAAGCATAAATTATTCGTTTGATGGAAGATTGAAGCGATTCAAATTGTAGGTTAAAGTAGATTCATTTATTGATCTCCAATAGAAACAGGTTTTGAAGACAAGAAGCATTGATGGGTCAAATACGTTAAGGAACAGCCGAGAAAACAGAGTTTCAAGAGTGCTGATTTATGATAGGCAGTCAGTATTTTGATCATAATTTCCTCATACGATATCAAAATTGAGTGATTAATTTTTTTTTTTAAACTAGATTCATAGAGAAATCTACCATAGAAATATGTTTTAAAAATATAGTCATTTAGGCCTCCAAAAACTGACTGTCCCAACTCTGTTGTTGAGCTGCCTACTAGACACCCTGTCAATGTTTTGGTTCTAAATTTTTCGTTTCAGATCCAAATAGAGTGATTCAAATTGAGTTAGAAAGTAGACATCAAGGGCTACTTAGGATAGAAACAGGTTTTAAAAATATTCATTTTTGGTCCCCCAAAACATGACTGTCCCAATTTTGTTTTTAGGAATTTCATCAAGCCCGCAAGCAAAAAAAAATGATATTCAAGCAATTTTTCCATATTGATGATAAAAATGAATATAAGTGTTTGTAGAATTGTTATTTGCAATATAATTCATCTACATACACAAATAAATTAAAATATTTATCATCAATGTTGATTTCACTGCGTGTTGCAACAAAGAAACAACTATTTTTACAAAAATAAATAAAAAAATGTGTTTGTTTTATTTCATCTTTTATTTATTTCTCCACTATCCTACTCTAAATTGGAAAATGAATATGATTACGTATAAGAGTATTTTCAATGAGCCATTTAAGAAATAAGACTTCAATTATGTACATACCCAAATTTGAAAAACATATGTTAATAATAAAAATTAGGGTATGAGAAGCCAACTTCCCTTGAAAAGATGGTGCCAAAAATTGTTGAAGTATGGAGTGATGTTGCAAACAAATGATGGAGTGAAACCAATCTTCAATATATTCTTTACTTCCTTGATTTCCCATAGCCATCATATCATGAAGTTCTTGAGCTTTTAAAATGGTTTGTTGGTGCAAACTAGAAGAAACCTCATTTTCTTTTATAACTTCTACAATTTTTGGAATTGATACATTCTGAGTCTCGGTGTAAGTTTTTTCCAATGGTACATGTGAGATAGAATGGGTGGGAAGGGTGGCTAAATTTTGCAGTTCAACACTGTAAGCATGTTGTACTGGTTTATTATGGTGAGGGTGTCGAATGAGTTGAGCAGGAGATTGTATAGGGAATTGAGCCTTTTGATGATGTAGTTGATTGGGTTGATTGGATGATTTTGATAGGAAAAAAAGGTGTTGTGGAAGAGCTGGAATATGTGTTTTTGCTACAAAATGAGGAATAGTAGTCATGCAATCATAAGGTGAACCATGCCAAGCTTGTAGACAAGATTGGTGGTGGTTATATTGAGATTGGCATGGCTGCCCTAACATGTGAGTATTCCATAACGAATTATGAAAGTACGAGAATGAAGAGGAAGTGTTTTGAACCATATCTGTAGGCCATGATTTCCATGGTTTTGACCTTGTTGCAGCTTCCCCATCTCTTTGATATGCTACTTCCAAATTAGATAAGAAAGAGTGAGTATCTATGGGATGCTTCTTTTGGTAATGAGGGAAAAACACTTCATCAAATTCTTGATTTCTCTGAACTTGCAAAACATTCAATTGTGAATTTAGAGAGCTAATAAAATCAACTTTAAAATTTTCAAATAAAACATTGATTTCAACTCTTATGTCTTTTGTTCTTGTAGTAAATTTAGAAAAGAAAGAAGAAACTTCTCTAGAATTCTTACCATCCTTATAAATTCCTCTTGAATACCTTATGCATAATTCACAAACATCATCATATGATAACTGAAAAACATTACCTTTTCCTATTATATTTAAGAGTTCTAAAAAATCATCTTTGATTCCTTTAAGAATGAGTGTTTTCAAGATCTCTTTTTCCAAATGCTTATGATTTGATTTTTGAAGGTTGCATCGAAATCGCTCTACATAGTCGTCCAAGCTTTCATCTTCCCTTGTGTCATACTGAAAATATCTTCATTGGATTTGCAATAGTCTTGGTACTTCTTCAAGAATATGTTCTTCATGTCCTCCCATGTTTTGATGTAGTTCCCACCTAGGCTCATGAACCATCGGAGAGCTGCTCCTTTTAGAGTAAGAGGAAACACTTTCAATCTTTGGTCGTTAGTACAATAATCATATCCTCTACAAAGTATTTTGAACTTAAATAAGAATGTATCTGGATCTTCATTTGTCAAACCATGAAAATTTGGTAGAGACAATGGGGGAATTATGTGCATTTGTGTCACTCCTCCTAGATCTTTGATAGGGAATTCAAAAGTTGCAATGTGAGCCATTTCTTACCATAATAGAAGATGTTCTTCAGGTGTTTCTTTAAGGATTCTCCTTAAAATGTTCCCGTCAATTGGTTAGTGAAATGGGTGGTGCTTACATCACCACTCGAGTGGAATTACAAGATTTTTTTTTTTTAATTTCTACCTCAAAAATTAAAAAAAAATGCAAACATTCATTTATACCTTAAGCTTTCACTCAATTCTGCTGTGAAGCGGGCCAGTGAACAAGTGTGTTTCTTGTCGGTGCGCAGGTTCTTACCTTTCGTCTTTAATACCCAATTCCTCCCAAGCAGAAAAAATTAAATATGCATCACTCTTTCTAAATGGCATACACTCTCCCCGGCAATGGCGCCAAAATGTCGAGTGCATAAAAGGTGTATTTTTAACGTCTATTTATCTCACATTAATTATCAATCCGGGAGCGACTTTTTATTTCAAGAGTGTACTCAGTCTGAGACAACGATTCAGTCTAAGAGTAATGCCTTGTAATATGTAGTACAGTGTTTCAAATGCAAAAGTAAACAGATGCTTGAAAGATAAATCTAACTATAACAGCATAAACTCAAATTCTCTGAAATCTTAATTAAACCAATCTGTAAAACATCGATCAGGGATACAGTAGCAATAACTCCTTCCCTTAGAAATCGATGCAAGATAACCAATCTGGGAACTTGGAAGCAATAACCAATGTCCTTTATAGTTGGTGATCTTAAAGCAATCGAAATGAAAGCAAATTCAATCTTCGTGCTGATGAAAATAACTGAAAGGAACAAAATCTGGAAAGGAACAGCAATATGGACAGCAATTCTAATTCTAACGCAATTAGGCAACTAATCTCAATACTCCAATCATGTTGACAGCCAAGACTATGAAACAGTTCATTGGAATGAATCATAAATCAATGGAACAACAACGCTTTATAAAAGATAGCAAGATGAATGAGATAGTAAATACGATCCTTGCTAAGATAGAATAACAATGCAATTCATTAACGTATACATCAAATCTGAATTCAATCCAACAACAATCAAATAACTCTGTAATCGTAATGAATCTAAATGCAATTATCACACCAGGGCCGGGCCCTCAACCACCGGTGAAAGCGTCGCTGGGCTACTGCAGAGCTTGAGAAATGGAATGAGAACGCCTCTTTGTATTAATCAAACATGAATAGCTTTTACATCAGTTGCTCTTTCATCACAAGAGTCAAGGAATTATAGCGTTACAAAGGGAATTCAATAATCATCCATTCGTTCTTCAATACACAATACATGTTCTCCTTTTCTTTTCTTTTTTCTCGTTTAGACTAATCCTAATCTTCCCATTTTTTTCTCCTTCCATTCCACCCATGGGTTTCGAACCGGCGACCTTACAGAACGGAGTGCCTTAACAGTGCACCCCATCACCGACTGTTCTACACCACATGGGCTAATACATGTTCTCCTTTTATAATCAGAAGGAAGAGAAATTAAATAGCAAATATGATCTCCCATAACAATATTGGATTGTTCCCAACAACTTGATCATTCAGAAAATACATTTTCAACAATCTTTCAACAAAAGCAAGGCGAATTTGGCTTTGCAGCTAAGATTTGGAGGACGGTCGCAACAACAAATCTGAGAAAATCATGCTCAAAGAACCCTACATTTCTCTCAATACAGGCCGAATTTGGGCAAACCATTTTTGATGAAGTTAATTGGGCCCGTTTTGGACAAAACCCATGTTCCGGATTTTCCAGATTCTTCTTCATTTTCCCAGAATCTTAACCGCAAAACTGTCACTTCTTATTCCAGTGAATTTCTGAGTTGGAATATTTGATGATGATTTGGAGATCAAATCTTCAATCTGGCAAATATCTTGGAGGCCAAAATGGTAAGTGATATTACAAAATATATTAATAAACCATCATTGATAAAATTATGCATAATAATCATCAATTTATTAAAAATAAAGGAGAAGAAATAATATTCATCCATAAGAGCATAAATCATTATAAAATAGATTTATATAATAAATTATAATAAATGATATGATAAAGAAGAGTAAAAATGGATGAAATAAGTGTTAAAAAGTGGTCGTATTCATGGCCCAACAGAGGCATGGTCATGAGTAGTAGTCTCTTGCACTTGGCAAGGAGGCTTATTGCAACAGACATCTGTGTTTCTTCAACAGACAAAGTGTTGATTGCAGTTCCATTAGATGCTTAGGGGGAGCATGTTTAGTTCAGATTTGGCATGGCATTGGCTAGAGACATGATTGGAAGTTGAGGTTCCTATTTTGGTCTACATCAGTCTTGTATTAGCATGGTGTTGATTATGACAGGGGGAACTACTCTCATCTGGCACATTATTGGCATTGTACTTCAGTGTTTTCCATTGATGTTAAAGAGGGAGAGATGTTGGATTTTTGAGCCAACCTCTCATGTTGTATTGAGACTGACATCAATCCCAAAGGGGGATTTTGTTGGCATTTTAGTGTTGGCATTGATTTCAACAAGCTCTAGGAGTTCCTAGTCATATGCATGTGTGATGAGTGCTTGGTGTTGGATGATTGGTGATGGTCTTGTTAGTTGGCATTGATGTCAACATACCTATGACTAGACCTAGTGGAGATGATTTTGTGGCTGCTGACTTGGAGATGGATTCACATGTGATGATTGGTTTGTGGTTGGCATGTTGTGTTGATTGGATATTTTGCTATTGCGGGTGGTTGGAATGATTCTCTAGATGTTTCTTATGTCTCTACATGTCTTGGATACATTGGATCACTGCTTCATGTGTTCAGTTTTATGTTACTTATGTTGGAGGTGCTTCCATCTGTGTTGGAGGTGGTTATATGACATGTTTATAATGTTGTAGGACTTATATATGCTACTACAGGTAATGGAGATGTTGTGGTTGTTGCTTGAGGAGATGGAGGTGTTGGTCTTAGTTCTAAGGTTGGAATAATAGGTATTGCATGTCATAGACTTGTTCTATTAGGGCCCTATATTACTATTGTAGTCCATTATTGTTGTTAGTGTAGCCCCCTTATTGTTATTTTTGTACCCGTGTAGTCCTCATATTGTTATTATTGTCCCCCATAATAACCCATTATTTTTATTGTTGTGCCATTACATTATTATTGTTAGGTCAACTAGGATTATATTGTGACCCCATGGACTCCTATATATAGAAAGGAGGTGTTTTCATTTGTATCATCCAAGAATAGTTATATAATGTAAGGGATGTTTCCCCCCTCGAAGAGGTTGATTTCTAAGTCGTTTAGCTATATTTTCTTCTATTTTGTGAGCTAGTTTCATAACATTTGGTATCAAAGATTTGGATTCTAGGGTTTCCATGCTTCAAATAGGTCATCATGGAATTTTCTCTATAACTTGTTTTCTACGAAGGTTCAAAAGCTTAAAAAAAACCCATTTGCACCGAAATCTAGAGGAACTTCATTGAAAATTTTCAGATCTTTTTTCGCAATATTTTCGGAGATATGATATATGGAAGTTAGGGTTTCTACAGGCTCCTAAATTTCATCTCAAATAGGTGACCTTTGGAAAATCATCATAACTCTCTCTCTGGACATCGGATTGTAATTCTGTAAAAAGTGACCAAAATTACACGGTTTTTTGTTTCCTTTGTATAGAATTCAGAGCTGAAGGAGGAAAAAGTGACATGTGGAACTCCATACAAGTTCACTCTAATAAACCTACCCTTATTTAGGTCATTGTGGGAGATTGGGCATAACTTTTCCTTGAAGAACCAAAATCAGGTCAGACCTGTGGCATTGGAAATAATATTCAGATGGCTACTAAAGGACTGAAGATAAAAACTTGGCAATCCAAAATTATAGAGATACATCAGTTTAAATATAGAGCTCCTCAAAAGAAAGAAAAATGTGTGTATTTTTTTAAAAATTGTGTAAGTCTTTTTTGACAAATTAGTTTGAAGTTATTCCAAGGGAATATTGAAGCATAGATATCATTATTGGGTTCTAAAATGCCCCCCTAAAAGAATTCAACACCCATTCATCCCTAATAAGGCTCCACTATGACTCATGAAGAGGAATAAATGCAACATGATATATCAAAATTACAAGACCATGTGCAACAAATTTCGCTCTCGCAAAGAGTAACAAAAAATGAAATGGAAGCTAAGATGGATGGTTTGAAGAAAGGTGTGAAAGCTAAGATGGATAGTTTTAAGAAAGGGGTGGAAGCTAAAATGGATGGTGTGAAGAATGACATGGAAGCTAAGATGGAAGGCATGGAAGCGAAGATCAATGGTATAGAAGGCAACATGGAAGATTTTAGTAAAGACATGGAAGGTTTTAAGGAAGGTTTGGAAAAGTTGCTACAAGAAAAACATCCTAATGGCGAAAAGGTAGTAGAGGAAAGTCATGATGAGAACAAAAGAAATGTTAATCATGATTTCATAGACTCTAATGTTGTATTTAAGACCTACCATATTCCAAAGATAGATATGAGGAAGTTTGATGGCAAGGATTCGATAACATGGATACTGCAAATGGAGAAATACTTTGAGCTCCATAATATGCAAAACACACAAAAGGTATGGATTGCAACTTTATATTTAGAAAAAAATCAGTTTGTATGGTATCGATGGATTTTTTCTCGTAAACCATTGGTCACTTGGTCAATTTTTATAGAGGAAACGATAGAACATTATGAGGATACAAAGAGAAACACCTTATTTGGCCAACTAATAAATCTCAAACAAAATGGTTCAATGATGGAGCACATTGAGGAATTCCAAAAATTGTATATAAGGGTAAATAATATTCCAGAGGAACATAGGATTGATGTCGTCATAAGGACTCTAAAGGATAACATCCAACATGCGTTTCACCTTTGGTAACCTCCTACAATGGAGAAGGCATTCAAGTTGGCAAGAAAAATTGAAAGAAAAAGTATGGCGACAAGGAAGCCTATCACTCACAACTATAAATATGGAAGTGTTGCTACTACTAGAATTCCACAACCTACAAGGTTGAAACCACAAAAATTGGAATAAAAAAGAGAAAAATGGCTTTGCTATAGTTATGATAGAAAATGCACCAAAGGTCATAAGTGTGTTGAGAAGAAAATATTTTACATAAATTGTGAAGAGGAGGAAGAAAAGGAACAAGAAACTTCAAAATAATAGGATATACACCATGAAGCAACCCTAGAGGAAGAATAAATGAATCTGACCATGTCCTTTAATGAATTGGCAAGAATTACCACTCCTCAAACTCTCAAGTTAGAAGGACATATCAAGAAGAAAAATGTAATAGTGCTTATTGATTTGGGTAGTACCCATAATTTTATGCATTGTAAGGTAGCCAAGGAATTGAATTTATTCCTATACCCAGCGCTAGAGTGTCAAGTGATGGTGGCAAATGGAGGAACAATAAATTTCTCTGGAAAGTTCCATAATATCAAGCTAACCGAGGGGGAATATGTATTTAATAGTCCAATGCTTTCCATTCCAATAGGTGGTATTGATGTTGTGCTAGGAGTACAATGGTTACAATCTTTAGGGACGGTAAATTTTAATTTTCAAGAAATTTTTTTGAATTTTTTTTTGAAAGGAAAGGAAGTTGAATTACGGGGTATCGCATGGAAGCTGGGAAAGATAATAAGCTCTAATGTCATGACAATGATTTTTAAGAAATAAAAATGAGGCGTAATTTTACAATTATGCTCACTAGAATTTCCAACATCAAAATCATCTATTTCGCTAGATCTCTAAAAGGTCTTGGAAAATCATTCCAAGGTGTTTGAAACTCATAAAGGACTCCCACCTATTCGTAATCATGATCATGCTATTCATTTGATTCTGGGAAATTTTCCTCCAAACATTAGGCCTTACAAATATCCTTATGTCCAAAAGAGAAAAATTGAACGTATGATTGTAGAAATGATAGAGGCTGGTATAATTCAACCTATTCAAAGTTATTTCTCTACTCTAGTAGTGGTGCACAAGAAGGATGGATCATGGTGCATGTGTTAGGATTATAGGGAGCTCAATAATATCACTATTAAAGATAAATTTTACATTCCTGTGATTGATGAATTATTGGATGAATTACATGGAGAAATTTATTTCCCCAAGTTGGATCTCCATTAAGGATATCATCAAATTAGAATGAAAACTAAAGACATTCTGAAAACAAAATTTTGAACTCATGAGGTTCATTATGAATTTTTAGTCATGCCTTTTGGCCTTACCAATGCACCTTCTACATTTCAAGGGTTGATGAATTCCATTTTCAAACCCTTCCTTAGAAAATTTATGTTAGTATTTTTTGATGATATACTAATCTATGGTGGGTCTTGGAAGGATCATGTTCAACATGTTGACAGGGTGCTCAAACTATTGGAGGAGAAACAATTATCTGAAAAAACCTCCAAATGTTTCTTCAGATTACAAGAGGTGGAATATTTGGGTCATATTGTATCTCAGGAGGGTGTTAAGGTAGACCCTAACAAAACTAAAACCATTAAGGAATGGAAAGTCCCCACAACCATAAAGAATTTGCGAGGATTTCTCAGGTTAACATGGTATTATCACAATTTTGTTAAGAATTATGGGAGAATAGCAGCACCTCTAACAACATTATTGAAGAAAGATGCATTTTCATGGACTCCTGAAGAAACTAAGGCCTTTGAACATCTTATAGAGGCAATGTGCCAAGCACCGGTCTTAGTTATGCTAGACTTCACAAAACCTTTATTATGGATTGTGATGCCTGAGGAAATGGAATTGGTGTTGTTTTAATGCAAGAAGGAAGACCCATTTCTTTTGAAAGCCATTCAACAAAATGAAATTATTTAAAAAAATCTATTTATGAGAAGTAAATATTGGCAATACTACATGCACTAAGGAAATGGCGACCTTACCTAATGGGAAAACACTTCAAGGTAAAATCTGATCATGATAGTATTAAATACATTTTGGAACAAGGAGTATCTTCAAAAGAGAAGAAAAAATGGGTCACAAATATGTTGGGTTATGACTTTGAAATCATCTACAAAAAATGGAAGCTAAATGTTGTTGCAGATACACTCTCAAGAAAGGATGTGGATGTGGAAGCATTCCTTTGTGCCATTTCTATTATCCAACCAGATTGGATAACTGAAGCAAGGGAGGAATGGAGGAGTGACAAAGAATTATGGACACTCATTCAAAATTTGCAGTAACATCCAAGGACATCTGATACATTTAGTTGGAAAAATGATTCCTTATGGTACAGAGATCACTTATATCTTTGTATGAATTCCAAACTAAACTAAAATATTCTTTTGGAATTGCACACCTCTCCCTTAGGAGGGCACTCTGGATATTTAAAAACTTACCACAGGGTGAAGAAATAATTTTTTGGGATGGCCTAAAATCTGATATTCAAAATTTTGTGCCAGAATGTTTGGTTTTCCAGAAAAATAAATTTCAGACAATTAAGACCTCGAGTCTGCTACAACATTTATCCATTCCAAGTCAATATTGGGAGGAGGTTTCCATGGATTTTATCACAGGGTTACCTAAGTCCGAAGGAAAGAGTGTCATCATGGTGGTAGTTGATAGACTTACCAAGTATGCACACTTTTGTGCATTATCTCATCCATTTAAAGCGAGTATAGTTTCTACTGCATTTATGGAAACAATTTAGATGCTACATGGAAACCCAAAGATTGTTGTAAGCGATAGAGATCCCATTTTCACTGGAAATTTTTGGACGAAATTATTTTCTTGTTTGGGTACGCAACTAGCTCATAGCTCATCTTATCATCCTCAATCCAATGGGCAAACTAATATAGTGAAATTTTATTTGGAAGGATATCTTCGTTGCTTTGTATCTAATAAAAAAACACAATGGGTCAATTGGTTACCTCTGGCTGAATGGTGGTATAACACTTCATTCCACACTGCAGCAAAAATGACCCCATTTATGGCACTTTATGAATATCATATGTTGTCCATCACATCATATTTAAGAGAAAATTATAAGGTTTAAGTAGTGGAATATCTCATCGAGCATCAACAACAAGTTATCCAACTTTTAAATGATAACCTAAATTTGGCACATAGTCGAATGAAACAACAGCCAGATCAACATCGTAGTGAGAGAAGTTTTGATGTAGGCGACTGGGTATTTTTACGGCTACAACCATACAAAAAAATGTCCCTCAAGAAAGCTAAGAAGGATAATAAATTATGACCAAAGTACTATGGTCCTTACAAGATGTTGCAAAATATTGGTACTATGGCATACAAATTGGAGCTTCTTGCATCTTCCCGAGTGCACCCAATTTTCCATGTTTCATGTTTAAAGAAGGTTATAGGTGAAAAAATTCTGTTTCAAACAATATTGCCAAACCTTGATGAGGAAGGAAAAATAATATTGGAACCTGAAGCAATCACGGAAACAATAAATCGACAGCTACGAAATCGATCAATTTCAGAGTATCTCATCAAGTGGAAGAACTTACCCATTGAAGATTCCACATGGGAGGATGATAATTTTATACAGAAGCATCCAAAACTACTCCAACGTTGAGGACAACACTTTTTTGAAGGAGAGGGGCATGTTAGGTCCCTATATTACTATTTTAGTCCCTTATTGTTGTTATTGTAGCCCCCTTATTGTTATTTTTGTACCCCTGTAGCCCCCATATTGTTATTATTGTGGCCCATAATAGCCCACTATTTTTATTGCCGTGCCCTTACATTATTATTGTTAGGTCAGATAGGATTATATTGTCGCCCATGGACTCCTATATATAGAAAGGAGTTTTTTCCATTTTTATCATCCAAGAATTGTTCATTTATGTAATTTAAAGGAGGTTTCCCCCTCAAAGAGGTCGATTTCTAAGTCGTTGATCTATCTTTTCTTCTATTTTGTGAGTTGGTTTCATAACATGTTTTGTTCCTATTCATCAGTTGTGGACTTATCTCAGTGGCTTGAAGGAGTCATGATATGATGAAGAAGATGATACAGTAGGTGAGGATGGTTTTGGTCTGAAGAACTAATTCTTTTACTGAGTTTTATCCCAAGTTGCATGCATGTTGAGTCAAGGGAGTGGATGAGATGCTAAAGTGGCATGGAGACAAGCTCAAGGGAGTGGTTATAGCTTCAAGAGCATAAATTCGCATGGATGGTAGTGCTAAGGGAGCAATTATGAATTTTTCACTAAAATTCCTCTGCATTCCTCCCATTGTTGAGCTAATTTTTGTGTTGTGGTGACATCCTTGATCGAAAATTTTCAGTTTATGGTCAGAAAATTTCATGGAGCAACCATAAGTCGATTAAAGTTGAAAATATCGAAAAGGCTAATTGAGTTAGTAGTTGATTGAGTCAATGAGCTGAATCTGGATCAAATGAAGCATTTGAACAGAGTTGTGATGCTCAGTAGTTCTAAGTAATTATTGAGTTAAGAACTCGATTTCATCTACATATTGGAGGAAACTCATTGTGATTTGGTTGATTGTATAGTTTTTGTGTGGAGTGAGTGAGAGCTTGGAGAAGATCCTGTAAGTTTCATGTTTCTCTAGTGAAACATTTATGAAGCAGATTGCAATTGTAGCAGTAGATAGTTGACACATGATTCATCCATGATATTGGTGTAGTGAGTGAGAAGATGGATTTTTGATTGGAAAAATTATTAGTGAGATTGTGTGGCAACTTGTGGAGATTGTATTCTCCTATTCTATTCATTATATATGATTGAACTTTCATGTTATGTTGTTCTAGTTCTCATGTTGAGAAATTTTTAGGAGTCCAATATGAAAAATATATGAAACGAGGCTTGCATGGAGGAAGTGATGGCATGGAGGTTTTGAGTATACAGTGATTGGGTCGATTCAGTAGAAGGAAGAGTTGTCTCCATCCAATGGTGGTTGGATAGTTTGGTAGAAACTTGGCAAGCCTCATTGGTCGTGATAGCACTAGTAGATCGTTGTAGAGTAATTTTTTTAATTCGGGAGTAACTAGGTGAGGATCATTAATTATGGTGGCCTTCAACGGATGGTAGTTCATATATACGAGAGAGAAACAATTTCCTAACTAATAATGCCTGCATATTGTGAAATAATTCAAGTCTTCTGGGTCATGGGAGTGAGTTTATCCATGTCGAATTTGTTCATATATTAATAAAATAATTGAGCAGTGCAGCAGTAGCAAGGTGGTTTTTTTCACGGGATGGGTTTTCCACTAGAAAAACTTATGTCCATTGTGTGATTGCTTTCATGGTTTATGATTTATGTTTGATTCACTAATATTTAATTATGTGTTTCAGTTTATGCATGTTAAAAGGAATAATAATTGGAGAAAAAGTTTATAATTTCTTAGACTATTGATTCACCCCCCCCCCTCTCACAGTAGTGATCTAGTTTCCAACATACATTAGAGAATTGTAGGGGGGTTATCTTCTAGAAGTTGGATTATATCTTAAAGAATTATGCCCACATGTTGACTAAAGGCACTGCTACCAGTAGACTGAATATCATTGGATAGTCGAGTAACCTTTAAGTATTCTATATATTATCTGAGAGTGTCGATTCCATCTTCCTATTGTGATAATTTTCCTTTCAATATTTGAATTTTTTCAAGGAGGGTGATGGACATTGTCATTTTCTAGTGAAACTTCCAGTTAATATCCATTATTTCTAGTTGAAGATATTCATTTTGAGGGGAACAATTCCTACAATATGGTTTACCCATTATTAACAATGTTACCGATGAAACGAGAACTATTACCTCAAAACGAGAACTCTAGCCCAAAAAGACTCAAAAAAACATGAAAAAACGCCCCAAAAACAAAAAGTGTGTATTCCAGAACGCATTTATCTTTTTCTCAAGGTCACATTTCACCTTTTTATAAATTATGCTAAAAACGAAATTGTTTCTTGAAAAAATGATTGAAAAAACACCCTAAAAAAAAACGAATTGATGCTGGAATAACAAAAAAAAAATGTTGTGTCACACTTTTGACACATTGTAACAATGGAATTAAAGACAACATATTAGGACATTGAAAAATCATAAAATTCTAAATTTTTTGATAGATGATGTTAAATATAAACAAAATCATGTCTGGAGGGCTTATAATTTCGAACAATTTTTATCCATGTTGTTAAACATAAAATACCTTGACTCTAAGCAACCCTAAATTGTAACTATTTTCAACCATAACATTAAAGATAAAATTTCGCATCACATAAAAACCTTAATGACAAGTTGTAAATCTCAAGTTTTCAAGATACTTGAACCATGAAATTATGGAGAAATTATATGACTTAAACAATTTTTAAAAATGAACAAGTAAATGAAAAAATTATTATTCATATATTTGTTTGTTTATATATAAAAACATATTTTTTAATTTTTTTATTGTTTTTCTATATTTTAAATTATAATTGTTTTAGTTTTAAGAAAATAAAAATCAATCTTCTTATATATGTTTGTTTATATTTTAAAACATGTTTTAATTTTATTTATTTTTTATTGTTTTTTTATATTTTAAATAATAATTGTTTTAATTTTAAAAAAATTAAAATTAAAAAATATTTTTTTTTTATATTTGTTTGTTTATTTTTTAAAAAATATTTTTTAATTTGTTTTTATTGTTTTTTAAATTTTAAAAGATTAATTCAATATTTTATTTTTTAATATTAAACAATACATTTTTTTTATTATAATAGTTTTTGTTTAAAAAATAAATAATTTTTTTAAATAGTTTGTGTTTGAAAAAAAGAAAAAAAAATAATTAATTTATCGCTCGTCGGGGGCTTGAGCCAGGCTGGGCAGCCCTCGACAGCGCCGCCTGACCAGCCTCTGGCCCCCGGCTAGGCAGAGGGCGATTCTGAGAATCACCCCAAGTTGGGCGGGGGGTGATTCTCAGAATCGCCCACTGCCCAACCAGGGGTGATTCTCGGAATTGCCCTCCGCCCAACCAAGGGTGATTCTCGGAATTTCCCTCTGCCCAACCAGGGGTGATTCTCAGAATCACCCTCCGCCTAGCTAGGGGTTATTCTCAGAATTTCCCTCCACCCAGCTGAGGGTGATTCTTAGAATCGCCCTCCACCCAACCCGGGGTGATTCTTGGAATCGCCCTCCGCCCAACCGGGGCTTATTCTCAGAATCACCCTCCACCCAGCCAAGGGTGATTCTCGGAGTCGCCCTCCGCTCAGCCAGGGGTGATTCTCAGAATTGCCCTCCGCCCAGTTGGGGGTGATTCTTGGAATCACCCTTTGCCCAGCTGGGTGATTCTCGGAATCGCCCTCTGCCCAACCGAGGGCTAGACACAGGCTATGCGGTGTCATCGAGGGTTGCCCAGCCTGCCTCCAGCCCCCAGCTAGGAGGAGGCAGGCTAGGCATCTCTCGATGCTGCCACCCGACTGGCCCCCAGCCCCTAGTTAGGCGGAGGGAGATTCTCGGAATCATTCTCCGCCTGGCTGGGGGCCGGAGGCTTGCCAGGTGGCACCGTCGAGGGCTGCCCAGCCTGCCCCCATCCCCCAGCTGGGCGGAGGGCGATTTCAAGAGTCGACCTCCACCCAGCCGTGAGTTGGAGGCAAGTTGGGCAGCCCTCGACGGTGCCGCCTGGCCTTCCCCTGGCCCCTAGCTCGACAGAGGCGATTCCAAGAATCACCCCCGAGTGGGCGGAGGGCGATTCCGAGAATCACCATCGACTGGGCAAAGGACGATTCTGAGAATCACCCCCAGGTGGGCAGAGGGCGATTCTGAGAATCACCCCCGGGTGGGTGTAGGGCAATTTCGAGAATCACCCCCATCTAGGCAGAGGGAAATTTCGAGAATTACCACTGGTTGGGCAGAGGGTGATTCTGAGAATCACCCTCAGTTGGGTGGAGGGAGATTCCGAGAATCACCCCTAGATGGGTGAAGGGCGATTCTGAGAATCACCCCCAGCTCGGCAGAGGGAAATTCTGAGAATCACCCCCGGTTGGGCGGAGGGAGATTCCGAGAATCACCCTCGGTTGGGCAGAGGGCGATTCCGAGAATCACCCTCAGTTGGGTGGAGGAATCACCCTCAACCTAGTTGCGGGTCGGAGGTAGGCTGGGCAGACCTCGATGGTGCCGCCTGGCCTGCCTCCGGCCCCCAGCTGGGTGGAGGGAGATTCCTAGAATCACCCCTAGTTGGGCACAGGGCGATTCTGAGCATCTTCGTCCGCCTAGCCGCGGGTCAGAGGCACGCTGGGCAGCCCTCAACGGTGTTGTCTGGCCTACCTCCAGCCCTCGGCTAGGTGAAGGGCGATTCCGAGAATCACACCCGATTGGGTGGAGGGCGATTCCGAGAATCACCCCCAATTGGGGGGAGGGCGATTCCGACAATCACCCCTGGCTGGGCGGAGTGTGATTTAGAGAATCTCCCCGGCTGGGCAGAGGGTGATTCCAAGAATCACACCCGGCTGGGTGGAGGGCGATTCCGATAATCGCCCCTGGCTAGGTAGAGGGAAATTTCGAGAATCATCCCTGGCTGGGTAGAGGGAAATTTTGAGAATCACCCTCGGTTGGGCATAGGGTGATTCTTAGAATCACCCTGCGGCTGGGCGGAGGGTGATTCTGAGAATCACCCTTGGCCCAAATCAGTGTGATTCTCGGAATTTCCCAATGCCCAGCCGGGGGCTGGAGGCAGGCCCGGTAGCACCTTTGAGGGCTTCCCAGCCTGCCTCTGGCCCCCAGCTGGGCAGACGACGATTTCGAGAATCACCCCTGGCCTAGCTGGGGTTGATTCTTGGAATCGTCCTCTGCCCAGTCGGGCATGATTCTCGTCAAGGGCTGCCCAGCCTACCTCCCGCCCCCAGCTGGGCGAAGGACAATTTCGAGAATCACCCCCAGCCCAGCTGGGGCTGATTCTCGGAATCGGCCTTCGCCCAGCCGGGGGTGATTCTCGAAATCGCCCTCCACCCAGCCGGGGGTGATTCTCGGAATCACCCTCCGCCTAGCCGAGGGTGATTCTCGGAATCACCCTCCGCCTAGCCGGGGGTGATTCTCAGTATCGCCCTCTGCCCAACCAGCGGTGATTCTCGAAATCACCCTCTGCCCAACTGGGGGTGATTCTCGAAATTGCCCTCAGCTGATTCTGGGGTGATCCTCGGAATCACCCTCCACCTAACTGAGGGTGATTCTCAGAATCGCCCTCTACCCAACCGAGGGTGATTCTCAAAATTTCCCTCCGCTCAGCTGGGGGTGATTCTCAGATTTACCCTCTGCCCAACCAGAGGTGATTCTTGGAATCGCCCTCCGCCCAACCAGGGGTGATTCTCGAAATCGCCCTTCACCCAGCTGGGGGCCGGAGGCAAGCCGGGCAGCATCGTCGAGGGATGCCCAGCCTGCCTCCGGCTACCGGCACGGCAGAGGCAGGCTAGGTAGCCCTCGATGGCATCACCCGACTAGCCTCTGGATCCCAGCTGGGAGGAGGGAGATTCTCGGAATCACACTTCGCCCGGATGAGGGCTGGAGACTGGCCAGGCGGCACCGTCGAGGGTTGCCCAGCCTGCCTCTGGCCCTTGGCTGGGCGGAGGGTGATTCCGAGAATCGCCCTCCACCCTGCTGCAGGTCGGAGGCAAGCTTGGTAGCACACGATGGTGCCGCCCGACCTGCCTCCGGCCCCTGGTTGGGCGAAGAGAGATTCTGAGAATCACCCCTGGTTGGGTGGAGGGAAATTTTGAGAATCACACCTATCTGGGCGGAGGGCGATTCTGAGAATTACCCTCGGCTGGGTGGAGGGCGATTCCAAGAATCAACTCTAGCTCGGTGGAGGGCGATTCCGAGAATCACCCTCGGTTGGGCAGAGGGAGATTCCTAGAATCACCCCCGGATGGGTAAAGGGTGATTCCGAGAATCAAAACCAGCTGGGTGGAGGGCGATTTCGAGAATCACCCCCGGCTGGGCGAAGGGTGATTCTTAGAATCGCCCTCCACCCAGCTGGGGGTCATCCTCGGAATCACCCTCTGCCTTGCCAGGGGTGATTCTCGAAATTGCCCTCCGCCCAATTTGGGGTGATTCTTGGAATCACCCTCTGCCCAACCATGGGTGATTCTCAGAATCGCCCTCCGCCCGGCTGGGGGATATTCTCAAAATCACCCTCCATCTAGCCTGGGGTGATTCTCGAAATCGCCCTTTGCCCAACCGGGGGATTCTCAGAATCACCCTTCGCCCAGCCAGGGGTGATTCTTGGAATCCCCCTCCGCCCAGCCAGGTGGCGCCGTCGAGGGCTGCCTAGCCTGCCTCTAACCTGCTGCTGGACGAGGGCCGAAGGTAGGCTGAGCAGCCCTTGACGGTGTCGCCCGGCTAGTCTGCGGCCCTCAGCCAGATAGAGGGTGATTCTGAAAATCTCCCTCTGTTTAGCTGGGGGCCGGAGGCCAGCCGGGTGGCACCATCGAGGGCTTCCCAGCCTACCTCTGCCTAGCTGGGGGCCAGAGGGAGGCTGGGCAGCCCTCAATGACACCGCACAGCCTGCCTCCAGCCCCTGTCTCGGCGGAGGGTGATTCCGATAATCACCCCCGGCTAGGCAGACGGTGATTTCGATAATTGCTCCTGGCTGGGCAAAGGGTGATTCCTAGAATCACCCCCAGTTGGGCGGAGGGCGATTCTGAGAATCGCCCCTGGCTAGGCAGAGGCCGGCGAGGTGTCGTCATTGAGTGCTGCCCAGTCTACCTCTAGCCCCCGGCTGGGCAAAGGGCGATTCTCAGAATTTCCCTCCGCCCGGCTGGGGGACAGAGGTAGGCCGGATGACGTCGTCAAAATAAGGAGATTGGGTTTTGGATCTATTTTCAGGTTCAGATAAGTTTTATTATAAAAATTTAAATTTAAATATTTTATTTTTTACTTTTTATGTCTTTATACTAATTTTATTACTTATTTCTTTTATACTTGATGATTAGGTACAACACTAGCATGTTGCCTACCAAAAGGAAGAAATTGCATTGCCATTGAGAAAGACCCAGTGCAATGCAAATTTATTCAGCAAAGAGTTAACGCTCTTGAATTCCTTCAAGATGCGAAGCAAGAAGTTGGTTTGAGGAAAGGGGATTTTAATGAATCACGTGTGGCAAAAAAAGTAAAGGAACCTCAACCACCATTATATGAATAATTGGAAATGGACACTTTAGAAGATTTGCAGACATGAAAGATCCATTAGAAGATGACAATGACCAAAATTAAGTAGAAAATGTTGCGAAAGAAGCCATCAATGATGTTCTAGATGATGTTGAACATGTATTAGTTGATATTGTTGAGGATCTTTAAGTTATGCTTGCAAACAAAGCTCATTTTTGAGATCTATTAATCACTTTTACTTGTAATGTTTAGAATTTGATATTTTATGAGAAGAATCCTTTTTTTTGCAAAAAACATGTGATTACTATTATTTTTTGACATAAATTTAATAAAAATGCTATTTTATTAAGTTTTTTTTGTTAAGTTTTTCCCAAAAATTAGTTTATTTAACATGTTTTTTTAACAGAAAGTCTCTAAAAGTGTATTTTTTGCATTCTATTTGTATTGAAAATTTGTATTTTTTTGTCATATGGTTCAAAATATTGGTATTTTAGCGACAATTATTTGATGTGCATTGAAAAATTAATTAGCAATACATAAACTTGTAGAAAATATAAACTTTATAATATTGACCCTTTTTTCATTTTTTATGTATGTGAAAATATGAAGATATCATTACAAATTTTTATTTTAAAAAAAAAATATTTTTTTATTTTTAAAACACAAGTACATAAATGCACTTAAAAATAAACATCTCATGGAAGAAGAAGACATTATAAAATGTATAGTGTCAAAATAAATCCTCTAAAAAAACGTTGGTGATGATATGCCACCACTATTCAAAATCGACATAAAAAGCATCACAGAAAAAATAAATAAATAAATTAATTAATTAATTAAGTGCCAAAAACATGCTCAAAAAATAAATAATTGATTCTGCATCACCACTTTTCAAAATCGGGTGTTTTTCTTGCTACGTTAAAAAGTAGGTACAAGTGCAGTTACCTATTTCATCGGTAACAGTGTTTATTTATGGAATTTTATCTCGTTTAACCTACTTGCTCAAACTCTTAGCTTGGAATACCTCATTTCCTTATTAGATGGTGTGCAAGAGGCGATTGAAAACAATAAGAGAGCGACAAGATAGATAATCCAGGATGAAGGTTTCCCTGGAAGAGGAAAGATCGTCTCTATAGCAGATTACATGGTCACAATAGAGAGGGAAAATGTCCAATTTACTATATGAAATAGAGCCTTCCCAGAGTAAACAAGAAATAATGACACTCAGACCCAAAAAATGGTGAGGCATAATGAGTTCACATACAAAAATAAGAAGGTAATAAGTGCACCAAAACACAAATTTAAAACCAAGAGTGAATGGGATTCCACCGAATTCAAAGGAATAAAAAGAAATCCTAAAGAGGAAAATATCAGATAGAGTGAAATAATCCAATTTTTTATAGTTCCAACATAACTGAGTGTCTTGAAAGAAATGAATACAACCATCAAATTCAAATTGACAGTGACATACTAAACAAAATTGAAGTCGAGACGATACCATAGGAAAGTTCAACCTCCACAGGACACTCATAAGCAGAAGAAACAACCATTGTGTAAGATAATACCACTGCCATAGAGAACCTTGGAGAAGTCGATTGTGTTTATGCGTAATGACACATAGCACTCCCAACTATGAGAGGATCAAATTGAGACCAAAATTTTAATATGCCTAGAGTTTGTCCCACATATGAGTATGCTCCAAACTCCATTAAGCTTAATAATTACCACAGCCCTTGGAACAATCAATA
Organism: Pinus albicaulis; assembly: GCA_034641835.2. Taxonomy (NCBI): domain Eukaryota; kingdom Viridiplantae; phylum Streptophyta; class Pinopsida; order Pinales; family Pinaceae; genus Pinus; species Pinus albicaulis. Next base: position 556,912,224 of record CM076581.1, on the reverse strand, counting down.
TCCATGGTGCAAGTTCTATGCCTGGATCAAATTTTGACGCTCCCTTGTACTTTGAGTGTGTAAAGGGATTCATATTAAATTATTTGTATGTAACACTTACATCCATGGGATCCATGATACACTGATGTGTGTCAACCAAATTTTTTTACCCAAATTCTAAATCTTTAGAGTGAGGCTAAGGGTAATTTGATTTTTCCCTATATTCTTGGACACAAAACATGTGTTGGGGAGAGGGTCATGGTATATTTTTCCATCCATGACTACCATTAATTTCAGTTTGTCTAGCTTTTAGAAGACAAATTAAATTAGCTTGTTTGTCATCTTTGATATTTTGGTACCTGGGGATGTTGAAGAAGGATTTGGAAGGAAATAATTAAATATTTATAAATATTCTTTGGAGTATGAGTTTGAGTTGATTTTCTTTGGGCCAAGTTTCCTTGTACATATATTGGATTATAAGGAGAGAGTCCCCCAAGATTATCAAATTTTGAATATGTAGATCCTTAGCTAAGGTTAGACCTAGGAGAAGGTTATACATCTCAGCTTGGTTATTGGTCATTTGGTATAGTCCCCATGAATAAATGATAAAAAATTTCCATCTAGGTTGTGTATAACCCCTCCCCCTCCCGCCACCTCTTTTTGTTAATGGTATTTAAAAAATTGTTTTGCTTGAAAAAATGACTAGTAAAAAAGGTAAAATATAAAATATTAATTTTTAGTGTAGTCTAAACATTATATATTTTGTTTTTTTAAACATATTTTTCAATTAATTTATTTGAAATTTGATTAAAAATTTTTGAATTGCATATTTGATTTGTTGAGCCTATACAATTTGAGTGTCCCAAAGGTTTTCCAAAATGTTGAATCTATTTATAAATTAAAAATACAATTTCAGAAAGTGCTACATAGTAGCTAGTACTTGGGCCACTTCATTTAAATATAACAAAGTAAAAATATCGAATTCAAGTTAGTGTTAAGGTTTAGAATCCAATCAATTTAGGTTTTACAAATTGGTAGATTGAGGAATTTTCTTAATTATAATTCCGCATTGTGGCGGTGGAGAATTCAATCCTACCTAGTGAAAATAATAATGTCTTATTGTAGTGATAATGTTTTTATTGAGAAGGTTTTCAAGAAGGTTTTACATTTTTTGTGTAAAGTATAGATAGACATATTTTAAAAGGTAGTTGTTATTTCCAAATATTTTTGTAAGAGATAGGTTGAATATATTTCTTAATATATATATATATATATATAGGTTGCTTTATTTACTTAGATATTTGTTGTTTGAATTGATAAACATTTTAATTTATTATTAATAATTTTTTTCTTATTGATATTAAGCAAAATTATATAATGTTTTTACTATAATTTAATTTATTTGTTAAAATTTTTCTTCATTTTCATGGCTTAAACCAAATTTTGTAATAAATAATAAATACATAATATAAATAAATGGTTTTTATTTTAAAAATATTTATATAATAATTAAATGAATCTATATTAATATTTTGAAGTGTAACTATTTTTAACATATATTAAATAAAAATTTATAGTTTGAATCAATTTTCACTTAATTATTAATGGGTGAAAGCATGGAGTTGGGTTACATTTTTTTAGTGAGAGAGGGCGTGTTTGGGTGAAAAAAAACGGATGGCTCCATCGATCCATTTAAGCACTCGATCGAACCTTTTTTAAGCACTCGATTGAGTTCCTCGAGCACTAAAAAAGAAGCTCGATAGAGCATTAAAAGTAACTCTCAATCAAGCTCCTGTATAACTCCAAGTTAAGAGCTTGCTCGAGATTTATGGCTCAATTGAGCCCTAAAACTCCATCAAGCCTTAAAGCTGGAAAATTTAAAATTTATGTAAATATCAATAATGATATGTAAACTTTAAAATTTTAAGTATTTCATAGTTAAAAAAAAAAAAACAAATTTAATTACTAATTACATTTGAATATGTAATTAACAATGGTGTGGATTAATTTCTCATTGAATTTCTAGAGTTTTGGTGTATAAATTTGAAAAAGCAGTTTATATCACTTGCAATTAAAATTGTAATATTATTATATTTATATTTCGTATTTTTTTTCGTAAGTTTGGCAGGACGACGTCTTCATCATGTCCAATATATCACCTCGATCAGGGCGTGGAATTGAACTGGTGACTTCACATCAATGAGTGCCTTAATAGAGAACTCAATCACCGTCTATTCAAGACCCATGGACATAATTTGGTAACTCAAAAATTAGTTTTTATAGGATTTAAATAATAAATTTATTATAAATATAATTTAAATAATAAATAGATTAAACATAAGAAAAATTATCAATTTGATTTAATAAGTATTATAATTTTTTATATTAGTAATTGTAACTCAAAAATATGAATTTGACATTATTGGAAATGTATATTTTATAAAATTCGTTAAAGATTTAAGAAACAAGATTCCCTCATGTAACATCTGCTGAGAAAAGTTGTAAATATAAATTATTGCAGTAAAAAGACATAATAATGCTGACGTACTTGAAAAGGTAAAATGTAAAAAGATGATTTTTATTTTTATATAAGTTGAAAATAATTAATATTATTTTATATTAATGGAGAAATGGTTACACAAGTTGTAACGTATCTCTTTAGTTTAGGATTAGTTCCTACAATTTAGGAGTTTGTTTGCAACTCCCTAATTCCTAGTGATGTACTTAATGATGTAATGTTTCATTCATGAATGTAGAGTAAACTCAAAGTGTTCTCTCTGTTTGAGTGTAGTCTCCAGGTGCAGTACTCACCTGTGAGCTGCAACTCCTTCTTTTTCAATTCAGTGTGATTTTAAGTAAAATTATATAATTGTTTTACTATAATTTAATTTATTTGTTAAAAAATTTCTTCATTTTCGTGGCTTAAACCAAATTTTTTAA